>JANVCQ010000009.1:14734279-14749970 GCA_025531925.1 Erythroxylum plowmanianum | reverse complement strand
TTTGGATGGCAAAGGATGGCTTCCAAAGCCATTAATTGCCATTCCATCCTGTTTCAAAATAAACTCCCAAACAATGGTCTGAGTCATTTGGACCATCCATTCCATTCCCTTCCATCCCTCCACCAACATCCAAACATACCCTTAGAAACGACATTACATGATGTCTTCGGGCCTTCTTGAATTGGGATTATTGGTCATGCCTTCTTGTTACCTCCTCATATTTTCTGTCCTTTTTACTCTATTCCAACTCTGTTCCATTTCATTTTAATCATATATTTATATAAGATTCACATAAATATATAAATAAGATAAAATAAAACAAAATTGAGACAAAATAAAGGCCACAAAAGATCATGTCGCTGCGTTACCTTCTATACTAAAAAAAAAGTAAATTTGAGTGATTGACTCACCTCTAGCAGCGGACAGCTTGGGTAGGTCCGAACCCGAACAACAAGGCAATTAGATCTCCAAATATCCTAACTTTTGTTTTGTACAAGGGACTGCGTAGACGACAATCCTGGAAAACTGAGCAAGAAAATCTTCAACATGAGTCGAGTTTCTGTTTCCCCATATTGCAGCTTCTACTCTCTTCAATCCAAGACCCCAACCGAAGCTAAAACTAACAGTTACAGCAATTCGCTTGCCTCGGTTAAACCTCGTACCTCGTTTCTGTTGGACAAGGAGCTCAGAAACAAACTAGGTCTTAGAACTGGAACACTAAAGAAAGATTTTTATAGACCCATTGTAAGAAGCAGCACTGGTGACTCCAGTTCTGGTATGGGTATTTCGTCCCTCTTTTTTAATTTGTTTCCTTTTGTGGTTGATGGCTAGCCACATTTAAACGTTACATTATATATCTTGTGGATTCCATGAAAGGTCCATCGTTTGTTTGGTAATGGAACATTTTAGACATTGAGATCTGTTCTTTCTTGTAATTTATTGGTTTATGCTGAGATGCAACTTTGTACATGTTTAGTTTCTTACAACTGAAATTTTGGCTCGACAAAATTGACCAAAAGACATTGTGAACTTGGGATTTGAATGAGATTTGAAGGTGAAAGAACAGTTAGACTGTTATTCATTGATCAGAATTTGCTGGGATGTTTTGGTTTTATCTATAATAGACAACGGTATACCTTAATAAGACTAAGGGGTAACCATTTCTTATCCAAGAAATTCCTCCCAACCAAAACCCTGAATACCGATTACATTCTTATTAGCAGACCCCTGTTTTGGGCAACGAGGAAAATGTGTCCATTCCTTGTTGCACATATAGTCTTTTTAAAAGCATCCTAATTGAATCAGACAAATTCATGACATTGAATTGTGTGGGAAAAATACAGAATGAAATCCTCGAACTTATTGATCTACATCAAATGCTTGCCAGTTGAGGTGAACTTAAGCCACCTAGGAATTTATGGGCCTATGGAGTATTTGAAATCATTTTTGTATAATCTTCTGGACGTCAATAAAGTGACAGAAAACAAGTGAGATAAAGGGGATATCAACCATCTTCGGAAATGAGACAACACATGTATTCTCTTTATCGGATGTTGAGGGGCCATCTTTACCATAACTTCCTCCTTGCATGCTTGACTGCACTTTATAATTTCATCTAAACCTGTGAGATGATCCATTTTACAGGTGATAGTGATAGCAAAAACATTCTCGATGCATTTTTCTTGGGTAAGGCTTTAGCAGAAGCACTTAATGAGCGAATTGAATCTGCAGTGGGGGAGCTTTTGAGTACAGTTGGCAGGTTGCAATCTGAACAACAAAAACAGATACAGGAGTTTCAGGTAGTTGAAACATGGTAGAACCCACGTTGGTTAAATTCACTGAATGTATGTTGCCTGGAATTTTTGCTGTTATTTCGTTGGAAAAGATGAGTTCTTTGAAGTATTTTGTTCATTAGAGCAAAGGTACCAGCTCACTCTCTCAAAACTGATTTAACTGTAACTAGTTTCAAAGTTGGTTAATGCTTCCAACCTATGCTATCAAATGGGACTTACCAATTTTTATGGATCCTTTTACCTGATTTTAGGTTTTTATGATCTAATTGTTGCCTTTGTTTTACTGAATATCGATGTTGTAATATGTTGTTATCTTCCACGTTGAACTCAGAGTCTCTTGCCAGAATTGCTATATGTATTCTTGTTGAAATGAAGTTATGTGAGAGTGGATGGGCAAACATTGAATACCAAATCTTCAAATGTTTGCTTTTGCACATGAAGCTCTCTTACTAGGCTCTTTCACCCATTAGTTGGATTTATGCTGCAGTGTATAATTAAGTCTGCTTTTGAAAATGTAAAGAGATACACAAGCCATTTATCAAAATGGACTTTGATTTTGGTTGCGTCTTTTAAACATTACAACACGAAGTATTTATTCCTGGAAGGAATTGATTTACCGAGGGCTGCATAGTTTCAGCATCTGAGGTTTCACAAGCCATTTATCAAAATGGACTTTGATTTTGTTACATCTTTTAAACATTGCAGCACCAAGTATTTATTCCAGGAAGTAATTGATTTACCGAGGGCTGCATGGTTTCAGCCTCTAAGGTTTGATTTCTTGTGCTTGATCCAGCAACGTGTATGCAGGCTGATGTATTAGATAGAGCCAAGAAAGCCAAGCAGAAAGCAGCGAAGGATGCCACGGATACGCAGGAACGTACTTCCACATCAAGTAAAACAGAATCATCCGCAGCCTTTAATACCACCTCAGGTTCATCATCAAGGACCGATGCTACTACATCTGCAGGGACATCAGGGTCTGATGAAACTACTGCGTCTGCCACGGAGATTAGTTAAGAATTAAGATTCTGCTGCAAGACCCAATCATTGGCGTTCTCAGTTATTCGTGCTCGAGCAGATATTTAGATCTCATTCTTAGCGGTGTTTGACGGAACAAGAAAGTTTTAAAATATCAGTTAGAATTGTAAATTTAAAAATATTTTAGAATTAAAAATTTATTCTACAATTTTTAAAATTTTCATATTTGCTCCTGATAAATACCAGCTAATACTAATCAATATCGACCGGTATCTTCAGTGCCATTGGTCTGCGTACCGTTTTTGGGCCGCTATACTCATACCGTTGTTACAATCAAATGTTCATTCTGCATTTTAATAAAAATATTAATATTTAAATTATAATTAAAGATAACAGTGGAAGCAATTAAATTAATTTAGTTGCAATTAATTAATATTATGAAATACAATAAATAATTATAAAATTTTTATCGAACTCTAATATTCAAATAATAGAGATGTGATATTTAATTTTATTAATTTAAAATATTAGACTTTATTTTGTATTTTAATAAAAAGATCTCTTAACTAAATTACAATTAAAGGTGAGGTTGATCAGGCGGGTGACGGAAGGTTAAGCTCGGGATGAGGAGATCCCGACGCTAGTCAACTGCGCCGCCATCCCCCAACTTGTAAGCTTTTGCTAAGAAATACTTATTAGCCTTGGTCCCTCTCACTACATCGTAAACTTAGCCCCCACTTGATTTGGACCTTTATTGTTGTCATTATCATTTTTTGTGTCAAACCTGGTACGCCCAATTCCAATCCAATCCAATCCCCACTTCTATCTCCACTTCTCTTCTTCCTCTGATTCGATTCCACTTACCCTAACCCTAATTTTTTTGTTGAGAAATGACTTGAACCTGAAAAAGTTCGGTTGTGGCAATGTCTTGATCGAAGGGACATTGACGTTCTTGTTTATCTTTCTTAAGAAATGGCGACTTCGACGTCCTCCTCCTGCTTAAAGCCTCCTGTGTGGAGAAGCTACGTGGAAGAGAGAGGCTGTGTCTCCCCGATCTTACATTTTAGGCCTCCATCTCGGTCTGCTCTTATTTGCTAGCCTTCTTATTTTGCTGCTTTAAAACTGGGGAGTGACATGTTGAAGTTATACCTTGTTTCTATGTTGACGTGTAATTGATTTCTCTTGCATGTTTCTGCGTGCAGAAAGCATTTTTGCACAAGTTACAAACTTGTCCAGTTCTCTGCTCGGAAAAACCATGGTGCAAGCCCTTGTTTGGTATCGCTAGTGGACATTGATGGTGCTTCAGCTTCTGATTGGGTTTCGATTAGCGATCAGTTGCTTCTGATGACAAGTATTTTGCTTACTTATATGGCTGGGGTCGTTCCCATTAAGAACTCTAATTTCGTTTCCCGGAAGAACGCATTGGCTGACGATTTGGCGCTTGAAAGCTCAGAGTCGTTTGGTAGGTAAGAGTAGTCAGATGAAAATTTTGATCAAGAACAATGTTTTAGTCTGCTTAGATGAAAAGAAAAGTGAAACTCTTGTTTGTTATTGCTTTGTTCCTTGTATTTGCTAGTGATATTTTTGTATTCGTTGTGCTAGGGTGAAAGATGACCTTGTTAACTTGGGGTATCCCTGGGATGCTGTAAAGGCAAAACTTTTGGATTCTCTAGATGCTTTAGAACACAGGACCGACATACGAAACAGTACCCTTGAAGTTGACCAACACTGTTCAAATCGGCCATTGAGTTTGTATGCACTTTCTGAGGGTCCAAAATTGCGATTACTCTTGACTTGTTTGCGGAAACTTCAGGAAGAGGCAGGCACTGTCATTTTTTCTCTTTATTCTGTAGTATATTGCAAAAGAATGGCCAAGTGTTCTTAAACATGTGAGGTTTGAATGAGGTCCAACATTACTTTTGGGACTTTGTTTGCAAGGAAGCAGTGGAGGTTTTTGTTGGAAGTAACTGCTTCGATGCAATTGCAATGTGACATTGGCTATGTTTCTTGGTAATAGATTGTCATTTGTATGAATGCTCTTTGTAATAGTCACTTTATAAATCCATAGTTTGTGACAAACGTGAACCTCAAGAAAACAGGATATAAAGTAATTTCCTTGTGTGATTCTAGAAGTCCTTGGTGCATATAATGAGTAATCATTATGTACTAAGTTATGAGTATGCATAAACTAACGGAGCTAATTTTAGTGTTTTACAATGCTCAGATAATCACTGTTTCTTATTTTCGAACGACTTTATTTGATAACTTATTTCCTACCTTTCGGGAAACATCCTCCGGTGTGCAATACTGGGACCTGCAAAAAGGATATGGATTTTGCTATTGATTAGATGCATTGGGTGTCTTGCTAAGGGCCATTATCTACTGTAACTATAAAATCTTGATCAATCAACTGAAAGTTGTAGGTTGTTATTAAATGTGGCTAATTTGAATATTGATACCAAACTCTAATATGTGGATGTTTACAATGACAAGCCAGGTGCTTCCCCTTTGATGTAGTTACAGTTGTAGACACCCAGTGATTTTTTACTTCTTGCATGAGGAGTTTATATTTTCTTCAATATGAGTTTTGTTGAAGTAAGCAGACATGAAAAATTTTAGTGACTGGTAATTTGTTAATTCTGATTTTCAGATGAGCATTGTTTTACACGATTGTAAAGCTGGCAACATGGATAACTGGATGACAGTGTTTGCTGAAACTGTTCGAAGATGCTGTCAACCTGTATACATGGCTTGGTTAGAAGAGGAGTTCAGTCGTCGTAAGGACATGTGTGGCAGGGTAGGTTGGAATATCTTAATTTATTTCACCTGTGGTTCATTCAAATCTTTGAGCCTTAGTAGAAAATATTTTTTCTGTGTTAACTTTCTCTCTATGGAACATTCTTTTGCCCTTTATTTCTATTGTTGCTATTTTCAATTGTTTTGTTTTATGAATAGTTTGTTCTGAAACTTAGAAACACTTATATGTGACAGTTATGTTGAAGATGACAGAGATTTGATTGAATAATGAAACATATTCGTTATAAAATCCTCAAGAGAAATGAAAGATTGTTTATTATTAAATGTTTGACCTGACTTGTTTATTCTAATCTGACTATTTTATCCTTCCTTTCAGGAAATATTTTCATTGATGGTTGAAAAGTTAAATGCAGATGACAGTGTACTACAAAATATAAGAAAATCAGGCAAGACAGGTCTTTATGCGGAGTTGTTCTACTTCCTGAGATATGGCTCTCTCTGGTAAAGTCAGTCGATGCATCTTGTCTTGATTAGAACAGAAGTCTCTTTAAATTTTCATCTTTCCTTAACAATTTGGGCAAAAGGTTTTACTTTACTTGCTAAATCAACATATAATTTTATGCATCTGTTAAGTTTTAATGCTTATGCTAATATTCACCGTGAAGCTGGTCAAGTAAATGGGTATACGGTGAAAATATTAACCGAAAGATCGATTTTTAGATGCTTGACTTTTAATTCAAAAGCTAAAGATATGTTTTCACACTCTAACGTTTGGTTATGCTGAAAAAGGACTTTAGAGCCATAAAATGCACAACTGATATTATTGTGGCTCTTGGTAGCCTAAATCTTCAAGATGGCCAAAATGACTGAAGAAATGCCAAGTCATTCCATTAAAATTTGGACAGAAAAATGACAAACTATCTGAATGGGACATGTTTTAGTTACTTTTAGATGCTTGCTTGTTTTCATTTTATGGTTTGTTCACAAGTTGCTCACATACTTTTGTTTGGGGATGCAAGATATGCTCTCGTTATTTTATTACCAGATCAATCTAATTTTTCTATGTTTTGGCAGGAAATGTAGCTACTATGATCAAAACTTCTTTGTTTCGAATGGTAACTCCATATTGGAAGATTTAGTGAT
This sequence comes from Erythroxylum plowmanianum, assembly GCA_025531925.1. Classification (NCBI taxonomy): domain Eukaryota; kingdom Viridiplantae; phylum Streptophyta; class Magnoliopsida; order Malpighiales; family Erythroxylaceae; genus Erythroxylum; species Erythroxylum plowmanianum. The sequence continues at coordinate 14,743,299 of JANVCQ010000009.1, read as the reverse complement.
AACTTTAGCGGATGGTGTAGCAAGTGCTTATTTGGAACTTATTTCTGTTGATGGCAACTTATCAAATGAGATTAGCGCCCTGGGCCTGGATATGTGTAATTTTTCAACCCGGGCACTTCAAAAATTACGTAATGAGGTATTGTATTTGTCAGTAGTATACAAGTATGGTTCTGTTTTGTATACTTCTCTTTTATGGTCATAGTTACCTATGTAGCATTTTTTTAGGGTCCATCAATTGTATAAATTACTGTTTGTAGGTGGCTCTCAATCAGTGGCTGTACCAGAATATTGAGGCAGTAGTTTCAATTTATGAGGATCGGTTTGACCTAAGCACATTTGATTTAAAAGTCATCGAGGAACCAAGTCTGAATCAGACTGAAAATTTTCGTTGGTGGAGGAAATTTGCTCTGAGAAAGCCTGTAACAACTTCGTCTTCCTTGTACTATATTGTCATTAGCCAGTGCTCTCTTCCTGTCAAACGGACCATGGAATTAAGAGCCTTGAATGGATGGTATGTTTCATTGCTTAATAGCTTTATTGCCTAATAATTTCGTTACCTTATAGCTTTATTTTCACTCATGTGCTCAGGAAAAGAATGTCTCAACATTTACTGACCTTTCCTTCTGCCCCTTAGACTTGTTTAAGATTGATGTTTCTCATGGTACTGGAACTATTTCTGGACATATTTAAGGATCTTAAGCAAGTGTGATTCAACCATCAAATTTTGTTCCGTGTACTACTAAGTGAAGTTTATGGTCGTGATTTTATTAACATGGATTGCCTTAATTTATATTAAGAAATACAAGTTGACAAAGCATGAGCAGTCGAGCCTACTTTTTGAGAATGGTGTTGCTAATATAGTGGCCTGGATGAGGAGTATTTGTGGAAGCCAATAACTGACATTATGGCACTATTTCTTTTGGACTTACGTCATACTTTAGTTGAATTACAGGTTATAATTACTGCACTCATCATACCCCTTAGTTCATCCTAGTGGTGATCGCTTCAGTTTGGTATGATTTTGTGGAAAGAAATGTGTCCCGTATTTTAGGCTTTATAAAAGATGGCTCGCTATTAACCTTTATAGTGTGCGGCCTTGCAAGCTTTGCTTCTATTGTGACCTATGTTTGATTCTCTTTGGGTGGGGAGTATCTCATTTGAACCAAACGAAAAAAATCACGGAATATGTAGTCTTGCTAATTGACCTGGTTTATGCAGTTATCTTTTAACATCCACTCCTATTTTTTATAACGTTTCCCCTTTTTTCCGTTTGACTGAATGTTTCCTTCCTAAGCCATTGATAGGTGATGTTCATTTATTATTTTTCTTGCACGATTTATGGACTGAATGAGAAACCGAATGTTCCCTTCAATAATGGATGATCTTCTAGAAAATTTTATTTTCAACTACAGTTTTGTTTGCTATAATCAACGAATCTTATGCTTATACCTCATCAAATGCTTCTAAACCCAATGTTATTTTATTTGATCTTCCTAAATCTGGATTACTTTTATGGTTATGATACAGGAGATACTACTTCAGTTTATACCTGGAGCTATCAGACATAACCATGCCGTTTATAAGAGCTGTAGTAAAGCAAGTCAGCAATGCCATCTCGTTCTTTCTGGTTTCCTTGATTGGAAGATCACTAGGGCTTGTGTACTCTGGCATAAGGCAGGCTTTACGGTGGAAATGAGAGGGGGAACGGTAGAACTTCAGTTTTGTAGCCTCTTCATTTTTTTTCTGGGGACGTTTTCACCAGTAGCTGTAGAAAGAGTGCCTGATTTTGTCTCCGAATACTAGATTCTTCCTTTTTGGTTAATATTCCGTTTTTCAAACCTGAGTTCTATTACTTCATTCAGATTCAAGTTAAATCACCAATATGTAGTTTATTCATATTATCCAGGAGATACCAGCGTGAAAAAGCATAGTAAAGAGAGATTACTTCCACAATGTTATTGTATATCATCACCTTGGATCAGTGGCAAAGGCTTTAGCCCTGGATTTCCGCAGTATTTGCTGCTTCTGTAAGAAAATAAAAGAGCACTCAATTGAAAGGTTGCACCTAGGCCTATGTATGAGATTATGAACTGTCTCAATTCCTCATCATACGCTTCTCTGTGGTCGTAAAATAAAACAAATAATTAGTAATTACGCAGAAAACAAGGTTATTTAACGCATCCTAGATACTTATTAATAGCTATCGTCCGCATCGAGGCAAAATATCCACTCCTAGCACGTGAAGCGTTCCTACTTTAAGCTTAGTTGTCATCAAATAGCTTTAAGTAATCATCTTAACAGTTTGTTCAACTTGCACGTGTGTATGCTTGAGTTATTATCAAGCTTTGTACAAGAAAATGGTGGGGAACACAATAGCATTGGATAGTGACAGCCATGGGAATGAACATGATTTTCAAAAGATTTGCAGAAAAGCGAAAGTACATTTTAGGAGATAACCTCTGTGCCCTACCTTATTTACATGATTATCTCTTTTTGGGGAGGAGCTTCTTATTATACGCGAAAGCAATTCATGGAGTCCACATCTTTTCATAAAGCAAGTTTCTCCACTTTTGAATGTACACGTCTTTAAATTAACTACCCCATATTATAAAGGGAAGGGTTGTGCATTTTTGATGGGCAAGCTTGGGTTGTTCAAAGTATACCTGTAAATTCCATTCTTGCTCTATAGTTTTACTAAAGGTTTGCCTGGGAGTTCTGTACCGTAATTATCTATAAAACATAAGATTTATAGTCAGCCTTGTTCCTATTGTAATGTAAATGGCTTAAGTTCGACTCAAAAAATCAAAAAAAGAAGAGATAATTAGAGAATTGCCTGTGAATAAAGAATGGGTAAGAGAGCTGTTGTTGGAAGGCACATGAAGATATAAAACTTCAATTTCTATAGAATTAAGCACAATCTTAGTATTGCCACTTTTGGGGGACCCTTCCATTAGAAAATCATGAAATCTGATCGTCTCATCCACTTTCCTATCTCTTATTTGAAACCTTGCGCAAGACCGAGTGGGCAGATGGAGATGGAATTGTTGGCATTTGATATTTCCATCGAAGAGACATACAAAAAAAGGAAGACTTTTGAAGATATATCTTATTTTTAAAAATAATATTCACTTCTACATTGTCTTATATCTTTCTTCAATTATGAATCCTAATTCTACAAGAGAAAAGCATTTTACAGATCTCTTTAATTAATGTAAAGCGTTGAAAATATTGCAGCGGAGCCCCCTAATCCGCCACCAAGAAAGGAAGCAATTAAGAGCAAAACAGGGAAAATTGGAAGAAATAATGGAGGAATCCAGTAATTAGGACTTAAATTTCATTGTAGGATTGTAGGTAGAAGCACTTTGAATTTCATGCACTTTTAACTGTCGGCATTGGATTTACGTGAAACAAGAAATAAGAAGCTTGCTTTCAACGTAGTAAGCTTATCCCCAAAGAAAAAAGCCTTCCAACTTACCTCCAATCCTATTCATTCCAAAAACAGTTAAAAGCACTCCTATTTTGAAGGAAGCATCGCCTTAATTGACGGCTGTAAAAATATCTGCAGTAAACAACGGAACATACGACTCTTTTGAATGAGGATATTGAATTTAGTTGAGCAATCATTTCACAACCAATCCAGCAGTAGATTGCAAAATTATTCATCAGCTGTGATCCAATTCCTTTATTTCCTATTCAAATCGTTGCCGAAGAAGAGGACCTTTCTTAAGTTACCTAGCCAGAGGTTGGCCTTGGCATAATAAGCATGCTCATATAGAAAACAGAATGGTTATTTTATGTTTGTGTGAACATCAAGTCTATAGACAGCAGTAGCTACGTGTGTAGCATTAAAGCTTAAAGTAATGCTTCTGATAGCAAATGTATAAAGCTAACTTCTTTGTCTTCGATTATCTGACGAGTCAGTCTCTCAACTTTGAGGATTTAACTGTTTCAAGCATAAACATAGAAAGAAATGTGCGGGCCATTATATTATAATTGTTGACTCTTATCTTGGACATCGTTTCTTCAATTATACAGCAAAAGTAGCAACTTTATCAATTGCCAAAAAGATAAAGCATACAGATGCTCGCTCAAAGCAAAAAGTCTGATAAGTGTAAATGGCTCCCTCCATCCCAATTCAATTAGTTCTCGGTTGGTTTCACATTTAATGTCTCTTAAGCTATGCAGTTGGTAAATGTCAAAGAGGATGGCTTTGGCACTTTCGTTACAAATTCTGTTATTCTTAATATCAGTGTGTTGCAGTCGAGTTGTCTTTGTGATGATCCAGTTCTCACTTTCTGACATTTCAATGGCAGTCGTATGGAAAACAATGTATAGGATTTTGTCAAACACTGCCCCAAAACGGTTCTCCACCCATTTGTGTTATGTTGCACTGTTATGTTCTAAAATTGCAGTGTTGTGAGCTTAAGCTAAGGTTCCATTTTACTAGTGTCTGCGGGTGGAATTGTGGAATATGGAATCATGTGTGTGATTGTGTTGTAGGCTTGTGGACGAGATTGTAGATGACTTGTGAAATGTGAATACTGAATTTGTGATTGTGGAATAGTGAAATGAACATTTAAATTTATGTTATTCATAAAAATTATCATGGTGATCAGATGAAAATTAGAATTGGTTGTATTTCCGACTTTCTGTGATGATTGAAAACTAGAATTTTGAATTGGATTGTGAATTTCAGTTTGAGGTTATTCATTTATTGTTTGAAATTTGGAATTGAATTATAAATTTGAAGTTTTTCTTATCTAAAATTTGAGATTGAGATATATTTAAATTTGAATGAAACATTAGTCTTTAATATAAATTTTGTTATGTATTATAAATTAAATTTTGTAATCATCAAAATGGATTAGTTAATTTGTGGTTGATTATATGATTAGTAATTATACAAATTGAATTATAGTTGTGAGTTTATGTCTATGATTGGATTATTTAATCAACTAATCAATCATCATACAAAATAAATTATAGTTAAGAGTTTATGGTTCAATCACATAATAAGTTGTGTTTAAAAGTCTATGGATGAATTATGTAATTACGCAAATTGAATTATAGATGTGAGTTGTACTTGAAGTATGTACTAACACAAAATAAGTTATAGTTGTGATTTGTAAGTTTATGATTGAATGATATAATCATACAAACATGTTATAATTGTCAGTTTATTTTCGAATTATATATATAATTACACAAAATAGTATATAGATGTAATTTTATTTTTGAATTATGTAATCAAACAAATTGTGTTATAATTGTGAAAGTGTAACAATCAATGTATATATTTGATGCTTAGGTTTAGAATGAAACATGAGTTATTGAGAAACTATTATTGATCTATTTCTTCATGCTTTTTTTTACACAACTTTATTTTGATATGAAGTCATTAAACTAATTTTGATATATGTTTTGATTTACTTTTACAAATAAATGAAAAGAAGTTCTAAGTGCTCCTGATAATTCAACCACTTTAAGAACATTCAAGATCCAGCTTAGGCTAATGTTAGATTAGTTTTTGGAATGAAAAACCATATTATTTATTTGTTTTATAATAAGCATTTGAAAGGTAGAGGAATCAACAAATTAAACAAGCATTTGGCAGGGGTCAAAGATGATGTGGAGCCTTGTAAGAAAATAAGTCATGATGTAAAATAGCAAATGAAGACTTTTCTTAAAGATTATCAGTGTGAGAATGATAAAAGGCAAAGATGGATGTTGATGTTCATGATGATAGTGAAAATGTTGAAGGTAGTAGTAGTCTAACACAACAAGAAGGGAATGCTGCATAAGATGTTAGAAAAAGAAGAAGACAGGTGTCTAATTTTTTTACAACGTGAACAACTCTTAAAGTTGAGCCCTTAATTCATAATGCCTTATGATCTAGAGAAGCAAGTTATAATGTAGATATGCCGACGGCCAAATGATGGTATGATTCAGGTATAACATTTAATCATTCTTAATCTTATTATTATCAGCTAATAGTAAATGTTATTGTCTTCTACGATCCAGGATACAAAGTTCCTTCATTTGATGACTACAGAGATAAACTTCTGAGTAGCATTGTTTATGAAATAAAAAGTTATTTGAATGAAAGAATAATGACTTGGGCTACTTTTAGGTGTTTAATAACGTATGATGGTTGGACAAATAGAATATATAAGCCTATTATTAATTTTTTGGTTTATTCTATAAAGGGGACAATTTTTTTGAACCCTATGGATTTATCTAGCTTTATTGATACTCTGTTTGAAATATTTAATGAAGTTGTAAATGAAATAGGACTAGAAAATATTGTGCAGTTTATAACTAACAATGATTTCGGTTATAAAGTAGCAGGAAGAAGATTGCAAAGAAAATATAATTCTTTTTATTGGACTCTTTGTATTACTTATTACATTGACCTGATGTTGGAAAATATAAAAGATGCTAGCCATTTTCCTATTGTTGATGAGACACGACAGAAAACAAAAAAGGTCACCAATTTCATTTACAATTATACTTGGGTCTTGAATTTAATTAGAAAGGATTTTACCAATAGTAAGAATTTATATTGTCCTTCTATTACAAGATTTGCATCACTTTAGTGTTTTATTATGATAAAGAAAGAGTTGAAACAAATTTTTATAAGTAATAAGTGAATTATATCTCAATATGCTATGTCTAATGCTGAATTGGATATTTCTAGAATTATACTTAAAGATAATAAATTTTTGTTCCAATATCAAATTGTCATCCAAGTTTGTGAACTTTTGGAAAGAGTACTTCACTTGGCTAATAGTGATGAGAAGGCAATAATGAGTTATTTTTATAATGTCGTAGAGGGTGAAGAAAGTAATCAAGGTCAGTATGAAAATAGACATTTTTTATACACACCTTATCTTACATTCATTAATAAGAGATGGAAAAAGTAACTTTACTCTTAGTTGTTTGCAGTTGGGACATTTTCTTAATCTTGCTGTCTATTTTAGACCAAGTTTTACAAAGAAAGCTAAAGTTAATAGGGGAACGCTCTTAACTATTACAATAATTGTTGCCTATAAGATAATGCAAGATTTCCCAAGCTTACAAATGGAGATTTATAATGATGCTTTTGGTGATTTTGAGATGTCAATTACTATACGTAAAAGAGACAAACTTAATCCAAATATTTTTTTTTACTTTTGTTACTTGTTGAAAATTAATTATCACTTTATTTTATTTATAAATGTTATTTTTTTTGTCTTATGATTTACTGTTGCTTAGTGTAATCAATTCGGAAGTGATATTTTAGAATTGCAAAGGTTTGCAATTCGAATTCTAGGTCAATGTATAAGTACAACAGGGTATGAAACGAATTGGAACATATCTGAATTCATTAATTCCAAGAAAAGGAATAGATTAGAGCACAAAAGATTAAACGACTTGATCTTTGTTCGATATAGTTTAAAACTTCGAATCTATGTTATTATTAAGTTGGATATAATTTCTTGTAATTTTTTAATAGTTTAATTTTATTATTTATTAGACTCTTAATAGAATATGTAGTTCTGTACATCTAATTTACCTTGATCATATCAATTTTTTAAATATTGAGTTTTTGAGGAACTGAGTTTGATAGATGAAAGTAGATTGGAAGATAATTTTAGATGGAAAAATATTGACATGCACCAATGAATTTAAATGATGGCGATGATAAGTCCCCTCTCAATAATGATGATTTTGTACCAAATGAGAATTTGGGAATGCGATTTGAGTGAGTATTTGATTGAATGAAGTTTCAAGTTTTTGTTTCTTTTTTTCTTTTAATTTCACCGATATAATTTGATGTATATCTTAAATTATGTTTCTCTTCTTCTGTTAATTTCACTTTTAGTTGATTCTTCGGCACGAATTATTGTTGTAAATTGTAATAGTTTGAGAGTCATGAATATTTATTATTTATTTTATTTGATGCTTTGATGTAATTATTATTTATTATATAATAAAATTAAAATTTTTAAGTACTTTCTATTGTCATTAATTTTTTATTTGTATAATAATTAAATAATCTTTTTCATATTAATTGTATGTAGGGCCCCGGCTCCTACCGCCATCACTCCAGGTATTGTTCTCTTTGGTTCACTGCGTGAGTCACAACTCGAACGTAGGACCTCAAGGTTTTGTTGCGCTTTAAGTGCATGCCTCTTACCATTGAGCCGCGCCTTTTAATTGTAAGGCCCCGGCCCCTACCGCCATCACTCCAGGTATTGTCCTCTTTGGTTCACTGCGTGAGTCACAACTCGAACGCAGGACCTCAAGGTTTTGTTGCACTTTGCGTGCACGCCTCTTACCATTGAGCCAGCGGTAGGGGCCGGGGCCCTACATTGTAGTTATTATTTATATATGAAATAAGTGAAAATTAATATTAATAAAAATAAATAGATTGTTATTATTCTAAATTTCTATTATTATAATTTTTGAAGATATGATTGGGTAAAATTAGATATATCATATAATACAATATATTGAGGTACTATTTTGTGAGTTAAAAAAATTCAGGGACTATTTTATAAATTTAAAAGATTATCCAAAATAATACATGATATTAACTGTATCGATACAGTACCATACTAGAACTAAATCTAGTACTAATACTGATACGATATTTATAATATTGATGAATAGAGTTTCGAAATATCATCACTTTATCGCAGGAATGTGGATATCTAGTACGAAACGAAGGGTCAGTTGTATCGGGTTTAGTATCCGTTGGTATTGATCGGTCTTTAAAATACAGGCTAAATATCAGTCGATATCAAAAATTTTAAAAATATGGGAATTTTTTTGTAAAATTTTTAAAAAATTTTAAACTCTCCCTTCCTCCCGCCTCTCCTTCCTCATCTTTTTTCAAAATTTTTTAATTAATTATTTTATGTATTTTAACTTTTATAATTACTGTAAATTTTTAATTTTTGTTTTTAAAATAAAAATAAATATTTTATTACTAATAATAATAATTATAAATTAAATAAAAATTAAAAATAAATTAT
>JANVCQ010000009.1:14710505-14724887 GCA_025531925.1 Erythroxylum plowmanianum | reverse complement strand
ACACAATTCAACCCCCCCTTCTCGTGCATTCATATATCGTATTATAAGCTTTGTAATAACGTGTGATTCACTTCAGTAGTGAGGCTCAAAAGTAACCAAAAGGTACTTGGTAGTGGATGAATACGGAGGGATATTATGTTTAGCAAGCCTTCCTAGGTGTCAGGATGATGAGCATAAATTCAATGGAAAAACTTTATTGATCTAGATAGAATTAGTTAAAGTTATCTTCATAAACGTTGTAGCTTATCTCTTTAGCTTTCCAATGGTATATAGTATGCAATTTTTGGACATTGGAATTGAAAGTTATGATCATTAGAAGTTGTGATGCTGTTTCGGATAGAACTTTCGGGATAACCACATTGATGTGGAATTTTGACCCTTATAGAGATATAATTTGCTTTTGAGTTCTTCATAAAAGTTGTAAAGCCTTATTTTATCTTTCCATCGATACCAAATTTGAAAATTTTGGAGCTCTAGGTCAAAAGATATGAGTTTTAGAAGTTAGGTAGTCAGAGGAAGAAAGGCTCAGGAGATCGCAGCACGTCACGAGTGCGACGTTGCGTTTTCCAGCGCGTCGCCAGTGCGACGCGTCGCGAGGGCCACCTGACCAATTTCTCGCCGGACCCGACCTCTCTCCACTCTTTTGATCATAACTTTTTTGTCCGACCTCCGATTGATCTGATTTTTAAAGAGTTAGATTTCTAAGACATTTCTCTACCTCTCCATAAAAATTTGTAGGTTTTTATGTTAATTTGAAAAATATTGATTGAATCAAAGTGAGAGGATCGGGTAAAAGAGTATGAGTTGGATATTTTTCTGAACATATTTCAGTATTTTGGCAGTATCTCGATCTGTAGATATCCAATTGAGTTGATTCGTATTTCAAAATAAACTAGAGACATGTAGCTACAACTTATCTGAAGGAATCAATTTTCAATTTAGGCCGCAATACTTTCATTTTCTGGAGTGAAATTAGGTGTAGTATTAGCTAGAAAGTGTTTTGGCCATAACTTCTTTATTTATGAACCAAATTGAGTGTTTTTTGTGTCTTTAGAAACTTAAGACAATGGGGAACAAATTTTCTGAAGAAACTAGACTAAAATTCCAATTGGGAGTTCCCCAAATATGCTCTGTAAATTATGAGAAGTGAGCCCTCCATGTTGTCTATGACTTTCGAATGTTGGGCTTCGGAAACGAGGCCCAACACATACTTTACTCTCACACATACTTTCATACAGCCACTCACTTGCATCTATCACTTCTCACCTTTTTATTTGACTCTGTGTGCTTGTAAGTAATTTTTGTTGCTTTTTTTATTTTATTTTCCTTTTGAGTTGTTCTTGTGCATGCCCTGGAAAGCTAAACTTTTTCCTTTCCAACCTGAAATTGAGAGACGTTTGAGGAAGGTTAGAAAGGAGAAGAAAGAAAAAGAGAGAAGTAAGGTAGTTGTTGAAGAAGAGTCTAGTGAGCCAAGTAGTGAGGGCGATTCATTAGATAGAATCAAAATGCCCGAAAACCTAGCTTTCCTGCAAAACCCTAACTTTAATGCTAACCAACCTAGGAATGGTGATAATGGAGGAAATGGGGAGCATGAGCGAGTTGGGGAGAATAATGGGAATCAAAGAAGGAGGACCATCAGGGAAGCAACTACCTCTGATGTTAATTTTGATCCATTTACTACTACTTGTCCTAATTTTGATGTGAATTTTGAAGTTAAAGGATTACTCATTAACTCTCTTCCTAAATTTCATGGCTTGATAAGAGAAGATCCCTACATGCATTTGCAATCTTTATCCATAATCTGTCAAAGTATGAAGTTGGTGGGAGCCTCACTTATCAAGTATTGTGGAAGGTTTTTCACCTATCACTGGAGGGAAAAGCACAGGAGTGGTATATGAGCCTCCCAAGGCATGTAGGCATCACGTGGTGAATGCCTACCATAGTTGGGCCAATTTGAGGAAAGCATTCTTGGAAAAATATTTTCGACCTTCAGAACTTCATCGATGAGGAAGAGGATCTATTCAGCAAGTCAGGATTATGATGAGTCCCTTTATGATTATTGAAACTGTTTCCAAGATGCGATGTCCAGATGCCCCCATCACCAGATACCTGATGAGTAGCTAGTGCAGTATTTTTATTATGGGCTGAAAATTCAAGATAAGGGTATGTTGGATGTAGCATTAGAAGGTTCTTTAATTGATCTTACAACTACGGAGACATGGGATCTTATCAAGAAGATGACCTTGAATCATCAACAATATAGTGTTAGGGAAACCAGAGGAGTACATGAGTTGGGAGTTTCAACAACCCAATCCAAAAGAATGGAGAGCTTGGAGTCAAAAGTTGACTCTTTGGAGAGTAGAGTGACCTCACAGTTGTCCTTCATCACTACAGAATTGAAAAACATGAATGTGCATCACCCCACATCTTTTATGGATCTTACTGCAACTAGTTGTGATACTTGTTGGTCAATAATGCACATATCAAGTGTTTGCCCCAGTCGGTATGACGAGGTGTCTGTAGTGCATTAGGGTTGGACCAGTTAGAAATGGGACCCATATTCCATAACCTATAATGAGGGAAGGAAAGCAAATCCTAGGTTCAGCTGGAGGAATGAAGAAGGAAGGGTCCAAACATATTTCAACAAGGAGGAGGAATTGGTACTTCCACAAACCAGTTCCCCAACCAATAGCAAGCCCTGACTATCCCAGCAAAAGAGGACACTAACCAACTTCTGTATAACATGATGGCTTTGATGAAGGAAGAAAGGAATTCAAACAATAACCAGTTCAATGTGATAGTCAATCTCATTCAACAAGACTCTTCGAAGAATACTGCTCGGTTCAACTCTCTGGAAAAAAGAATGGAGCAATGGGAGACGAAAGCTAAAAATATTAACTCTTATGTCACTCAATTGTTCAACAATAAAAGTGAGAACTAAGCAAGAAGCAGTGGAACCATCCCCTCCAATACTATTATGAACCCCAAGAGTTTGAAAGCCATAACCATCCGAAGCAAGAAACAAGTGAGGTTTAGCAATGAAGATGAGGGAGAAGATGAAGAGGAGATCGAGAGTGGAGAATTGCCTTCAACAAATGAAAGAGTGAAGAAGTCAGAAAGTTCCAAGGAGAGAGCATTTTTGACTGAAAGGGAGTCAAAGCAATTGAAGAGCAAGAAAGTGAATTATGAAAGCCACCAAGAATCAAGCAAGCAAGGCATCCTCGAAGCAACCAATAAAGGTAAGTATAAAAGACCTTCCTTTTTTAAATTCATATTTTCTTAGCAAAAGGATGATCGATTGTAAACATGAAAAAAATGTCATTGACTTGTTTGGAAAAGTAAAAGTCAACATCCCTTTGTTTGATCTAGTGAAAAGGGTTCCTGCATATGCTAAAAATCTCAAGGACTTGTGCACAAACAAAACAAAGTTTAGACCTAATGAAAGAGTACAAGTCAGTTTAAATGTGTCCCACTTTTCAAACCACAAATACCCGTCAAGTGCCAAGACCCTAGATCTTTTACCATTACGTGCACAATAGGAAAAGCTACCATAGGAGGAGCCTTACTAGATCTAGGGGTAGCTATCAATGTGATGCCTAATTCTGTCTATACGTCATTAGGAGTTAAGAGTCTTAAGCCTACATCTGTAGTGTTACAATTAGCTGATCGGTCTCTTAGGCATCCAGTGGGCATCATAGAGGACTTCTTGGTCCAGGTAAAGAGTTTGGTTTTTTCAGCTAATTTTTATATACTTGACATGTATTTTGAAGTTGTGCAAGACACTACCTTGATTCTCGATAGACCCTTCTTAAGGACTGCTAGTACTATGATTAGCATGAAAGAAGGTACAATTACTATGGAGGTAGGAGATCAGCAAGTGAGTTTTAACATGTATGAAACTATGAAACACCCCAACAAGGATTATTCGCTCTTGGGAGTTCATATGGTCAATGTTGCTGTTGATAATACTTGCTCCAATCTTGAATTTAAAGTATATTCCTTTGATTCTAAGTTACATTCACTTGATTTTTCTAACTCACGTATGATTTTGACATCTTCTCTTATCAGTGATAATCCTCGTCGGGAAAGGTTTTCTGTTGATTTTTTAGGTGATTTTGGCATCACGAAGATTGACATCGATGAGGAAACGGCGAAAGGAATTGTAACTCAACAAAAGTATCTAATAGAAGGGAGGCAAAATGAGTTGGCCTAAGCTGTTGCCGTAATAGATCACAACAAGATGGGTCTAACATTTGAAGAAAAGGGGAGTGATCTTTTCCCTTTTGAACTTCATAAATTGATTCCTTCTATCGTGCAACCTCCTGTGATTGAGTTAAAACCCCTACCCGCTACTTTAAAGTACGCCTTCCTTGAGTCTAATGGGCATTTACCGGTTATAATTGCCAATACCCTGTCTCACAATGAGGAAGAGAGACTCCTTGCTATTTTGAAAGAACATAAGAGGGAAATAGGGTGGAGTTTGGCAGATATACCTGGAATTTGCCCAACCATTTGCACATATAGGATTTTGTTAAGTGAGGGTTCAAAGTCTGTGAGGCAGCCCTAAAAGAGACTGAACCCACTTATCTTAGACATGGTTAAAAACGAAATAAAAAAATTGTTGAGTGCTGGGATCATATATCTCATTTCCGATAGTGAGTGGGTCAGTCTAATACATATAGTGCTGAAAAATAGTGGGATAACTGTGATAAAAATGATAGGGATGAGCTTATTCCAACTAGAGTACAGAATTTGTGGCGCGTGTGCATAGATTATAGACGATTGAATGACACCACCAAAAAAGATCATTTCCCTCTACCATTCATTGACCAAATGCTTGAAAGACTTGCAGGTAAATCACATTATTGTTTGTTGGATGGTTTCTCTGGGTATTTTCAAGTGCCTATTGCACTAGAGAATCAAGATAAAACCACCTTTACATGTGCTTTTGGTACATTCACATATCAAAGGATGCCTTTTGGTTTGTGGAATGCCCCAGGAACTTTCTAGCGTTATATGATGGCTATGTTCTGTGAGTTTTTAGAGGAATGCATGGAAGTTTTCATGGATGATTTCACAATTTATGGTGGTTCTTTCAATTCTTTCCTATTTAATCTAGCAAAAATTTTAAAGAGGTGCATTAAAAAGAATTTGATTTTGAACTTTGAAAAATGCCATTTCATGGTTAATAAAGGTATCGTGTTAGGTCATTTGATTTTTGGCAAAGGGGTTGAAGTTGATAAAGCTAAGATTGAGGTTATATCTTCTTTGCCTTATCCTGTCTGTGTTCGAGATATAAGATCATTTTTAGGTCATGTAGGATTTTATAGGTGGTTCATAAAAGATTTCAACAAAATTGCATTGTCTCTTTCTAAGTTTTTACAAATTGAAATCAAAACTCATTTCCCCTCCCACTTTAGTTGCCCCTGATTGGAACTTATCTTTTGAGCTTTCATGTGATGCTTTTAATTGTGCTGTAGGAGCTATGCTGGGTCAACGGGAGGAGAAACTAGTAAGAATTATCGCATATTCCTCGAAAACATTAAATCTAGCTCAAATCAACTATACAATAACTGAGAAAGAGCTGTTTATAGTAGTGTTTGCTTTAAAAAAATTTAGGCAATATTTATTAAACTCCTATGTGATCATTTATACTAATCATGCAGTTGTTCGATATCTCCTCAAGAAACCACAATTGAAGCCTACATTGATAAGGTGGGCATTGCTTCTCCAAGAATTTGATATTGAGATCAAGGATCGAGCTGGAGCAGCAAACCATGTAATTGACCATTTGAGTACACTACCAGACGATACATAGTGAGTGGACTCCTCTGAACTGACTTGCGACTCTTTTCCTGATTCAGTTTTATATGCTTTAGTTTTTAAAGAACCTTGGTATGCACATATAGTCAATTATCTCATGACTGAACTAACTCCTCCTTTCATATCTAAGTCATAGGCCCAAAAGCTAAAGTACGAAGCTCGACATTATATTTGGGATGCTCCTCATCTATGGAGACTGTGCAGTAACTTTGTAATCCAAAAATGCGTGCCTAATGAAGAATTCGATGCTATAATTTTAGCTTGTCATTCAATGGTTTGTGGTGGGCATTTCAGTATAAGAAGAACATCTAGAAAAATTTTAGATTCTGGTTTTTATTGTCCTACCCTTTTTAAGGATTCATTTGCTTTTTGTCGGTGATGTGACAAATGTCAACGTTTTGAAGGGTTAGGAAAATGGCAAGAAATGCCACAATAACCTTTATTATTTTACGAAATCTTTGACGTATGGGGAATTGATTTTGTGGGTCCCTTACCTCCATCTTTTGGATTTGTGTATATCCTTTTAGCTGTCAACTATGTTTCCAAATGGATAGAGGCTATTCCTACTAGGAAAGTCGATGTGCAAGTAGTGTCTAAATTTTTTAAGTCAAACTTTTTTGTCGATTTAGGATTCCTAAGGTTGTGGTTAGTGACAGAAGAACACATTTTTGTAATAGAGTCATTGGTAACCTATTTTCCAAATTTGGAGTCACTTACAAAGTCTCCATTGCATACCATCCACAAACTAATGGTCAAACTGAGGTATCGAATAGAGAGATGAAGCACATCTTGGAGAAGATGGTTAAGCCATCAAAGAAGGATTGGAGCCTACGCCTAGAAGAAGCACTGTGGGCCTATTGAACTGCTTACAAATCTCCCATAGTCATGTCCCCTTACCGTTTAATCTATGAAAACACTTGCCATTTACCCGTGGAGTTGGAGCATAAAGCATATTTGGCAGTTAAGTAATACAACATGGACTTGGAATCTTTCGGTATGGAGAGGAAGCTGCAACTACAAGAAATAGAGGAGTTGAGGCTAGAGGCATAGGAACATTCTTGCCTCTATAAAGAGAAGACAAAGTTGATGCATGATAAGATTCTCCAGAGGAAGAGCTTCAAGGAAGGAGACAAAGTCCTGCTATTCAAGGCTCGTTTCACCTTTAAGCATGGGAAATTCAACACTTGTTGGGATGGGCCATATTTAGTCATAAAGTGCACAACTTTGGTATGGTAGAGCTTGTAAATGAAGAAACTAGAGCCCAACTCAAAGTAAATGGCCACCTATTGAAGCACTATCATGAGAACTAGAAATCTCCGTAAACACCAGGATCCTTCTCTCTTTCACTTGTTTATTTACTTTTGCTTTCTAACTAGTTGTGACATGTTTTGGTGTATTGTTTTGCTGAATGATATGTGCTTAATTGTTGATATTTTTAATCATTTACACTTAGCAATTATTGACATAAAAATGCCTAAGATACTCACTATAATTTATATTTGATTTCAGGTACAATTTGGAAGCAATTAAATTAAAGTGAGTCGAAAGTACTGCATTTAGGTTATTTTCTGAAGATTCATTTTCACTTGTCTTCGTCGAACAAAAATGATAAATATTGGAGCAAGAAAAGATAAAAGAAAACATAAAACTCATGGAATAGGGCTGCTGAAAATCATGACTTGTGTGCATGAAATTTGCATGTAATTATGTGAATTATTACTGAACAAGTGCGGGTTTCTGTCATTTTTTGCCATGACGATGTTGCAAAATAAATATTTCATTGCGGCAAACTTTTGACTTCGCTGTGGCGATGTCATCCTCTTTACGGAAACCTTTTTAAAATTTCCTCATTTCAATAATTCTTCCTAATTAGATTATTTTCACTCTTGTATCTCGAAGATTTTATAAGTTTCAAAGTAGCCCCTGTTTTTTTGAAAACACCATCTATTTTTTAAATGATAGTCAGTTTTAGCTAATTTCATTTTCAAGGTTTTCAACACGAAGTAAGCTAGGGTACACTGAAAAAGTAGGACTTTATGTTTTTAAACTTTGAGATTGTTAATTGAGATATTAACCATGTTGGAAGGATATTTGGGCCTTAATTCTTTCATTTATGTACGTATCTGCTTAATTTACACCTCTCTAGAACTTGTTTTCATTTTTGATCAAAGCTTGATGAACTACATTTTTGTTAACATGATAGAGGAATTCTTTCAAAACCCTACTTCCCCAAACACAAAACCCTAAACACTTAACCATAGCTAGCCCCTTGAGCCATATTTTTAAGTACATATACATGTCTTCATATTGTTGTAAATATTTTATTTCCAGTTTTTACTTTAAGTCTATAAAAAAAACGCAAAGCTTTCTCACAAGAAATTAGTTATTGAGGAAAGCCAAGGAAGTAAAGAAAGTAAAACATAAAATCAAAAGGCTTCCTAAAAAATTGAAGAAAAGAAAAAAATGGAGAGCTTTCTTTAAAAAAAAAGGGTTTCTCAAAAGAAAAATGTTAAGTGATACATTATGTTGTTGTTTGTGTAAATATTTTCTTACTCACAGTTGACGTTTATTTCATAATTGTGGTGCATGTAATCATTTTTCTTTTTTCTCTTCAATCTATTCATTTAGCCTTCCATACATTATAACCTTGAAAAGTCCTCTTGATTTTCAAAATTATAGTTGTTGTAGTGGAGAGGTAGAACTATCACAAGCCTATGGTAGAGAATGGACTAAGAAAATTTTAGAGTGAAATTATCCCAAGACAAGTGAGAAGAGAGTTAAACAGTTTCCCTTGAGAGAAATCTCTTTTGCTCAATCTCTTGGATTAAATTCTTATAGTGTTTATTTCTTGGTGCTCTTTCAGTCTACTTTGGTTGATTTCTGAGAAAGTGGCTTTACCAAT
The DNA here is from genome assembly GCA_025531925.1 of Erythroxylum plowmanianum. Classification (NCBI taxonomy): domain Eukaryota; kingdom Viridiplantae; phylum Streptophyta; class Magnoliopsida; order Malpighiales; family Erythroxylaceae; genus Erythroxylum; species Erythroxylum plowmanianum. The sequence goes on along the minus strand of JANVCQ010000009.1, from coordinate 14,716,162 downwards.
TTCCTACTCTCATTTTTAAGTATGGTTGGAATTTTCTTTTGCACTTGTGTCTCTTTGACTTTTATAAACTTTTTCTAAGAGTACAAAGGTCTAAATGCGGGGGAGTTTGATTGAACCCTAGTTTCTTATATAAATTGGTGACATTTTCATGGTTTTTACTACATTTCTTGGCTCCTATTTTTAGATTTTATGCTTAATTTGACTCTTGAGTGCTAGCCTTTACTTTATGTAGTTTGAGAGTAAAATTGTCACACATTATTATCAATTGCATTAAATTAATTTTCTAAGAACAATTGATACTGCAAACTACCATTTGTTCATTTTAGGAGACTCAAGAAGAAGTAGAGTCAAGGAGGGAAGGCTGAAAATGATAAGCTAATAAGTCAACATATACAACAGGAAGTTTGTCACGACGAAAGTTGATCTTTCACCATGACGAAGCATGAAGAATTCATGTAGAGACTCTTCGGGTTAATTTCACCACGACGTGAATTAATTATGGCACCGCAGCAAACGCGACAGATTATTGAAGGGAGAGCTGATAGTTGAAGAGGATACTCACTCTCTCTACCATCCGAACAACTCTTCTACACACACCCTCATCTCCTCTCATCCACACCACTATTCTGATCCTTCCATCGTCAACTACTACCCTGGATGCTTCCAGTGGGTTCTCAGTTGTGAAATCTCCTGGAGTTATGCTTGGCTTGGAACCTCTCTCCTTTTAAAGATGTAGTAATGGCTAAAGTTCAATGGGCTTCAAAGGGGAGTAGTTTAATCCATGTTTAGCTATACTATTATGAACTCCTAGGTTTAGGATTTGTAATTTGTAGTTGAACATTCTTGATTAGAGTTTAATCAAGTGTTGGATATTCAATGCGTTATTAGGATTTGTTGATGTAGAACTTTGAGCTTAAATATATGAAGTCTCATATATGTCTATTTGTGATCTTATTGAATTTCTTTTATCTTGCATAGTTGTGTTCGATATTGAGTTGATTTGAGATCCCAAATGACTTATTGCATTGACCTACCCACTATACACACTGAGGGCATTTAACAAGGTCCTAAGAAATGGAGTTCAATAATTAAGACCTTAGACATAAAGAGTTCTTTAAGGTTTATCATTTGAAACTTAGTGATTCACTCCCATCAAAATTTATTTCGAACTGTGATAGCCAAAGCTCATTTTTAAGAGGATACTATCCCATTTGATCATTTATCTTAATTTTTCCGTTCCTATTCCCAAAATCCAAAAACATGTTTTATACATTTTTCTTACAATTCATTTAATTTTGTCAAGATTTCTAAAGATCAAACCCCCTTCCTTGCTAATTTAGCTTGCATATCATGACGCATAGGCTAGCTTAAAACCATTACTAGGTTCCGATTAAGTGAAATGACCTGAGGTTGCATTCTATATTGCAATCCTTGGAATTAAATTTTTGGTTTGACCTCCAAAGGTAAGAACAAAAAGGCTCGATTCACCTGTCTAGTGGAACTACTCTTTCTAACTAGTATCCAACATATATCTAACCTCGATTCTTTCTTAATTCAGTATATATTTGATCCATTTCAAACATTAAACATTACATGTTATAATAGGATAACAAGTATATAATTCACTTACCTTACTAAATTTCAAATTCAACTTTAAGAACCCAGCTAAAACAAGCTTCCAAACAACCAGCACACTAAAGTTTAATGTGCAACTTTCAACATCAATAAGGTAATAATACATAGAATCCCAAGACCTACTTCTTAATGAAATAACTTTCAAAGCTTCCAAAGGTTGGTAATCCAAATCACAACAAAATTCCAGAAGTTGAGAGAAAATGGGAGGGGTTTCAATGGAGAGAAGAAAGCAAAATGAAGAAAAAACAAAACAAAAAATTTTTCCAATAGAAACTTGCTTCATCATCATCTAGGTGTCACTCCTACCATAAGGCATATGTCTTCTTTGCATGTGTCACATATGTCCTACACTTAAGCTACCATTTGTCACACTTCCATTAAACCATTTGTCACTTAATGAATGCTGCCAAGTGCCACAATTTAATTAGGTCACTTGTCACTTTACTAACAATGCCATTTGTCACATTCTTGCCAACCCATTTGTCACACAATGGATGATGTCAAATGTCAATGCATTGGCTATGCCAAATATCGCTAATTCCTAGGCTTAGTCATTCCAATTTCAAAATACCAACTTAACTTGTCACTTGATAATTTTCATAGTCCAAATACACATTTAAATACCTTAATTCTCTTATGGTATCAATTAATTCAAATTTACTAACTATAGTCCACTTGATTGAAAATTCAAGTCATATGTCTTTTATATTCTAATCATAGCACAATTCTAACTCTTATCACACATGTACTCATAAACATGTAACATTTCAACTAGGTTATATTTTGGTGCCTTACAAAGGAAACCTATAGCAGTCCTCTTGAGCCTCCTTCAATATGATTTTAGTAACAGCTACATTCGAGTTTTGATCTCTAGCAAATCTCTTCAGAGCATACTTTACTAATTTAATCTTCTGCATTAGTTGGAATGCCTTAAATCCTAAAACTAGTTGGTTCCAACAATTTAGGATAGTTTCATTAAAACCTTCATTATGAACTATACCATTAAAGAACCTAAAGGGAGAACCTACCTTTGTAATAGGAAGAATATTCTGAATGAGGATAAAAGAGTGATCAGATTAAGCATCTCTAAAGTGAGCATATGATTATTTAATTTGGTTCAGCTAAGAATGATAAACCAAAGGTCTATCTAACTTTTCCTAACGAGCAAGTCACCTTTCTACTTGTTAGACTAAGTTAATAATCTCCCTGTAAATCTAAGATCCACCAAAATCATTTTTTGAACAAAATCAATTAATTCTCTACGCGTTCCCAAGTTCCACTTCTTACCTCCTTCAACCTTATATGAGGAGAGTATATAGTTAAAGTCACTTGCTAATACCCAAGGTCTTGAGTTGCTAGCATGAATAGTTTGGATATCTTCCCATAGCTTCTACCTTTGGAAAACGAAGTTAGAAACATAAATAACAATAAGCTTGAATGTTGTATGCAAACTAACCAATTGACATTTCAAGTGCATAAATTGGTCACCTTCACAAGCTACTTAAACTTCTACCAAGTCTGAATTATAACAATATATAATCCTTCCATTATAATGGAATAGATGACTAGAAATATCCTTCCATTTTATGCCCAAAAAATGGAGGCCATATTGCAATCGAGTGAACTTTACTTTAGTTTCAAGAAGCCATATGAAGCAAGGTTTCCTGTCAAAACTCACCTCCTTTATAAAATGTCATTTCATAGGGTCTTTTAGCCCTATAACCTTCCAAAACAATATTGTCATTAGGGGTAAGGTCCCCTTTTAATTTGTTCTTCCGTTTTTTCTTGTAGATCTTCTTCTTGTGCTTGTAATGGTGTCTTTCGCTTATTCTTATTCAGTAGACTCCTAACAAGTTTAGGAGGATTTTTCATTTCCAATTCAGGTTCCAACTAAGGATTCTCAATTAGAGGATCCCCAATTTCATCAGTAACTATAGGTATTTCTGACTCTATCTCCGCATTGCGTCCTTTATCCATTTGTTGAGTAACTTTAGGATTTTCCAAGCCTAAAAATTCATCATGTGTATAGATCTTAAAGACTCTCCTTATATGCCTCCATTTCCTTAAATCATTGTTAAGCTTCAAAGTGTGAGTAATGTGAATCTCAAAGCTCACCATTTCCCTATCCTCTCGTAGCTTCAGTACTGGAATACTCTCAAATAGCTCAACATTTCTTTTAACTTCAACACAGATTTTTACATAACAGATTCTCTCCATGTTTGTTGTTTGTGTAATGCCCCTTACCTTAGAATACATACTAGGACACTCAGAGGTCACTCCAGTACATAACCTAAGACAACAGTGCGCTACGCCCAATCACTGCATTCACCTAACATGACATCATATCTTTATTCACTTATAAAGCATCATAAGAAAATCACAGTAATTTAAAAATCAACTTTTTCCTCATTTCATTTTGTAATTATCGAAGGTCTACAATATGTCTTTCAACATTTCCCACATTTACATCATCGTAGCCTAATACAGAAGTACTATATGAAAAAGGAAATATACAAAAATTTGTCTACTCTGTCCAAAACCTAACTAACTGACCTTTGAGCCATGACTACTCTTTCAAAACAAAAATATAAATGGCTGGTAGAGTCTCTCAGTAGCCAGAGTCATCTCTCAGTCCAGAAAAGTTAACGTTGCAATTTTGCTGAGTGTTGCGAACTCAATGACGTAACCATCATCGATGGTTCACTTAATTCATGCATCGCATCAACACATATTGTAGCACCCCACTCCCGCACGACCCGAACCCGATATCGACGGTGATATCCGAGTTCGTGCCCCGTAGGATGACGTGCTAAAACACTCATTCAGTAGTCGATGCATTTTTTTTAACAATATAAGTGGAAATCAATGCCCAAATTGCGTTCTCATTCAATCATATAAAATTTCATTATACAATTTTCAATAGTCACTCGGGCCTATTTCCCAAATACAAATATACACTTCAATACATAAATAAAGACATTCAATGCAGACGCGAACTGATCCCGACTCTTATCCTTCACTTGAATCCTGCAAATATACTCCCGTTGGCTTAACGGGGTATTCTTCTGATCCTGAAAAATAATTGCAAATTTTGGGTGAGTTTTGCGAACTCAGTGAGTGACCATCATTGATGGTCCGCCCAATCGTTGCAATAATAATATCAATATATATAACATATTTACCCACTGTTGGCTATTTGACCACAGTTCAAAATTTCACATATATTTAAATTTCACTTCAATAAGCGATATTACAAGACTGTACATTCACACACTTTCCATCTATTAGCATTTTACTGTGACCGAGTGCCTAACTGTCCCACTGAAGGGCTCATTAGTATCCGTCCCTTATCCGATAATGGATATAGGGCTCATTAACACATTGAGCCTGAGGCTCTAAATCACTCATGAGCTCCAAGCTCATCTTCACACGTTGAGCTAGAAGCTCTGATCGGTGGCAACTCTGGTCAACAGCCATTATAATTCGTACAACACAAAGCATATCACTATTGTCATAGTCTCACAGTTATAAAAATACCCCCTGACTATTTTCACATCAGCATATGGCAATTTGCAGTGCATTCAATCAACTATCAACTAAATCAAACAAAAGCAGTGTTGTGACCGAGCACCTGTACTGTCCCTACAAGGGCACATTCATCGTTGAGCTATAGGCTCTGAAACTGTCCCCTTGTTGGGACTCATTTATCATTGAGCTGAAAAGCTCTGAAACTGTCCCCTTTTTAGGGCTCATTAATCATTGAGCTAAAAAGCTCTGAAACTGTCCCCTTTTTAGGGTTCATTAATCATTGAGCTAAAAAAAACTCTGAAACTGTCCCCTTTTTGGGGCTCATTAATCATTGAGCTAAAAAGCTCTATTCAGTGGCTACTCCGATCACGACTATCAATTTTCTGTTCATGCATTCCTATAAGAATTTCATATAATACGATTTATCACTTTATTAATGTATTCAATGACTACAATTATTTCCAAATTACCATAAACGGACAAATGGTTCACAA
>JANVCQ010000009.1:14682625-14703984 GCA_025531925.1 Erythroxylum plowmanianum | reverse complement strand
TGTCCCCCCCCCCCCCCCCCCCCCCATTCAGACTCCACTTTCATAGAAATAAGGGCTTCCCTTGGATATGCCAAGGGCCCTTTTCCAACACCAAATTCAATCCTATCTCTGAATCCAACTTAAACAGAAAATTGTTTGAGCTAGTAATTAAAGTTTCCTTTAGCCCAAACTCTACCCAGGACTTAGCTAAAGCTCTCTATACCACAGGAAAAACTGGTCTCTTTCCTATGAAAAAACCTATTAGAGCTAACCTAAAATGTGCGACTCCCTTCTTAGCTAACTCTGGAGGGGGGATGACATAGATCTGATCCTCCTTGACCTTCGGGGGATAGTAGGTTAAAGTTTTATCTTCCGTGGAGTCCGCCATACCATCTGAAACAATTGACTTCCATGATCTGATGTTTCCTAAATTTTTAATTTCAAGGGAATGGGAAGAAGTTTTAGGAATAGTCTCCTATGGTTTTGTCGCTGAGGAGAATTGGTTAGGGTTGATGGAAAGGGATGTTTTCAGAGGTGGGTCTTTTGTTAGAGGGGGCAATGGTGTTTGGGTCGGTGTTTTGGTTTTAGGCTCAAAGGAGGACTTTTGGTGGGAGAGAGGAGTGAGGATAGGTAAAGGGAAGAGAGGGGTTCGGGGATAGGTAGGAGAAGAAGATGAAGTCATGGAGAGGGAGCTATAACCCACCTGTAATCTCAGAAGTTATGGGTCTCTACTCTTCACTCGTCACTCATCACTACCATTTCATATCACTCATTTTAAATTTAAAATACCAAAAACAAGTCCTTTACGTTTATTCTAATTCATTGCAATTTTAGTGGTAATTGATCAAATCACACCTTGTTCTATAGTTTAGGCTGCATTGCATTTAGTTACTTAGGAAATTAATTTCATTTTTATTGGTTCCTCAGAGAGAATGACCCAAGGTTGCACTATATTCAATCCTTGGTTAAATTTTGAAGTAACCCTAAGGTGATTATTTCAAGTGGCGCCGTTGTCGGGGAACCAAGAAATTGGTTCTTAGTAACTAAGTGTTAAGTAACGTTGACTGGGGATTTATGTGTTGAGCCTCATACTTGCATTGGCATTGCATAGTCCATTTGCATTTGCATTTTTTATTTCCTTTGCTAAATAAAAGTTTTGGGTAACTCTTTGACTTGGTTGCTGTTTATTGGATTACATTGGTCCTGTTTGCTTAATTATAGCCTACTCGGTTACTTTCTTGAGTATAGAGGTCCATTCTTCAAGTCAAGTTTTGGGAAATTTGCTCTTTTATGCATTTTGGTGCAGTTTTTGATATTCTTTGATTAGTTATGCATATTACAGGTTTTCACACTCTTAAATACACTATAAAGTGTATCGTCACTCATACTCATACACACACTCACTTGCACTCATAAGATTCTTCCATTTTTTACTTGAATCTTGTTGTGTAAGTCAGTTTTGAACCTCGCTCTTGTTGTTACTGTTTATGCCTAAGAGTGTTAGGGCTTTACCTCTGAATCCTTTAAATCTTGAACTTGAGAGGTTAGTGAAAAAGATTAGAATAAAGAGGAGAATAGCGGGGGCAAGTCAAGTTCTTGTTAAGGAGGAGCATATTTCACAAGAGTCAAGTTTCTCATTTAGTGAACAAGAACGTAGTGAGAGAGCTACCTCTAGTGAATACTTGTTTGCTAGTGATTTTGAATTAAAACAAGATACCATGGATGATGATAATGGTAATAATAGACATGATGGGCCTAATGGGAAGAACAGACATAGTGAGAACAATATAGGGAATAATGGTGAGGGTAATAGAAGCATGAGGGAGATTAATAATTCCAATGTTGATTATGAACCTTATGGCTTTATACTGATGATGAGAACTTCAAAATTAAAGGATCATTAATTTCTTCCTTACCTAGATTCCATGACTTTGCAGGTGATTATTCACATAGGCATTTGAAGACTATACATATGGTGTCTTCTTCCATGAAACCACTCAAATCAAATCTTAAAGATGTATTGAGGAGAGCATTCCACTTCATTTTAGAAGGAAAAGCCAAAGAGTGGCTTTACACACTACCTTAACATTTCACCACATTGACCTGGGATCAATTAAAAGGAGCATTCTTAGATGAATATTTTCCTACCTCTAACTCTTCGAGGCTTAAGAAGGAGATAACTATTGTTGTGCAATGAGATAAACAATTCATGCATGAATATTGGACAAGGTTCATCACACTTTTAGCCCATTGTCCACACCATAATATTTCAAAGAATGATCTGGTAAACTCTTTCTATGAAGGGCATCTTCCACGTCATAAGCCCTCAATTCATGCCGTAGCAAATGGTTTGCTCAGAGAATTGAGTCCCAATGCTACATAGGTCCTACTTCAAAAGATGGCTACCAATGAGCCTCAATCTGGAGACAAAAGGAGGGTGTACAACACCTCTTCGACTTCTTCCCAAGATATTCTTGCTGAAATTGCTACTTTAGGAATCCGAGTGGAGAAAAGACTCAATATTTAGAGAATAATGTGAAGGCCAAGCAAGTTAATTCAATGGGTCATTCTCAAGCTATAGTAGCCAGAGTATTGTAGGTCCATGATGCATGCTTCCAATAATTGTGCTAGATATGAAGAAGTTCATGCCCTCTACCAAAATAGAAATGGCCAATATCAAAAAAGGGATCCCTACTCTAACACCTTTAATCTAGGTTGGAGAGATCACCCTAATTTTAGATGGGGTAGGAGTCAAGGCAACATTCAAGTAGATTCTTCCAATCAAATGGTGTCTAATCAAGGGACATCATCTTCTTTTTCTAAGGGTGAAGAATTTGCTATGATCATAAAGGGCATTGTCGGGATTAATTCAAGATTAGATCAAGAGAAGACACAAACTGATGCTAAGTTGAATGCTATGGGGAATAAGATGGACTCATGTCTACAAAATGTGTTCTCTAAGTTAGAGCAAATAGAGACTAAGCATGAGAACTTAAACACTTTTGTTACTCAAATCTCCAACAACTTGAGTGAACAACAAGCAAATAGTAGTGGTTCTATACCTTACAACACAATGATAAATCTTAAATCTTTGAATGCAATCACACTGAGAAGTGGTAACAAAATTGATGCTAAGAAAGTGAATTTCAAAGTGAATGAAGAGGATGAAGATCTGGTTAATAAAGAAATAGAATTTGAGTCTCCTCCTGCTAACACTACTTAAGAAACCTCCCAAGCTGAGAAAAAAGATTCTATTCAATTTGATAACCTACAAGAAAAGAAGCTCATGGAGAAGTCTCAAAAACAACCAGTGGTGCAAAATGATGAAGAGGCAGCAATTATCATGAAGAGAACAATGGAGGAAGGATCACTTTCCAACTCCAAAGGTGATGAGGTAAACATTTGTGACTTATCTTTTCCAAATTCTTACTTGGTTACTGAAAAGATTGTTGATAAGAAAGACAATGATGAATTGTTTGAAATGTTTAGCAAACTTGAGGTGAACGTGTCATTGCTTGAATTGATTAAAAAGATGCCTAAGTGTGCTAAATTCTTGAAAGACCTATGTAAAAATAAGAGAAAGTATAGGCATATTGAGAGAATCAAATTGGGGTTGAGTGTTAGTGCCTTATTGAAGCCACAGTTTCCCATTAAATGCAAAGACCCGGGTTCTTACACTATCCCCTGTACCATAGGTAGAACTACTATTTCTCATGCCTTAATTGACTTAGGTGCAGCAATTAATGTCATGCCGACCTCTGTTTATAAGACCTTGGGTATTGAAGCTTTGAAAGATACTAGTGTAGTGCTTGGTCTAGCGGATAGGACAGTGAGAAACCCTAAAGGCATTCTAGAGGATATCCTTGTGCAAGTCAAAGGTCTTGTTTTCCTAGCTCTTGGATATGACTAGTGAGCTTCTTTCTGAGAGTACCTTGATTCTAGGTAGGTCATTTCTTCTGACTATTGAGACCATAATTAACATAAAGGAGGGCCTTATCACTATAGGAATTGGGGATCAAGAAGTGCAATTTAATCTTTCAGAAGCTATGAGCCATAGTTATGAAGATTGTTCTTACTTGGGTGTTAGTTTGATTGAATGCCATGATAATGATGTGAAAGATTTGCATGAGACTAATGTGCATGAGCCTGACTAGTATAATATGGGTGGCAATGATTATGATGCACTTGCTTATTTATCCTTCCCCCATTCTTATGATTTTTGTGCATGTGAGGGTGACATATCATGTGTCTATTGTTTAGAGATAGATAACTGGCTTTCCATTCCGTAAAATTTTGATGCATCCTTTTATTTTGAAATTACTGCTGATTCTACACTTGATAGCCTTGAGGAAGACGTGTTTCTTGATTTTGTAGGAATTGATGATAAAGAAGTTGTTGTACAAGCTACGAATATGGTTTCTCTAATACCACCCTCACTTCTGATTTACCTTCTTTTTCTATTAATCATACTAACCTTAATTTTGTTGTTTCTAGGTCATCTGATGGTGGCACTGAATATGGAAGTGGAGGACAAATACATCACACTGAGCTTATATCCTCTTCCCCAAGCCACTTGGACACACCACTCATACTGAATGCATTTGATATACCAAAGTTGGTTCCTTCTATTGTGCAACCTCCTGATTTAGAATTGAAACCCCTTCCCTCGAACGTGAAATATGTCTTTCCTGCTGATGATTGCAAATTGTTTGTTATTATTTCCAGTTCTCTGAGTAGTTCTGAAGAAGAGAGATTAGTTTCTATGTTGAAAAGATATAGGAGGGATATAGTTTGGTCTTTAAGGGACATACCAAGAATTGATCCCTTAGTTTGCACACAAGATCCTTTTGGCTGACAGGTCCAAGCCAGTTAAGCAGCCACCAAGTATATCGAATCCTCTTATTCATAATGTGGTTAAGAAGGAGGTATCTAAGTTATTAAGTGCGGGGATCATATAAGCCATATCAGACAGTGAGTGGGTGGGCCCGGAATAGGTAGTATCGAAAAAGAGCGATATCACAGTAGTGAGAAATGAGAGTGATGAACTTATTCCATTAAGTGTTCAAAATGCTTGGAGAATATGCATAGACTATAGGAAGTTGAATGAAGCAACTAGGAAGGATCATTTTTCATTACCTTTCATTGATCAAATGTTGGAAAGAATATCTGGGAAATCTTACTATTATTTTTTGGATGGCTTTTCAAGTTACTTCTAGGTAGCGATCGCACCTACAGACCAAGATAAGACTACTTTTACATGCCCTTTTGGTACCTACACTTATCGAAGGATGCCATTTGGGTTGTGTAATGCTCCAGGCACCTTTCAAAGGTGTATGATGGTGATCTTCTGTGATTTATTGGAGCAAAACGTGGAGATTTTTATGGATGACTTCACCGTTTATGGTGATAGCTTTGATGATTGCTTGTTTAGTCTTGAATGTGTTCTTGGTAGATGTTTTCAAAAAAGATTGGTTTTGAAATATGAGAAATGTCATTTTATGGTAGATAGTGGCATAGTGTTAGGTCATCGCATCTCCCAAAAGGGGATTGAGGTTGATAGAGCCAAGATTGAAATCATTTCTTTACTTCTTTATCCTACTTGTCTAAAAATTTGAGGTCTTTCTTGGGGCATGCGAGGTTTTATTTGGCACTTTGTAAAAGATTTTAGTACAATTGTTTTACCCCTTTCTACATTGTTGAAAAAAGATATTGATTTTGTTGGCCCCCAGATTTTTTTTCTAGTGAAGCATGATATAATTGAATTATGAGGTTTTGATGGATTTAATTTTTGGAGTTATTATTATGTTAATGTTAGTAAGATTACATGACATAGGTTAATTGAATTAAAATCTTAAGGTAGTAAGATGGCATGAAGGGCTTTTTTGGAAGATCACTTGAGGTTAAAAGAACCTAAGCTTATAAGGAAGGGTAAAATGGACATTTTGGGCTCATTAAGGGTAAAAAGGAGAAGATGAAAGGTGGACTTGCATGTGTAGAAGCCAAAAAACGAAAATTAGAAGAGAGAAGAGGGAGAGAGTGTCATTGGAGAGAAAAGAAAGGAGAAAAAGAAAGCTAAGTTAGGTTTTGATTTTTCTTAGTCTTAAAGAGTGATTTTGAAGTTGGTCAAGAAGGGAAAGAGGATTAGAGCTTCCATTAGAACCAACAATCTCACTATTTTGGTGAAGATTCAAGGTAAGTTTGATTTTAATCTTTTGGATTTTTGAAAGGGTTTTGGTTCATAATGCTTAAGAAATGTATGGGTTTAAGAACTCTAAGATCAATTTTAGTGAATATGTCTTGTAGGTTCTCCAATTTGAATCCTCATTGAATGAAAATTTTGTCTTTGATGAAGGAAATTAAGAGAGGCAAGAGGGGCAAGAGTAGAAGCATTTTTTGAGCAAAGTTTTAAACAAGGAAATCAAGGTGGGTATATGTTTATAAAAGAGTAAATAAGCCACTAAATGTTTTCTTTGAATCAAGGAAGTTTAATGTTTTCAATTGCATCATAAATGTTGCATTTATTGTTTCTTGAATGAATTGAGAATTTGCTATATGTTTGATATATGAATTGTGTTGATTGTTGAAAAGACTTTGAAAATGAATTTTTTGTGAAAAGATACATGTTTATGAAATCTTGTTTTCGGAAATGGTTTTTGAAATACCTCATGTTTATGAAAAACAAGTTTCCAAGAATGTGCCATTTGGGCAAACGGTTTTCAATTCATGAATTACATGTTATGTGGGTTTGGTGTAATCCATTCAAGAATGTCACGTGCACATTGATCAAGTTAAAGGCTTCTCCTGCCTGCCCGCTAGTGACACGAAGCTCCTTTATGAACTCCCTCAAGTTTACGCCTATGTAAAACCACTATGTGGGATTGCGATAGTGCCTCAAGTTTACGACCACACAGGACTATTATGTGGAAATGTATAGTTCGTCATGTTCATGGATTTACCTAAACTATCCTGATGTGCTTATGTGATTGTGATAAGTGAACAAATTTGATGCATTCATGTTTTGTAGTTTGTGAATTTGATTACATGATGAGAATTAGAGAAACATGTGCTTTATGGATTTAATCAGAATTTTCTATGACAAGTGAATGTTTTCAAAGGTTTTTGCTTATTTTTTGTTATAAACTGTTATTCATGAGCTTTCACGCTCACCCCCTTTTCGTCCCATCTTCAGGTGAAGAAAATGAGATCGAGTAACCAAGAATCGAGGCATCATTCGATTTTTACAATGTTTCTGTATATTAAGTTCGATTTTGTAAAAGCAAGACTTTAGATGCATTTTGAGAATTATTAGGTTTGGTATCCTTTGTAATTTGGTTTTTGATACCGATGATGTAATGTGGCTTGGAATGCCAATAAAGTTTTGTAAACTTCTATTTTGTTGTTAATGAAATATGGATTGTGTATGAATGATGTTAAGTTGGAATTGGGTAGATTTGAAGAAGTTATCAACTGGGGATGATGATTGATGAAAATGAATTGTTAATGTATATAGATATATACAAGTGAGATGTTATGGACAAGAAAAATAGGCTTTATGAATGATGAGATGTAGTTGAATGTGATGAGTCAAATGAGTAGAGATTTGAAAGTTTAATAAAGTCATTTTGGCAGTTGAATGGTTATGCTCATGACTTTCTAGGTTGTACATTTCAAATTTCAAGTTGTTCATACAAATTAGGTTCTAACTTTGGCGGAAAATCTGAATTGATATAGGCTGAATTAGACAAAGTTGTCTTCTTAAAAGTTGTAGCTTATCTTTTTAGCTTTCCATTGGTATAAAGTATGAAATTTTCGGATATCAAAGTTGAGAGATATGATCATTAGAAGTTTGTGATATTACATGGGATAGACATTAGGGAGAGCTGCATTGATTTGCAATTTTGCCCCTTTTGGAGGGAAAATATCTTTTCGGGGTCTCATGGAAGTTGCAGGTCTAGAAGTTATCTTCGAAACGGTCTTTGAATAACCTTAATCCGATATTTGTAGTGAAAGTTATGCCCTTTTTACCAAAATAGGTCAAATGAAAAAGAACAGAGAAAGTCGCGATCGCGACTCTGCGGGCATTGCGCGAAAGTCGCGATCGTGCAAGTACACGATCGCGATTTCGCGACCATGCGCGCACATATTGCAATCGCCACCCTCTGATTCCCCCTAAACATGTTTCACTCTTTTGACCATAACCTTATCGTCTGACCTCCAAATGACCTGATTTTTAAAGCATTGGATTCCTAACACATTTCTCTATGTATACACAAAAATTTATAGGTTTTGGTATTGATTCAAAAAAGATTGATCGAATCAAACTAAGGGTATCAGTTGGAAGAGCATGATTATATATTTTACTGAACATGCTTCAGTATTTTGATGATATCTTGATCGGTAGAGCTCCAAATGAGATGATTCTTGTTTCTAATAAACTAGAGACATAGAGATACAAATTATCTAAAAGGCTCAAATTTTAATTTAGTCTCTAAAACTATCAATTTTAGGATGGAAGTTGAGTATAGTGTACTATTTTAGTTTAATAACAACCTAAAAATGTATGGGCCATAACTTTCAAATTTCTGAACCAAATTGAATTATTTTGGTGTCATTAGAAACTTAAGACAATGGGAAACAAATGTTATGAAGAAGTCAGATTTAAATTTCAGTTTAAAGTTTCTCAAAATATGTTCAGAAATAGGAGAAATGAGTTCATTTTGTTGTTTGACTAGTGTGGGCATGCCACCTATATGGGATGATGGCTAATGAGGGTTCATTGAAATAACCCCACAAGATAATACCCACGCTCCAATCTTATGATTTTCAAAGCAAGAGTTGGGTTCCAGAAATGGTGCCCAATAGATTTTCACTTTGATGATAAATGTAGACATGCCTTCAACACTTTGAAATCCTTGCTTGTTTCACCTTCTATTCTGACTGCACCTAATTGGGATTTGCCCTTTGAGCTATCTTATGATGCTTCTAACATTGTAGTTGGTACTATGCTTGGTCAAAGGGAGGAAAAGTGATCTAGAGTGATAGCTTGTGCCTCCAAGACATTTGACTCCGCTCAAGTGAATTATACCACTACCGAGAATGAACTTTTTGCTATAATCTTTTCTTTAGATAAGTTTAGACAATATCTAATAAACTCTTAAGTGATTGTTTTTATAGATCACGTAGCAGTGCGGTGCTTGTTCAAGAAGCCCCAGTCTAAACCAAGACTGCTAAGATGGGATTTGTTATTGTAGGAGTTTGATATTGAAATCATAAGCAGAGTTGGAGCAGAGAATCATGTGGCTGACCACCTTAGTTGGTCACTCGAGGGCACTAAAGGAGTTGACTTTTTTGATTTTACTGTTGATTCTTTTCCTAATTCTGCACTTTTTACCTTGGCGGTTCAGGAGCCTTAGTACTCCAATATTGTTAATTACATTGTCACTGATCTTGTGCCTCCTTCTATGTCTAAATTTCAGGTTGATAAGCTAAAGAGGGAGGCAAGATACTATACCTAGGATGCTCCAATTCTTTGGAAGCAATACAGTGAACATATGATTAGACGATGTGTTCAGAATAAAGAGATCCACTCTATCCTTACCTTTGCACATTCTTTATCTTACAGGGGGCATTTTAATGCTAATATGACTACTATGAAGGTTTTAGAGTGTGGGATTTACTAGCTTACCTTATTCAAAGATGCTTATGATTTTTGCAAGTCTTGTGATAAGTGCCAGATGTTTGGGAGTCTAGGTAAAAAGGATGAAATGCCTCTAAGACCTATGCATTTTTGTGAAAATTTTGATGATTGGGACATGGATTTTATGGACCCCTTTCCTTAGTCATTTGGGTTTTCATATATCTTACTTGCAGTAAATTATCTGTCTAGGTGGGTAGAGGCAGTGCCAACTAGGAAAGATGATGCTTCTACTGTTGCCAAGTTTTTACATGCTCATATCTTTTGTAGGTATGACATTCTAAGAGCAATCTCAGTGACCAAGGAACACATTTATGAAATAAGACTATCAAGTCTTTACTTGCTAAATATGGAGTTAATCATAAGCTGGCCACTCCTTACTACCCCAAAAAAAATGGGTTAATTGAAGTCTCTAATTGAGAAGTGAAGTGTATACTAGAAAAGATTGTGAAACCATCCTGAAAAGACTGGAGTGAAAGGCTTAAGGAGGAGTTGTGGGCTTATAGGACTGCCTACAAGATCCCTATAGGCATGTCTCCCTTCCGGTTACTCTATGGCAAGTCTTGCTATCTACCTATTGAGATCAAGCATAAATCTTATTGGGCAATTAAGGCATGTAATGCAGACCTTGAATCTTCGCTTGAAAACTGGACAATGCAACTCCAAGAGCTTGAAGAGATGAGCATTGAGTCTTATGATAATGCTAGAATCTACAAAGACAAGTTGAAAATGATTAATGAAAAACAGATTTTGAGGAAAGAATTCCATGAAGGTGACAAAGTTCTAAAGTTTAAGGCTCAGTTAAAGTTACCAAGGTGCATTCATTCGATACAGTAGAGTTGGTGGATGAAGAAACTAGTCATGTTTCACAAGCCAATGGTCATATGCTCAAGCACTACCATGAGGATCATAGACCCCCTAAATCACACAATTGTTCCCTTCCACCTTTCTCCTTTATTTTCTATTATTTTGATGGTGATATCTGTCTACTGAGATAGTTCGAAATAAGTGTAGGGGAGGGAACCTTTCTGGTAGGAAGTAGTTGTAGTTGTCTATTTCGTTTAGTTTTTGTTAGTTAGTTTCCCCTTTCTCTTGCCATTTCGCCTACTCTTGTTTTTCTTACATTGAGGCCAATGAATTGACTAAGTATGGGGGATGGATTGCTTTTGCTAAATTTTTTGCCACTACTTGGATTATCATTTTAGTGACTTTTCATTAGACACTGTTTGTTTGATTGAGCTAAATTGACTGAGTTTTTTCTCTTAAGAATGATTTGCTGCTGTGATTCCCACCTTCTGACTTGACCTTTGCAATCCTTGGGTTTTGTTTTCAAATCCTTGTTGCTTATGCATGTGAATGTTGACATGTCAAGGTTTGAATGCATTTTGATTTGAGTAATTTTTATTCTTAGTTGATTAGCATAGTGGAATGCCTTTGGTGCAGTGTTACCAACCTTGTTATATAGCTTGATTTTAGGAAGGAAATATCTTAAATAAAGCTTTGTTGGAAGGATTTTTGAACCTTAATTTTCTTTCTCATCTTGTGTGATTTCTACTTAGCTTAGTTAGCTTTCAGAACTTGTATAGATTCTTTTTCAAAGATGCACTAAAACC
This sequence comes from Erythroxylum plowmanianum, assembly GCA_025531925.1. Lineage (NCBI taxonomy): Eukaryota > Viridiplantae > Streptophyta > Magnoliopsida > Malpighiales > Erythroxylaceae > Erythroxylum > Erythroxylum plowmanianum. The sequence continues at coordinate 14,692,698 of JANVCQ010000009.1, read as the reverse complement.
TAGATTTGTGAGCATAATAGGGGCATTCATTTCTAAACCCCTTTACCCAAATACAAGTCTATTCAATTGACCCTTACTTACCCCTTTGAGCCCTTCACTTTCGTTCATTCCATTGTTTTTGAACAAATGTTTTGCATGAGTTACATTATGTTCTTCATGATTAAATGTGCAAAATTGATGTTGCTATTTTTATCTTGTTGGGTTTTAAAAAAATGTAATGAAAGTGAGGCTTTTGAGTTGTTGAATCTCGAAGAATTGTTTCAAAAACTGTAAGTTGGACTTTTTAGGAGCCTCCTGCCAGATCTTGTTGAGGAACAAGAGGAAGGTGAAGATCCATTTCCAAATATTTAACTTACAAAATCTTATGTGTTTGGTTGATTTATGGCTTCAAGTTTTGTCCATTAGCTCTTGGATCGATTGCTTGATTTCTACACATATAAAAAGGAAAGAAAAAATAAAAAAAGAAAGAAGAAAAAGGAAAAAAATAGAAAAAAGAAAAAGAATGGTTGCATTTTAGCTCATTTTGAGTTGCTTCTTAACACTCATGCATTATATTTGTCATTATTTCCATTTCATTCCTTCATTAGCCTTTCATCAACATTACAATCCTACAAAGTCCCTTTGATCATGAATCTATGGTATGTTAGTGGTGGACATAGTAGAATCTTTACAAGCTTATGGTAGGAGCTAATCTTGGTGGATGGAGCGAAAAATTTCCTATTTGAGAGATGAGTGAGACACTTATACCTTTAAGAGATCTATTATATTTCTTTTCCTTCTATCTTGTTATGTATCTTGTGTTAGTTTCTTTGCACCGAAGCATTCCATGACTGTTGGTTGGTTAGGGATAGAGGTTGTTTGAGTTGATTGCATATTCTTACCTTGTCGATTTTATGTTTGCTTACATTGATTTTAACTATTGGATTTCTCTTTACTGATAATTTGCCTAGGAGTGCAAAAGGCTAAGTGTGGGAGAGTTGACAAACTCATTTATTTACATATATTTTCATATCAATTGGATGGATTTTCATCACTATAATTGGTTTGTATGGAATTATTTGATCATTATTTGAATTATTGTGCCTTACATCTAATTTGTGTTTAACTATGATAAATTAATTTTGGACAATTGATTCTACTTTATTTGTAATTTTATTGTAGGGTACTTGAAGAAATTAGAGTTCAAAAGATAAAGAAGTAGTGATAAAGGCATTAAAACAGCTGGAAATAGAAGACCAGAAAACGACAGCTTGTTGAGGCAGCAAAATGAGGAGGTAGCGTGGTCCAAACGACAATGTGATCTGAAGAGAAGGTAGAAGAAATGACAACGTGGAGAAGAAATGAGAGTGGCATGTGTGGCTAGGAGAACAGAAATGACAACGTGCAAGCAAAATCTAGTGGTTTGCATTTAGAAGTGTACAGGAGTGGTGGACCAAAACCAACAAATAAAAATTGTCACATCAAAAACTGAGAGAGCTGCGATGGAGGCCTGGTGCTGTGTGGTGTGTGCATGGTGTGCATGGTCTGTAAAGAGAGAAAAACGCCAGGTACGTGCTGGTTAGAAAACCTGAAATAAATTAGTCATATCGAACTACAAAAGAGAGACGGTAGTGCGGTGTATGCATGGTTTGGGACATGAAGAGAGTGTGGTGTGTGCGTGAACAGTGGAGGTTAGACAAGAACCACAACATTAAATTGTCACTTCAAGGGAGAGACGATGCAAGTGGTTTTGTGAGGCATGTTTGCATAAGCAGGAGGCACGACGAGATTGGGTGCGTGCGTGGTTTGGGTGCATGGTTTGTGGAGAAAGAAGAAAAAAACATTGTTTTACAAAGAAAGAAAGGGTTCTGATTTCATTCTTGGTCCTCATCTCTTCCACATAAATCCAAAACCATTATTCTCACCTTCTATGGCTGACCGTCGGAGCTCATCTTCCATAACTTATCTCATGAATTTTTGTGGCTAGTTTCATCATAATCCTTTGATTCAATGGCAGTGCAGGGGTTTAGGTTTTCATAAGTGATTTTAATGCTGCATTTATTTTCTACCCATTTGATTAGTTAGTGATTCCTAAGTTTTAGGATAACTATTTAATTATTTGGAGTTATGCATAGATTATATATTTAAATTGAAAGATTCCTGTGGCTATGTTATCATTTAGCAATTGATATTGTGCTAATTTCGGTTCAATTTCATTACTTTGTTTTGGGTTAAGACTTTATATTGACATTTTATTGAAAATTTGGTGATTATTCAAGGTGTCTTGAATGATTGGATTGTTATATCGGTTGCTGGTATTAATTTTGTTTTCCTAATTGTTGAGTAAAAATTGAGCATTGGGTTTTAGTATCTTTGGTTCTATTTTACTATTCTGGTGCCAGTTAGTAGATTGGAATTTTGGAAAATATTTTTATAACAATTAGAGGTGGCTCAGTTGTTGGATTAAAAGTTTGATTTTAACTCTTGGTTCATTTGTTTAACTCCAATATTTGTTTGAGTGATGGCTGTCTGTGCTATTGAACTGAAGGGTTGCGTTTATTATTGTTAATTATTTGTATTTTTCTTTTTTTTTTTACATTCACTCACTACCATTTCATATCACTCATTTTAAATTTGAAATACCAAAAACAAGTCCTTTATGTTTATTCTAATTCATTGCAATTTTAGTGGTAATTTATCAAATCACACCCCATTCTATAGTTTAGGCTTCATTGCATTTAGTTACTTAGGAAATTAATTTCATTTTTGTTGAATCCTCAGAGAGAACAACCTAAGGTTACACTATATGCAATCCTTAGTTAAATTTTGAAGTAACCCCAAGGTGACATCATATTTAAGTTATTTCAATAAGGTAAAGGAGTTCCCTATGTTTGGATTCTCAAGAAGGCTCCTTGCACGTTCGAAGGCAACAATTGACATAGATAAAGATCTTCCCCTAGCAGTTAGTTTATTGACACCCTCTTCTAACAACTTCTTGGCTTTAACTAAATTAGCATAATATACATTGAACACTTTTCTAGATGGAGTATATAATAGTGAATTAGATGAACAACAAGTATCATACGTTTCACCTAAGGAATAAACAATATAAAACAATCACCTTAATTTCTTCACAATCCTTTAGAAAATTAAATCCTAAAAACTAAAAAAGTTAAATAAAACAGTATAAGGAACCCAAATTCAAATACATGCATACTCGATTGAATGACTCCATCATCGTCACATTGAATAGGTATAGTTTTTGCAATCAACGACTGTTCCAAAACAACCGATTTGCCTAATCCTGTACAAAACTATTAGGACATCACCATTGCCAATCTACTTTCACTTTAAGATTCGAGGAAGCTGTACACGACACATAATACATACAATCACACATTCATCTAATAGCTTCTTAACAGAAAATGAGATATAGATAATAAAGAAAGAGACCTAATTTGAATGATAATAAAAACTTTGAAGAAGAAGATCGGTCATTGAAGGCAAGCGGTGATTAGACTTTGGTGAGCAGATTTGTTATGTATCGATTTGTTCTTCAGCAGGGAGAATTCTGCGAGATACCTCCTATTGGAGCTCATTTCCACCATCGAAAACTATTTGCCATGTTGATACTAAATTTTTGTTAACAATTTTATTCTAAAAAGTCAATAGAAACAAAAAACATGTCATAACTATAATCAATATAGAAGTAGAGTGTACATTTAAACAAGGAAACAAAAAATTATATGAAGTTATATGAAATTAGCAAAATATTCATAGAAGAAGCAAAGATCCTTTGCATAAGCACATTCGAAGTTTGCTACTAACCCTTAAACATTAATAATTCCTTAACATATTCTAAGGTTGCAATCAACAAAAGTAATAGTAAATTCCTTTTTAGTATGAAAGATTCAAATAATAAAAGTGAAGTAGACAGGTTAGGTTGCTCTTATATCCTATAATCAATATTTTTCTTAATAGTATAAACATCACTTGAAGAACAACACCTAATAAGCATTTTTAGTACATCACAAAGTTAAATGATTACAAGCTATTTCAACCTGACAAACATCTATCAATGGAAAAAAAGTTGTCATTTTTTATTGGCTACTTGCAAAAATAGAAAAAATATGACTGTTAAAAATGTGAGATTAATTGATTAAAGCTGAGAAATCGCAGAAATAGATTCATTGGAACATGCTACCTATGTTGACATTAGTGTTACAAGCTTAAAAATACTATTACAATCAAGGGTAATCATACTATGAACACTTGGTGGAAAAACAAAGTAAGATATACATTTTTGTGTCTTTTTTGTATTTTGCAATATGACAAGCATTCGACTAAAATTGTGGGTTGAGAATGATCTCTTTAAATTTATGTTTACTAAAGTTGTGACAGGAATTTATATATGCTTAATTTTGTCTATTAATTGAAACTTGATGAAAATTAAATGAAAAATAGACACACACGTAGAGACAACCAAGGTTTACATATGTATAAATATTGTGGAAATGAGTTACCTAAAAAACCAAAACCCTTGTGTGGCGATGAAGACAAAGATGCACACTGGCGACGAAGACAAAGATGCACACCAGAGATGAAGATGGACACCGAAGACGAAGACCAAGCTAGGAATTTGGGCGATGCAGCTGGTAAAAACTTAATCGCAGCTAGGAAGAGGAAGACAAAACAACGATGATTTCGTCCTATCTTTGGGTAATTAGATTTTCAATTTGATAAAACGACGTGGTTTTGCAAAACCTTTGGCGACGAATACAAAAATCATCATCAAACCTATTTATATATATTACACTTTATGTATTATAGAAATTATATATAACATACAAATTCTAAATAATAGTATAGAATTTATATATAATAAATACAGAATTATGATTAAATAGAATAATATGATAACTAAAATATGAGAAAAATTATTTATTATGCATTCATAAATCATTATATCAATTATAGTTATTATCTATACATTCATATATCATTATATTAATTACCATATATAATTATATAAATTACAATATAATTAAAAAATAATTGCAATGCAATAAAAAATGAAAATCAATATTAAATATTAATATCATATTCATAAAAATCAAATTTAATATTATTGAGAATGATTCTAAGTGTAACTATAAATTTACTATAAATTTAGCTAACAACAATATCATTTCAAAAATTTATAAACTATAAACACAAAAGTAATTAATATTACATAGATTTCTGTTTCTTATTTTCTCTTTTAAAATATATGATTGGATAATTTAATGCGGTGTCACAAAACTTTATTTACTACACATACATTCTACACTATTTTATTGAATTTCTATATTACATAAAATTTGTTAAATATATAAATATATACTTGAAAATATTTGGCGACATTTTTTAAAAAATGTTGCCAAATGGTTGGCCCTTTGGCGATGATTTTCCTAAATCATCACCATTGGTTAACCCTTTGGTGATGTTTCTCTTAATTTGTTGCCAATGATCTAAATTTGGTAACATTTTCCTAAAATCATCGTAAATGTTGCTCATTTTTCTTCTGCATTTATCGAACTGGAATGTGCAAACTAGGTTTGTAACTCATTTTCTCTATCAATACTGACTTCATTTGTTTCAGAAAAACTGATCGCTTTTTACTTATTATTGACAAGAAATTGAAGTTCTCTTTGACTTTGTTGTTTGCCATTGTATTTCGTTTACGTTTTGTTTTAAAGAAGTGTTGTTTGTTATGGTTGTCTTTCATTTTTTGTCCGGCCAGGTATTTATCATCCACTAAGTACTGCTTTATATGGAAAAACTTACATTACATTGCCAATAATCTGTAAGTGAAAATACATGAAACACCATATATTTATAATTAAGTTATAGATTGAAATTTTAAAAATCGTATAGAATTAATTATTTTCATATTAGGTTGATTTCGTCTAGACCGTGCTCAAGAAACATGATATTCAAATTAAAGGAGAAGATTGATCTTGAGGGTTATTGATTTGTGTTTAATTGTTGATACATTTAATTATTTACATTTAGCGATTAATGATATGAAAATACTTAAGATACTCACTTTAATTCATATATGATTTTAGGTACAATTTGGAAGCAATTAAATTAAAGTGAGTCAAAAGTACTACATTTGGGTTATTTTCTGAAGCTCAATACTCACTTGCCTTTATGGAGCAAGAAGAAAAACAAGACAAGAAAAATAAAGCACAAAACTATAATAGAAAAAGGAAATAAGAAAATAAAACGTAGCAGAACAGGAGCAGCAATGCAATGCAATGCAGGCGTTATGCGCTGCGTTATGTATTAAACGCAAACAATGCCTGTGCACAACGCAGTCGTTGTGCTTTAAACACATAATGCATCTGCGTTTTGAAAACGCATAAAAATAGGAGAAGTGTGTGAATAGTTATATGGACAATAAACCTTGAAGGTTTATTTGTCCTATTAATAGAACAAGGAGCTTGCAAGATTGAATAGAGAGGGGCGGCAGAGAGTGCTAAATGGACCATCATCGTTAATTGTCCCATCATGAATAGTGAAGAGTAGAGAGGGCTACATGAAGGAGAACCATAGGGGTCTTCGGTGGGGCTACAACATTGGGGCTAAACCATTTTTTCGGGAAAGTCCCATGAAGGGCTAGACATCTGACGTCAGTTCAAAGACGACATCGACAGCCCGAGTTAAGTATCTTTTTATTATTTTGTTGTTTGTTTCTCTCATTAGGAATTGATTGTGTTATCCTATGTTAATTGATTTGGGTACTGTGTATGAAAAATCGAATTTTTATTATTGTTCGATTATTTGTGTATGAACTCATTGGGTATTATGAAAAGATGATTTTAATGTGTTCATTGAATCGTTTAATTATGAACCCATTGCTAGAATTTCGATATAACCCGTAATTATTATGTTGAAATTCATGTGTACTAACTAATGATTCGTAATCATTAAGGATAACATGACCTAGGTTAAATGATGCATCATATGTAGTTATTTCCTTGATTAATCGATTTTCCTAATTTGTAATGGTACGACCTAATTAAATATAGAGATCATATGCTAGGTTATTCAGTGGTTAGGTTTAATTAACGATTATATCTTGATTAAACAATACCTAAGAGAAAACTCGGGTTAATTATTAACTCACGATTAATAGTTGCTAGAAGAGGTTTGAGAACAATAAATTAATGAAATATGCTTAATTAGGGTGTAGGCCGAGATTGAACTAAAGAACTGGGTCCTTACCAAATTCCCCACTTTTATCATTTTTTGCGTGTTTTCTTTAATTTGTTTTTATTAGTTAGTTTCATTTTATTTCCTTCTTTCAAAAATAAAACCTCTCGTTAATCCTAAACATCGATTAATTTCATTTCATAAACTTTACACACACTCTCTGTGAGATTGACCTAGACTCACCACTACTATAGTAGTAGGTTTAGTTATTTTATTTTGACTATCATAACAACATGGGGTCAGTTATATATGGAAGAATATCTCTTAGACGACAAAGGAATTTTACTATCAAGAGTTTATGGTACAAAATTTTTTTATTTTTAATTGATTTTTATATATTAATTAGATAAATATTATTACATTATAAGTACTTATCGTATGTTTTTTCTTTTGTCTAAGAAAGAATCTTTTTGAGATTCTAAATTTGACATGGTCATTTATAAAGTATGAGAGAGACGAGTACGTATATGTTATCAAGACTTTGTTGGTGCGATACATAAGATTGATATACGATCGCCTTATATTTCTGAACAAATATAGAGTCGTTGGCAGTAGTATTGAACATCACTCGAGGTAATGTCCATTTCAGAGCATAATTCTACCAATAGACGTAGAGGATCGGAGGAGAGCATCTTCCTGTACATACTAGAGGATCTATTACCCACCACGAGCATGCAGAAAGACTTGTAAGTATCTACACTTTACCTTTACATTATGATTTTTTTACTTTGGTGTATGTCAATTTAATTTAATGTGTGAATTTTCGAATGAAAATATGTGTATTATAGAGAATGATAATGTTATAAATGTATAGTGCCATATATGACTGTGTTGTTGAGTTTTTTTTATTCAACAAGGGGTAAATATCATAAAAATAGAGAAAATTATGTTGAAATTTTTATAAATTTTAGTTCAGTTATAACATTTTATTCTGATGCAAGAAAAGTCTATGAGCATGAAGCTTACACCCTGTTAGTTCTTTTTGCACACTTACACTAAGAAGCATAACGATGTGACACATCATCAATACTCGATATAGAGAACTAAATGTATGTAAAATTTATGCTTTAATATTAATGCTTAATAATTATTACTTACTAACATAAACATTGCCTTTTGATAGGACCAAATATAAGAAAGCATTCAATGACAGTCTCGGCAGTGTGAAGATGTTAATGAGACTCAAACTTATCTTCATGCAATGGGTGATAAGGACTATGATGGAAGGATATTCAGCTTAGGTTCATTTGCGAACACATGTTATTCACAATCCTCCACATCTAGTATAGCAACATCTAGTAGGCAGTCTGTACCTAATGAAGTCTATGAGCTTCGGAGCATAGTACAGACATTGGCAACTTAGTTACAACAGTCAATGGAGTCGAGTTGGATGAGTTGAAGGCGAGGGGTAGCACCTCATCGTAGCAATTAGAGCATTCGCGGTCAGTAAATGAATAACATACTTGTAGTTATTTTGTATGAATTACAAATATTTATTATGTATAAAATAAATTTTTTATTATCAATTAAGATAATTTTTACTTTATATCATCAATCAACTTTCTATTTTAACAAATTAAATGTAGAAACAAATCAAAATATTATCAACAGATAACTCATAACTGTTTAAATTATGCATCAACCATACGATCATCAAATAAAATTTAATGCAGGAAAATTTAAAGAAAAGCAATTTTAGTAAATTTACCGACTGAAAAATAAAGTTTTTCGGTAAAATCTATTCAATTTATTGACGGATAACTAATAAATGTTGGTAACATTGTCATTAACTTACCGACAGAAGAACCAATTCCATCGGTAATGTTACTGATGAACAAATCTAATTGTTGGTAAATATAGTGACGGTTATTTTGTGTTGTCCTTTGGTCGGTAAAGTTAGTGCTGATTTTGTCCATCGATAACTTTACCGATCGAAGGACAACATAAAATAACCGTCAGTATATTCATCGACGGTTACACAAAATGCTTATCAATAAATTTGTGACGGACATTATATGATTTGTCACAAATTATTACCTACATTCGTTTCTCTGGTGCTTTAGTCCGTCAGTAAATTCCGTCGCTAACTTAGCATACCGACAAAATGTGTAGGTTTTTTTATCGATAATTTCCATCACTAAACTTCATTTTTTTGTAGTGTAAGTCATCCACTAAGTACTATTTTTTGTTTTATTTTCAAGAAGCCTCATTTTTGTGTTATGCTTTTCTGCTACATTTTCATTCTCTAGGTTCTGTGTTCTGTGAATTGTTGTGGGGGTGTTGTTTCTGCTTTGCCTCATTATGCCATTTGGAAGATGGTGAATATGTTTCTGTTTTGGTTCCAAAATGGGATGAATTTTTTTACCACCTTGCATGCTTGTTCGAGGATAGCCTATCTACTTTTCAATGAAAGGTTTATTAGAGATGTCCTACTTTATTTGGTTTTTTTGTGACAAGTTTATGGAGTTCTTGATGAAAGGAATGTATGTTTGAACAATTGTGTAAATTTCTTCCACGAGGAATGTCTCATCTATATTATGAAAGTAAATATACCCTTATCTAATAAACACTATGTAGTATTATACAGTGATAGACAAAAGGAAAAAAAAACAATTTCATTAGAATAAACCTTTACAACTTATTAATATTTTGAGCTGGGACTATATCATTAATTAAAATAGATATTATATAATTAATTAGTTAACCAGTTATTATTAATGTAGCAACCCCTTACCATAGGATATGTACCGGGACGCCCATAGGTCATTCTGATACACACCCTACGAAAAGGGTGCGCTACGAACAATCACTAACACTCCACATGGCATCAAAAA
>JANVCQ010000009.1:14670970-14682525 GCA_025531925.1 Erythroxylum plowmanianum | reverse complement strand
AGACCATTCTTGTGAAGCTAGCCTTGTGTTACCTAGCCTCACAAGCATGGTAGTATGTTTATATCTCACTGAGTCGCATTGTAGACTCACCCCTCACTATCATCATTTCAGGAGAGTAGTAGATCTTACGAAAGAGAAATTCAAGCCTTTTGAGACTCGCTTGGATAAGCAAATAAGTAATGTTTTTGGCATGATGTAAATTTCCGTTACTTCTAGATGGTCCATGGATTGTCATAATCATATGTACATAAAACATGTATGGATATGCTATGTTATTGAGATTGATGTTGGTGGATGATATGAGATGATCACAGATTGGTTGATTATAAGTAGATAATGTAAGTGAGAATTGCAGATTTGGATCCTTACTTCTTACAACCTATTAAGCAGGTATAAGGATTCATCACATGAATGAATGGGTCATGTCGGATTTTTAGTAGAATATAGAAAAGCTAGACTTACTACGGGTTTTGGTGGTATTAAGCCTACCCATTCCCTAGTGCCAACACGATCCAAAAAGGCAGGTCATGTCATTTATCATAATTAAATTTCCCGATGGAAATATAGTATTTTGTTTCTAATTAGCAATGGAGTGTTATATTATGTCGTTAAGTTATCAACAGAATATATCATTCCGACACTAAATTACCGACAGAATATATAACTTTTTTGCCAAGTTCCTGATAGAATAAATTCCATTAGTAAATATTTAGTGAAGGATAACATTTTCTGTCGGTAAATTTAATGACAAAATGTTGTATGTCCGTTGGTGAATTTAGCGATGGTAAGTTGTAGTAAATTTAGCGACGGACCTACAACTTACCATCGCTAAATTCACTGACAGAATATTGTGATTTCGTCAACAAATTAGTGACGAAATATTCTAAATTTTTCTGTAAATTTACTTTAATTTAGCGATGAAAATTCAAATTTTCGTCGCTAAATTTACTGACAGATATCTAAATTTCAATTGCTAAATTTAAGACTGATTCATTTTATCCATCGGTAAAATTTACAAAAGGTCTTTTTTTTACGACTCTTTCCGTCGTTAATTTTCATAATCAAATTTGTTTCTTGACAGAAAATATTTATTTTCCATCGCTAAAACCAAATTTTCTTGTAGTGGTATTAAACATAGGAGTAAATGTGAACTCCGCTTAATTATAACCTATTCCTTTTTTAAGTGAAAGAGATTCTTAAATAGGCTTTCTTTTCTATTCTATTTTTTAATTGCAAAGTGTAAGCGTATAAATTTCCTACATTATTTAAATTTTAAATTTTAAAATGCCGAGGTACTAACATTTAGTTTCTATCATAATTTAAACTTATGTGAAATACAATGTTTTAATTAGCTATTGATGATTTTACATTTGAAATTAACTTATATTTTTAAATGTTATTCGAGGAATTGGAAAACTACAATGAGCTCTTCTCATTAATCATTCTAAGTATATAATCTAACTAGAAAGTACATACTTAATAGGTAAAAATGGGTAATTAAATCCCATCATTTGCATTAAAGCTGATGGAACCCTCACTACAACAAGGTAGCCATATGGCTACATTTTTTTATTGTCACTAAAGGCTGACCTTTTTTTCCAAAATTGTCACTATATGGCAAACATTTGACGACGATTATATGGTTAGCCTTTGGTGATGTTTTTCCGAAATCATCACAAAAGGATTACTATTTCGCGACAGTTTTATAATATTGTCGCTAAAAGGACTATCCTTTAGCGATGATTTCATAAATTGTCACAAACTGTATGACTTTTGGCAACGATTTTTTTAAATCTTCAAAAAAAAAAGCTTAGGTAACCAAATAACTCTCTTATTTGTAATTATGAATTTGTTAACTTTGACTTGACCATTTTATGACTGAACATGATATTGATAAAATTCATATTTAATATTATTAACAATGAATCTAAGTTTAAAAATAAATTTAGCTAACAATAATGTCAAACCATTTCAATAATTTATAAAATCATAAACTCAAAATTAATTAATATGACATATTTTCATAATTTTTTCTCTTTTATATGTTGTCACAAAATTTTCAAATAATTTTAATATGAATTTTGTAATATAATAATATATGATTCTTGAAAAAAATAATAGATAATGATACATGTTAAGTAATATAATATAGTAATATAATATAGTAATATATGGTAAGTAATACAAAAATTTTAATTAGAACTTTAATAGTTCTTATAGATAAAACAATAAATAAAGAGGAAAAGAGAATAAAGTTCATGCCTAATCCATAAAAGAGAAAAAGATATAATTATTTTTTGGAGTCCAAGTAATATGAGACTCGTTAGATAAGGTAAAACAGTTCCATACATATGGATTCCCAAGAAGGCTTCTTGCATGTTCGAATGCATCAATTGAAATAGACAAAGATCTTCCCCTACCAGTTGGTTTATTGACACCCTATTTTGACAAATTCTTGGCTTTAATTAAATTAGCATAACTTAAATTGAATGATTTATCAAATGCATTATGCAAGAGTGAATTAGATAAACTACATGTACCATGCGTTTCAACTAAGAAAAAATAGTATAAAGCAATCACCTTAATTTCTTCACAATCCTTTGGAAAATTAAATCCTAAAAACTAAAAACTAAAAAGTTAAATCAAATGGTATAAGGAACCTAAATTTGAACACATACGTACTCGACTAAATGACTCCATTATCGTCACAACGAACAAGCATAGATTTCGCGATTGACAACTATTCCAAAACAAATAATTTGTCTAATCATGTATGGACCATCAGGATATCTGCAACGCCTCTATTTTCATCTATGTTCTCTTAAAGATTTGAGGAAGTTTCATATAACACATAGTATATAAAATCACTCATTCATCTAATAGCTTTTTAACAAAAGAAGAGATACAAATAATAAAGAAAGAGAACAAACTCAAATGATACTAAAACCCTTAAAGAAGAAGATTGGCCATTGAAGGCAAGCGGAGATTGGACTTTGGTGAGTAGATTTGCCATCATCGGTCTGTTCTTAAGCAGGAAGAAATTCTACTAGATAACTCCCATTGGAGCTCAGTTTTTCCATCAAAAACTATCTGTTATGTTGACATTTTGCGATGAATTTTTATTCGCAATTTTATTCTAAAAATTTAATAAAGAAAAAACAGGTCATAAATATAATCAATATAGAAGTAAAGTGTATAATTAATAGGGGAAAAATTATATGAAGTTATATGCAATTAACCAAATATTCATAGAAGAACAAAGATCCTCTGCATAAGAAAATTCCTTATCAATATCAAAGAATCAAATAATAAAAGTGAAATCAACAGGTTTGCTTGCTTTTATATCCAATAATCATTATTTTGCTTAATACTTAAAGAACAATACCTAATAATCATTTCCAGTACATCACAAAATTAAATGATTAGAAGCTATTTCAGCCCAGCAATCATCTACCAATGCAAAAAAGTTACCATTTTTATTGGATACTCACGAAAATAGAGAAATATGACTACTAAAAGAAAAGGGATTAATTGATTAAGGCTAATAAATCACATAAAGATTCATTAGAACACACTACCTATATTGACATTAGTGTATACAAGCTTAGAAATTCTAGTACAAATAAGGGCAACCATACTGTGAACACTTGGTAGAAAAACAATGTAAGACATAATTTTTTTTTGTCTTTTTTGCAATTTGAAATATGATAGTGGCCAAGATAATCTTAAAGTGTTCATCTAAAAACGTAGGTTGAGAATGGTCTATTTACATTTACATTAACTGAAATTGTAGCAAACATTTGTGTATGCTTAATTTTGTCCTTTAACTGAGACAAATTAATGAAAATTAAATGAAAAATTGACACACATATAGAGACAACCAAGGTTTACATTATGTATAAGTATTGTTGAAATGAATTAGCTGGAAAAACCAAAACCCTCATATGGAGACAAAGAAGACGCATACTAGCAATAAAGACAAAAATGCACACCAGAGACAAAGATGGACACCATAGAGGAAGATCAAGTTGGAGATTCAAGCAATACACCTAGTAAACACTTAAGCGCAACTAGGAAGAGAAAGATAGGATGAAAACAATGATTTCATTCTGTCTTTGGGTAATTAGGTTTTCAATTTGATAAAATGACATGGTTTTGACAAAATCTTTTACGACCAATACAAAAATCATCGCTAACCCTATTTCTATATATTACACTCTATATACTATAGAAATTATATATAACATACAAAGTCTAAATAATAGTATAGAATTTATATATAATAAATAGGAAATTATGATTAAATAGAATAGTATGATAACTAAGAAACAAGAAAATTTATGTATTATCTATATATTCATAAATTATTATATTAATTACAATTATTATCCATACATTCATATATCATTATATTATCACATATAATTATATAAAATACAATATAATTAAAAATAATTTCAATATAGTAAAAAAGGGAAATCAATATTAAATATTATTATCATAGTCATAAACATCAAATTTAATATTATTGACAATGATTCTAAGTGTAAATATAAGTTCAGCTAACAACAATGTCATTTAAAAAATTTATAAAACTATAAACACAAAATTAATTAATATTAAATAGATTTATATTTTTTATTTTCTCTTTCAAAATATATGATTTGATAATTTAATGTGTTGTCACAAAACTATATTTACTATATATGAATTCTATATTATTTTATTGAATTTCTATATTCCATAAAATTTGTTAAATATATAAATATATACGTGAAAATATTTGGCAATGATTAACAAAATCATCACCAATTGTCGCCAAAGCCTTTGACTTGGTGATGCTTTATCAAAAACATCACCAAATGGTTAGTTGTTTAGCAACGGTTTTCATAAATCGTTGCCATTGGCTAACTCTTTAGAGACATTTCTCTGAATTCGTCCCCAATGGTCTACATTTGGTGACTTTTTTCCTAAAATCATCGCCAAATGTCGACCATATTTCTTCTAAATTTATCAAAAATGACATCATTTGTTGTAACAAAAAAATGTTCTCTTCGTCTTCATTGTTTTTCATGATATTTCCTCTAGTTTTTGCATTTAAAAATCATCGTTTGTTGTGGTCGTCTCTAATTTGTTGTGGTCATCTCCAGTTGTTTGTCCGTCCAGGTAAGTTGTCCACTAAGTACTATTTTTTGTTTTATTTTCAAGAATCCTCGTTTGCTACGTTTTCATTCTTTGGGTTTTGTGTTACGTATACTATTTTTGGGGTTTTTGTTTATGCTTTTCCTCATTGTGCCATTTAGAAGATTGTGTTTCTATTTTGGTCCTGAATGGGTTAACATGTTTTTTCCACCTTGCATGTTTTGTTTGAGGATAGCCTATCTACTATTCAATGAAACGTCTGTTAGAGATGTCCTACCTTTTTATGAATTTTTTGTGACAAATTTATAGAGTTCTTGATGAAAGGAATGCATGTTTGAAAAATTGTGTAAATTTATTCCATAAGGAATGTCTCATCTGTATTGTGAAAGTATATATACACTTTGTAGTATTACATGGTGAAGGACAAAAGGAAAAAAAAAAACAATTTCATTAGAATAAACTATATAACCTTTACAAGTTATTAATATTTTACGTTAGGACTGTATTGTTAATTCAAATAGATATTATATATTTCATTAGTGACCAACTTAATATTAACTATAAAAATAGCATCTTAAATAATGGAAATTTGAAGTGTTAGTGTCAAATGATGAATAATTATAATATTGTGACCTATATACATTTTTAGATCTTCTTTGGATGTGTGAGATGTACAAAGATCTCATTTGATTAGCTAGAAATTCATCCTAGACTATTTAAAGGCGTTTAAGTTCCTAACTCAGTTCATCCTTTAGATTGTAAAGTGCATATATAAACCTTCTTTTGTTGCATTAGTTAATAATGAACCTATTTCATACTTTAATGGAGCTAGAAGGTCTAAGACAAAAAGATTCTATATCCCCTTATTGCTTTTCCATTTATATAAAAATACTCACAAGAATTATCTCCTTTGGAAAAAAATAAGAGCAAACCTTTAAATACCACCATAAGTTTAAAATTTTGAGGCTATTCTGCTTTTTTTTACAAATTCTTTATTGCTATTAAATGACCCTAGGTTAGTGCAAACCCTTATCGACTCTTTAAATTTCTTTAGCTTGATCTCTAGACTAGCGCTTTATGTATCTATATATGTGTGTGTGTGTGCAGATTTTATAAATTAGGCTAGCTCAATCTTAGCTATATCAAGCCTTAATATGTAGGAACTTTCATTTAGGCATCTAAAGATCATAATTTTAGATAAAATAATTACCTATAATGATTTCCAAACCCTATTTGATCATATTCATGGAAGAATCTATCATTGTAATAATGAATTCCTCTCTTATGTTGAGAAACTTCAACATAAGATAAGCATTATTTTCCTTTATAAAAAAATGTATTGGCATTGTATGGTGCACTTCAATAAGTGAACTAGATTTTATGCCTATTATTTAAACTCTTTCAGGCTCCAAACATGTTGTTCAATTTGTCACTACTTATAGTGAATCTAAGAAATGATTCTTTAAGGGAAAATGATCTCTTTTATTCAATGTCTCATTCATATGTAATAAATTATGCTCCAAATATGTTGATACCGTGTTGGTTATTATTGGATTTAGTGTATCATTAGAGTTGACAATTCATTTCGCTATTATAAGACCATTCCATGCATAAGTAAAGCCATTATGTATCCATGTTCCTACATCCTTCTACATTAGTTTTGCATTATCTTCTTTTATAAAACCTTGAAAGATGACATTCATTTGTATGAGATTATAACTTTAGTCTCTACAAGAATGTTGCCTTCTTTAAGCTTAATTAGAGGGATTGTGTGGGGTAGTTCTTGTTCCAATTCCACTTTAATGTAAATTTTTACATGACCTATTCTCCTCATCTCGATTGTATCTTAATCATGTCATAAAGGTTTGCCCAGGTAACTAACTAGGTAACTCAACCTTATAATGCACTAGTATTCCAAATTGTATATTATGAAAATTGTTCCAAATAGAGATATACTTAATTTTAAATATGCTTGTTAGGTCTACATATATCTCCTTGCTTGTTAAAAAAAGTGATTTGTTATTGACATATCATGATCCTAATTCCAGAATCTTTAATAAATAGGTTTTTAAATCAAATTTGAAGATGAAAAGATCATCCTTCTTTATACTTATTTTTAGTTGATTCTTTGTTAAGAGTTCTATGATATACTTGTTAGGAATGATGATATTAACACTTTATTTACAAATTCTTTCCAAAAATAGTTGTTGAAGCTCATAATAGTGAAAGCCAAAATTCTTTACTCAGATCTTACAGTTGTTGCTTGAGAATTAAGAGGTATGTTTAAAACTCACTACTTCTATATGTTGCTTTTGAGATGGGTTCATACTTCTTATTCTTAGTATGCTCAGTTTCATTGTTTGTTTTAATTAAAACTTATTATGTCAACTTATATTGATTTATCGTTATGTTATTTAGAGCTTAAATTATATTTATTAATTCAGTAATTTACTTTTAATTGTATAGCTACATAGATAAAATTTAAAATATGGATGTCTCGTTGGAAATGGTCCACTAAATACTTAGAAGGAATTAAGATTTTCATGTAAGTTGTAAAAAATCAAATGGGTGTAGGATATTGTATTCGTTGTCCATGCATAGATTGTTTAAATGTTAACATTCAAAGTTAAGACACGCTATAAAATCACTTGCTAATCTACGGTATATATAAATTCTATACTCTATGGATTTATCATACGAACGTTCTCAAGCAAGTAATAATAGAAATGCTGATACAAGTGATGATGGTAGTAACAATAATGATGTGGAGGATTGTGATATTAATGACAATGGTGATCACAGGATTGGAGAGATGATAGAGGATTTGGACAATTATATAACGGCTATGAATGATACTTTGGTAGTATTACAAAAGATAATTTTAGTAAGTTATTGAAAATTGCTCAAGAAGAATTATATCCAGGGTGCTTGAAATTCTCAAAGCTATCTTTTATTATCAAGTTGTTGTATTCGAAGGTATATAAATGAAGTAATAAATCTTTCGACATGCTAATTGACCTGCTTAATGATGCATTACCTATTAGACATAAATCTAACTATGAAGCAAAGAAATTGTTAAGGGACCTTGGATTAGGATATATATTAATACATGCTTTTAAGTATAATTGCGCTATATTTTGGAAGGATAGTAAAGATCTTAAAGAATGTCCCATTTATGGTACATCAAGGTCACAAGTGGATGATGGGAAAGAGAAAAAGGTACTGCATAAAATCTTGAGATACTTCCCTATTAAACCATAGTTACAAAGGCTTTTTATTTCTATAAAAATTAGCCATAAATATGAGGTAGCATAAAGAGAAACACATTGATGATAACGTTATATGTCATCTAGTAGACTCAAAGGCATGGAAAGACTTTAATAGAAAGTTCCATGGTTTGTAGAGGATTATCGTAATGTTCAACTTGGTTTAGTCTCTGTTGCATTTAATCCATTTGGTACTATGAATACTTTATACAACATGTGGCTAATAATTCTTATGCCATACAATTTACCTTCATGAAATTATATGAAGGAGCCATTTTTTGTTGTCTTTCCTTATTTTAGGACCTACTGCTTCTGGTAAGGATATAAATATATACATGCAACCACTAAATGATGACCTAAACCATCTCTGGGAGGTTGGATTAGAAACTTGTGATGTTTTTGAAGGTGAAACACGTATAATGCACGCGACTATTTTGTGGACTATAAATGATTTTCTAGCTTATGGCAATTTGTCTAGATGGAGTACTAAAGGATATATTACATGTCCTATGTGTCACCATTAAACTCATTCAATAAGGCTATAGAGTAAAATATGTTATATAGGACATCGTCTTTATTTGAAACATGGGCATAGGTGGAAAAGAAGCAAATTGTTTAAAGGCAAAGTAGAACATAATGAAGCTCCTTTGCACTTATCTAGTGATGATGTGGTTGAGAAACTATCACATTTGGGTGAGTTTACACATGGAAAACACCCAAGTAACAGAAAGCAAAAGCAAAGTGTTGGAGATATTAATTGGAATAAAATATTTTTTTTTTCAATTTTCCATATTAGAAGGAATTATTATTGAGGCTTATCTTGACATGTTGCATACTGAAAAAATTGTGAGAATATTTTAGGTACTTTGATGGGAATTGATGGCAAATCAAAAGACACAATTAAGGTTATATTAGACCTGGAAAGACATGAATATAAGAAAAGAATTGCATTTGAAAAGAAGATATGATGGGTCATACATTATTCCCCCTGCATGCTACAATATGTCAAAAAGAAGCAAACTTTTTGTCAATTCTTAAATAAGTTAAGTTTTCTAATTGTTATGCATCTAAAATAGCCCATTGTGTCAATGTAAACGAGGGAAAAGTTTTAGGCTTGAAAAGTCATGATTATAATGTACTTATGCAATAATTACTTCTTGTTGGAATACATGGGTATTTGTTGAACAATGTGTCTGTAAGTTTGGGACAATTGGGTGAGTTTTTTTAAAGCAATTATGCTATAAGACACCAAAAGTAAAAGAGCTTACAAAAAATGAGAAAAGACATTGCTTTGATTCTATGTAAGCTTGAACTAGTATTCCCCCATCTTTTTTTGATGTTATGGTGTATTTAGCAATTCACTTACCATATAAGGAAAAACTTTATAGACCGATTCAATTTCAACAGATGTTCCCCATTGAAAAGTAAAATAATATTAACTTCTACTTTTTTTCTTAAGTTATTAGTTAGTAACAATTGTTAATTTTTTATATTTTGTTTAGATTTTTAGGCTCTCTTAAGTGTTATGTACATAATAGAACTTGACCTAAAGGCTCTATTACAGAGGCTTATATATTGAATGAATGCTTGACATTTTGTTCTATGTACTTAAATAACGTGGAGACAAGATTTAATAGAGAAGAATATAACTTTGATTTTGATCAAGATAGTAGCTTGTCAGATTTCTCACAAAAAGTAAGGTCACTTGGTGTCAAACAATGTGTGGAGTTAATTAAAAACAAATTTGAAATTGGTCATCGGTATATTTTGAACAATTGTGAGGAAGTTGATTTATATATGGATTATGTATATTAATTCTTATTCATTCTTTCATATTTAAATATAACATTCAACCTGTCTTTTCTTAAAATATATTTACTTTTTTAAATAGAAACAAAAAATATGAGATTAGAAGCAAAGGAATTGTTAATGTTGAAGGAAGACATAAGATTAACTTCCTATCATAGTTTAGGACTCGAGGAAGTAATTCATGGAATAGTATGAACTTATGGTAATTTGTTGGTGAGATTAACTTCTAATTATATTTTTTTACAAACAATACATTTATATAACTGTAAATTGCCAAAGGTGACGACAATATTATATGCTTTGACAGGTGGGCCTCACATGTGTGGGAAAAATATACTGGTTATATTATTAATGGAGTGAGATTTCATATAAAAGATCATGACAATCGACTTAGAAGCCAAAATTATAGAGTTCTTGTTGAGGGATAGCATAATCAACATTTTATTGACTTCCACAATGTAATGTTAGAAATAATAGAGTTGCATTACATTGAGGGAAAAGAAGATAATGATACGTGGCATGACGCATCCTGATGCACTTCTTAGCACCTTTGAGAATCTATCTGGTGAATTTTCTATGCTAGATTGAATCAAACCTAGATAATCGTCTTAGTTATGTTGTAATTTCAACATTTATAATGTGTAAACTGGTCTTTGTATTTATTATTTTGTCTATAAGAATTGTTAAAGTTGTAATTATGATCTTGTATACGAAGAATATTCTTTTTGTTAGTATAATTTAATATATTTTACTTTTCATATACAATGTTTCAAATTATCAATTATTTTTGTACAATATTTTTGTACAATAAATTAATAACAAAAATATAAATATTATATACAATACTACGGATTAAAAATGCCACAAATAATTATAATTAACATGGTATAACAATTCGTTAAATATATATATATATATATATATATATATTATATAATTTGACTATGTTTTACAAAACGTACCTAAAAAATTTGGTTACGCTTTCAAAAATGCAAGTAAAAACTTTTGGCTAAGTTTTCCGAAAATGTAGCTAATAATTTTAGCTACAAAAACTAAGTGTAGCCAAAAGGTGTTGCGATGATTTCTCAAAACGTCACTGATCGTTTTTCGCTACAAAAATAAAGCGTAGAAAAAAACTGTTAACGACGTTTAGAGAAAAATGTCACCTATAGTTTCAGCTACAAGAATTTAGTGATGTTTTTTATGACAAATACAATTCATCGCTAATAACTATTAGTGGTGATTTTGAGACTTTTAATAAGACAAAATTGCTGTAGTGACCCCTATGTTATACGAAAGTAGCTAATTAAACCCTGAGATATAAAATATTACTCTATT
>JANVCQ010000009.1:14653626-14670870 GCA_025531925.1 Erythroxylum plowmanianum | reverse complement strand
TATATGGTGTATGTTCATGCCGAGATATAATTCAATACTCCTAACCCGTCCCAATTTACTAAAATACCCTTCCCATCCGTGATGGGATGTTACAATTAACCATAAAAATAACATCTTATATAATGCAAAATGGAAGTGTTAGTGTCAAGTGAGGAATACTTATAAAATTGTGACCTATATGCCTTTTTAGATCTTCTTCAGATATGTGAGACTTAAAAAGCTTTAATTAGATTAGATAGTGATTCATCCTAGACTTATTAAAGGCTTTTGAGTTTCCAATTCAATTCATCCTTTAGATTGAAAAGTGCATTTGTAACCCTTCTTTTGCTATATTAGTCAATGATGATCCTATTTCATACGTTAATGGGGCTATAAGGTCTAAGACAAAGAGATTTTATATCCCCCTACTGTTTTTCCATTTATATAGAAATACTCTCAAGAATTATCACCTTCAGAATAAAATAGAAACAAACCTTTAAATACCACCACAACTTTAAAAAAATTGAGGCTATTTAGCCTTTTTTTCACAAATTATTTACTACTATTGAGTGACCCTAGGTTAGTGAAATAACAAATTCCTCTCTTATGTTGAGAAACTTCAACATAAGATAAGCATTATTTTCCTTTAAACAAAAAATGTATTGGCATTGTATGGTGCACTTATATAAGTGAACCCAATTTCATGCCTATTATTTAAATTCTTCTAGGTTCCAAACATGTTGTTCAATTTTTCACTACTTGTAGTGAAAATAAGCAATGATTCTTTAAGGGATAATGATCTCTTTTATTCAATGTCTTATTCATATGCAGCAAATTATGCTCCAAACATGTTGGTACCCTGTTTGTTATTATTGGATTTAGTGTGCCATTAGAATTGACAATTCATTGCACTGCTATATGACTATATCTTGTATGAGTAAAAGAAGGTATCATTCCCTATTCCTACATCCTTATGCAAACATGTTGTACCATTCCGTGTTTCTACATCCTTCTCCATTGGTTTTGCATTATCTTATAGCTAGCCTAAGGTAGCTTAACCCTATAATGGACTATTATTCTAAATGGCATATCATGAAAATTGATCCAAATAGGGATATAATTAATTTTCAATATTTCTAGGTTTGGATGTTATCTCCTTTTTTGTTAAAAAAGTGGCTTATTATTGATATATCAGGATCTTAATTCCAGAATCTTTAATAAATTGATTTTCAAATCTAATATAAAGATGAAAATATCATCCTTCTTTATACGTGTTTTTAATTGATTCTTTGTTAAAAGTTCTTTGATATTCATGTTATGGATGATGATATTAATACTTTATTTACAAATGCTTTCCAATGGGAGGTGTTCAAACTTATAACAATAAAAGCCAAAATTCTATAATAAGATCTTACAGTTATTACTTAAGAATTATGAGGTATGTTTAAAATTCACTACTTGTACATGTTGCTTTTAAGATGGGTTCATGCTTCTTATTCTTAGCATGCTCAATTTCATTGTTTTTTTTGTTTAAAACTTAGCATGTCAACTTGTATTGATTTATCATTATGTTATTTAAAACTTAAATTGCTTTTAGTAATTCAATAATTTACTTTAAATTGTATAGATATATGGATAAAAGTTGGATGTCTCATAAAAAATGGTCCATTAAATAATGAGGAGTTAAGAGTATGCAATTTATAAAAGATTAAAAGGTTATATTAAGTTGTATTCATTATCCATGAGTAGATTGCCTAAATGTGAACATTTAAAGTCAAGATGTGATATATAATCACTTGCTAATTAGAGGCATAAATAAATTCTATACTTCATAGATTTATCATAGGAATGTTCTGAAGCAATTAATAGCAGAAGTGTTGATACAGGTTATGATGGTAGTAACAATAATGATGTAGAGGATTATGATATTAATGACAATGGTGATTATGAAATTGGAGAGATGTTAGAGGAATTGGAGAATTATATGGAGACTATAAATGATACTAGTTTGCCTAACATAATTGGTAGTATTATAGAAGATAATCTTGGGAAGTTATTGAAAGTTGCTCAAGAGGAAGTATATCCAGGGTGCTCAAAATTATCATAGCTATCTTTTGTTATCAAGTTGTTGCATTTAACAGTATATAATAAATGGAGTAACAAATCTTTTGACATGTTAATTGACTTGCTCAATGATTCATTCATTACCTATTGGAAAAAAATTGCCCAAATCTTACTATGAAGCAAATAAATTGTTCAGGGACCTTGGATTAGGATATATATCAATACATGCTTGTAAGTATGATTGTGCTATATTTTGGAAGGACAATAAAGATCTTGAAGAATATCCCATTATTTGTGGTGCATTAAGCTGGAAAGTGGATGATGGAAAAGAGAAAAAGATACCACATAAAATCTTGAGATACTTCCCTATTAAACCACAATTACAAAGGTTTTTTAAGTTAAAAAAAGTCATAAATATGAGGGGGCATAAAGACAAAAACATTGATGATAACATTATGCATCATCTAGCAGACTCAAAGGCATAAAAAGATTTTGGTGGAAAGTTTCCATGGTTTGAAGAGGGATTTTCGTAATGTTTGACTTGGTTTAGCCTCTGATGGATTTAATCCATTTGGTAATATAAGTACTTCTTACAACATATGGCCATGTAATTCTTGTGCACAATTTATCTCCATGGAAGTGTATGAAGGAGCATTTTTATATTATCTTTACTTATTCCAAGACCTAATACTCTTCTTAAGGACATCGATGTATTCATGCAATGACTAATTGATGACTGAAACCATCTTAGGGAGGTTAGATTAGAAACTTATGATATTGTTGAAGGTGAAACATTTATAATGCATATGGCTATTTTGTGGACTATAAGTGACTTTCTAGCTTATGACAATTTTTCTAGATGAAGTACTAAAAGGTATATGGCCTATCTTGTTTGTAATGATTATACTTATTCAATGAGGCTATGAAGTAAAATATGTTATATAGGACATCGTCGTTTCAATATGGCCATAGATGATGATGAAAAAAATTGTTTAATAAAAAAGTATAATATAGTGAAGCTCTTTTACACTTGTTTTATGAGGATATGGTTAACAATTATCACATTTGGGTGAGTTTACAACTAGCAAACACCTAAGTGATAGAAAGCGAAAGCGAAGTGTTGTTGATCTTAATTGGAATCAAAAAACATATTTTCCAATTTGCCGTATTAGAAGGAATTGCTATTGAGGCATAATCTTGATTTGATGCATATTGAAGAAAAAATTTGAGAGAATATTTTAGGTACTTTGATGGGAATTGTTGTCAATTCGAAAGACATAATTAAGGATAGATTAGACTTGGAAGACATAAATATAAGAAAATATTTTTATTTGAAAAGAAGAAATGATGGGTCATACATCATTCCACCTACATGCTGCAATATGTAAAAAAAGGAGAATAATTTTTTTTTGAATTTCTTAAATTAGTCAAGTTTCCTGATGAGTATGCATCTAATATAGCCCATTGAGTTAATGCTATTGAGGGAAAAATTTCAGGGTTGAAAAGTCATGATTGTCATGTACTTCTGCAACGATAGCTTTTTATTGGAATATGTGGGTGCTTGTCGAATAATGTGTCAGTAACTTTGACACAATTGAGTGCATTTTTTAAGAAATTATGTTATAAGACACTGAAAGTAGAAAATCTTAAGAAAATGAAAAAAACAAAGTTTTGATTCTATGTAAGCTTGAACTAGTATTCTCTCATTTTTTTTGATTTTATAGTGCATTTGACAATTCACTTACTATAAGAGGCAAAACTTTGTGGATCGGTTCAATTACGATGTATGTTCCCCATTGAAAGGTAATTTATATTAGCTTCTACTTCATTTTCCTAAGTTATTAGTTAGTAACAATTGTTGATGTTTTATATTTTGTTTAGGTTTTTAGGCTCTTTTAAGTGCCATATGCGTAATAGAGCTTGACTTGAAGGCTCTATTGCAAAGGCTTATATATCGAATGAATGCTTGACATTTTGTTATATGTACTTAAATGGCGTGGATACAAGATTTAATAGAGAAGAAAGTAACTTTGATTTTGATCAAAATGGTAGCTTGTTGGTTTTCTCCTAAAAAGTAAAGTCACTTAGTGTTGGAAAATATGTGGAGTTAACTAAAGACAAACTCGAAATTGGCCATTGGTATATTTTGAACAACTGTGAGGAAGTCGATTTATATATGGAGTATGTATATTACTTCTCATTCATCCTTTCATATTTCAATATAGCATTCAACCTGTCTTTTCTATTTACTTTTTTTAAATAGAGAGCACAAAGATGAGATTAGAAGCAAGGGAATTGTTAACATTGAAGGAAGTCATAAGATTAACTTCCTATCCTAATTTTGGACTCAATTAAGTTATTCATGGAATAGTATGAACTTATGGCAATTTGTAGGTGAAATTAATTTTTAATTATATATTTTTGTATAGATGATATGATCACATAACCATAAATTGACAGAGGTGATGATAACATTATATGCTTTGGCCATGTGGGCCTCATAAGTGCGTGAAACAATATATTGGTTACATTGTTAATAGAGTTAGATTTCATATAAAAGATCGTGATAGTCAACTTAAAAACAAAAATTATGGGGTTGTTGATGAGGGTCAACATAATGACAATTTTATTTACTTCTATGGTGTCATCTTAGAAATAATAGAGTTGCATTACATTAAGGATAAGGATGTTGTTTTTAAGAGCAAATGGTTTAATCTTAGTGACAAAGGGATAAACATAAAAGTGAATGGCAATATTACTAGCATCAATGTTAGTAACACATTGTATGATAATGACCCTTTTGTACTTGCAAGTCAGGTGAAGTAAGTATCTACCTCAACGACACCATATTGGGCAAAAATTGGAAAATTGTTCAAAAGTTTTAACATCAAAATCTTTTTGATATTTGTGAAAGGGAAAATCGTCCAATGAGTGAGGATAATGATGAAGTATATCAAAAGGTTGAATCTGAGATGAATAATGGAGCCCTACAAATATAAGATGCAGATACATCATCATTCAATTGGAGAGATGTTATACCAATATACTAGAAGCAAATGAAGTACAAGCCAATGTTGTTTTACAAAGAGATGAGAACTATATTGAGGATTCATTATCTGACAATGATGATACTTTGTTTAAATATAATAGCGATGAAGAGTCAAATAATAATGTAATTAATGATGACAACTTTCATGATCTTGATCATGACATTTGAAGGTAATATGAATGTTTTTTATATTATTTGAAAAGTAATGTTGTTAACATTTATGTCAATGGATGTTGTTGATGTTTGACTTATGTTATTGCGAATTATTGATAATTTAGTTAGTTAATGCGGATTGTTGACGATTGAGTTATGTTAATGTAGATTGTTAATTATTGAGTTATCTTAATGCATATTGTATGCTTTTTTAATAATAAATTAACAATAAAAATATATCAAAACATTATATACAATAATCTGGATAAAAATGTAACAAATAATTTATTCTAGCATGGTATAATATTTCATTAAAACATAGATAAAAAATTTGATTGCACTTTACAAAACGTAGCTAAAAAAATTTGGCTTCATTTTCATAAAGTAGGTAAAAACTTTTGTCTATATTTTCGAAAATGTAATTAAAAACTTTTGACTATGACGATGTTTCCAAAAAAAACAGCTAAAAACTTTTGGTTATATTTTTGAAAATGTAGCTATTAGTTTTTAGCTATGAAAAGTAAGCGTTATCAAACTCTACTACCCCCACTAAAAATTCTTTGCTACGAAGATAAAGCATAGGCAAAGTTTTTAGCAATGATAAACACAAAATGTCGCTTATATTTTTCAGCTACGTGGATTTCACGACATTATGGGAGATAAAAATAAATCGTCCCAATTGCTATTAACGATGATTTTAGTACCTTTAGCTATGTTTTTTTTTTTTGTAGCCAAAGATCAACTTTGTCGTAATGATATTAGAGGCTATGGCTACATTCCTATTAATTATGTTATAAATATTTATCATTCAATTAAAGCCACTCAAAATAAGAACAATAGACTCCAATTGCGTTGGTTATTGCTTATAAGTAAGCCATATGTTGGCTAATAATTTGCCTTAAATGAACAAAGAAGCAAATTCATTTAATATCGAGGAAATTAAATTAATTTGTTTAATTCCAGATCAAAAGTATAGTCTTTTTAATAGTTCATTTATTGTCTCTTTTCTCATTTTTATGCATTTAATTTTAAAAATAGACATGATCAAGAAATATAGTTTTCGTTGTGTTTGTTAGTTTTTCAATTATTAATTGTTGGTGGTGTTGTCGTCAAGCAGATCAAATTTTAGAATCCATCCCTAGTTAAAATTACGAGTCTCCAGGACGACCGAGAAGTTTAAAGTGTCTTTATGTTCAAAATATCCCGCAACTTTTATCAAGGAAACATCGGCTTATAGGCTATAGCTAGCCCCTCACTCTTTTCGATATATTTACATCTTTAATTCAAATCGTGCATTTAGGTTAAAAAAATCCCATTAACAAAATGCCACGAAGATATGGACTAACTTTTTGACAATTTGGCACTCTATGATTTTCAGCTTACCTAATAAGAAAGAAAATGCATTTCTATTGAGGTTGGCTTACTTTAAGTTGTCCTTATCGTTCCTGATTTTTAGGGGTTGATAACATGCGGCAACATATAACAACAGTGTTTAAGCTTTAAAGGTCCCGTCCTCATTGACTTTTGGTGCCGGCAAATGGTGTATTTGGTTTCTTGGACAAAGGAAAGGTGGAATGGCTAAGCATGAGTGAGGCTGGAGTCTGGACCTTTAAGGTTTTTCTCCTCCCATGATTTGGAACCAAATGATTGGATGATTATGCTTATATATATATGTTCTAATTAATCCAAAAATCCCATATCATTTTATTCTTCAAGAGTTAATGAATATATTTTAAATTTCGGATCACAATCATAGTAATTATATTTTTAATGATTGTAATTCCTAAAATTAATATAACCTGCAATTTCGAACTTAATTTGTATAATTAGAATTTATATTAATTGTTTGATATGATATTTTATACCGATTTAAAAATAATTTATTGATCGACGATCTAAAAACATATATCACACCTCTAAGCCAATTCTCATGATCGGTTTTCGTTTATACACACCGAAAAGTGTAGACACATTCATATTTTTGTGCGTCTGTTAGGATTTGATTTTATTACGCCACACAATCATGGTTAGTAGTCTGCTTTCCGAGTAATGCAATTTGTGTAACGAATATTTGATATGCCGGAGACTGCTCTTACCCACCAACAAGTTCGGCATTCTTTTCCCTTTCTGACAATTAAAGCAATTGCATATTTTCAATCTGTATCTTAATTTCCTCTAAACTTTCTTAAGAAGTAGAAATCACCCACAGTAATTGGCACTGATTTGGCAAGTAGGTAGGAAGTTTTCTTCGATCAGGTCCAATCAATCATGACAACTGCCTCGTAGGGGTAGCTCAAGTCTTGCACGCCCAATATTTGTTGTTCTTTTCCTTGAAAAAGAAGAAGAAAAACGCATTTTATCGATCAGTTTTAGCAGTGTTTCCTTCAGTTTTGCTATCAAATTCGATTTTTATAATTAGATATTGCAACTAAAATCCTTATTCACCCCTCATTATTCAACTTACGTATATAGATAGAGAGATCGGTGTTGGGTTGATGAACATTGTAAACTGACAAGTATGGGGTTAACCTACAATCACTCTCGAGGTCGGGGGACCCTTGCACACCCATCATGGGAGACAAAATAAAACAATGCGTTTTGGCCTTTCGAGGAAGCAGTATTGTGCTCATATTCTTTGTTTTCGACAACAGAACAATAATACAAACGTATAAATGGTACCTGTATTTGGAGTCCAGATCTTTCTTTTTTTTTTTAAGCTAGAGTCCAGATCTTTTGTTTAATATTATGGTGCCTTATTGTATTCAATAAATCTCAGCCATTTATTTATGTTGATTCCGTGTAAATCTCGCGTGGGTCTTATAAAATAAATAACTGAGATTTCATGAACAGAGTAATATTAGATAGAGGATCTTGTGTCCTGTATCTGTATCTGGTGGATTTAGACCCAACCACATTCCAACCATCTCTTTTTCTCACTCTCATCGTCATCTATTCTATTTTTTATTTGCTTGTGTTTGAGAGCCTTTTAGAAATTGAAACTTACAATAAAAGCTGGGACTATAAATTAAATAAAAAAGTTATTAACATTAAAATTTTATTTCTCAACTAATTTTAAGAAATTCAAGTATGTTATGAACGATCAATTGCAATAATCAAAGAACAAGTGCAAAAAATAAACAAATACACAAATTTACGTAATTCATCAATATTTGGCTATATCCACAGCGGCTAGAGTTTTATTTCACTATGAATGTTTTCAACAATTAGTACATTATCGTGAGCCTGGTGTATAGTTTAAAATATTCTTATAGGCTTCATATCTCAACAAAGTCATTTTTGATAATTTAAATTCCTGATGCATCAATAAATAGTTTCAAGTATGAAAATTTTTCATTTTCGCTACATTACTATACTGTTGTAGTTTTAATGCTTAAAATAACATTTGACCATTGCAATTTCAATTGGAATTTCTATGAACCAAATCTAAGCAATATAATACTCCATTGATCTTATTCGTGTTGGTATTGTGCTAATAACCCATTAAATTCGCGTTTCACCAGTCGCTTCTACAGTGACAGCTTAATAATAAAAATTCTAATTGTGCTCATATTCAAATAACCACTTCTGTATTTTCAACCACTCCTTCTTCTTTAGCCATTTAGAAACAAATTCATTGAAACTCAAGACTGACAATCTCATTCGAATATGATCATCCGAGCCCAAATTGACCTTTACTTGCACCTTAAACCAAGACGCTGAAAGGCTTTTCTTTTATGAGAAGTTGGAGCATTGA
Source organism: Erythroxylum plowmanianum (assembly GCA_025531925.1). NCBI lineage: Eukaryota > Viridiplantae > Streptophyta > Magnoliopsida > Malpighiales > Erythroxylaceae > Erythroxylum > Erythroxylum plowmanianum. The sequence continues at coordinate 14,661,871 of JANVCQ010000009.1, read as the reverse complement.
CACTTCTCCAAGAAAAGGATACACAGGGTATAGAACTATAGATCAATGGAAAGGCTTATGATTAATATATAAAAGATTTTGTAATAATGACGATTGACGAGACTACGATTATTATATACATTAGAGAACAGCTTTTAGAAAGTTAAATAATTGGCATTTTGTCTAGACCAGTAACATTATAGCACTTTGGAAATGCCAAGGGATTAATGTGCCCTCAAAAGTCGTCCAAGAAGGAATTATCAGTAGTAAAAGAATCCATGTTATTGTAGTTGCCAAAACTTCTAATGCTAAATTTGCTTGTTTTCAATGGGGATGTGAAGCTCAATTGCGGCCAAAGAAAGAAAACTAAACTCTAACATATCTGCAGATTCTCCAAGTCAAAGAAAGTTAAGTGCCACCCTCCTGTCCTGTCCAGTGTCCTTTCCACATACGATATTGCTCTACTACTTACTTCGACTTTTCTTTTAAAGATTCTTTAATATTTCATTCCCAACATGGCCCCATTACTACTCGGTGCAGTAATGTTTGATTTACGACCTGGCCCCATTATTAAAATTATTTTCGTTAAAATCAGTAAAGCAAAGTTGAAGCCAGATCATGAGCATAACCAATTATTAGAATTTCAGTTGGTCGAGCCTTTTTTTATGGTTACATTTTCAGCATATGAATACAGTGAAATATATTTTCAAGTTTATCAAAAATCCAATTAGAACTTGAAGTTCTCAATCCTCTTAACCAAAAATAAATACATACTAATAATAAACTAACAAAACATGAGATTATGCATTAGTGATTAATGTATATGAAATGAACCCACTAATTAGGTGTCTATTGTAGGGGTTATACTGCTTTACTTTTCATTACCTACGCCGGACTATCTCAGTATAACAGAGATTACTCCCACTCCTTTTTCAAAGTGTGAGGCAATCTGTTTTCAGCTTTCAGCTATTAACCTCTTTAACTTGGAATTAGCAGCCAAGGAGAAAACTCCATCACCTTCATCACCAGGTCAACCCCTTCTACGTAACAATGGCAAGTGCTATTTGGTCCCGGTGACATATAAGTTTAACTCTTCATCTCCATTCAGATCTAAGTTACATCCCCAAAGAATAGTACACTGCTATGACATGGTGAACAAGGGCTTATAGGTCAATATACAAGCGACTTTAGCACCTCGCATATATACCTCCGTGATAGGTTTTTTCTTGATTCCTTTAACAAATGTATATCGAATTTCAAAACCTCCTTTCCATTCACTTTTGTTGAACCTTCTTCTCTCTTTTTCTTTCTTTGTTTCTTCTTCTCTCTGTGCCTCCTCTTTCCTTTTTCTTAGCCTTGGGAGTTGGTTCATGGATATTGAACCCTTGTGGGCTCTGGGGGGGTGGTTTCTTTTTTCTAATTGCATGGCAACGCCAAAATCACACACACCAATCACCGAAACCTGCTCAAAATATTCACCACACCATTTCCTTTTCTTCTTTGCTCTTCTCTTAATTCTACTTCTCGTCACAAGCCAACCTACTGGTCCCTTGAACCCATCAGCTAAGCTCTCATCAACCACCGTTAAAAGGGTTCTGATAGAATCCACAGACTCCGACTCTACTACTTCTACTGCTACCACCGCCATGAACTTGCACCCAGAACAAACCCACAAGGCACATAGGTTTTCTTCTTCATCAAAATCCAAGCGTCGAGAGTTTGGTGTTGAGGCTCATGAAGTTCCCAGTGGTCCAAACCCTATATCCAATTAGCAGACAAGTTGATGAGAAGCTCAGATTTCCACCACGATGAGCCGGTTTAAGGTATACTAGAGTTGTAACGGTGAAGTTACTGTGAATTTGTTATCTTTATGTTATTGTTTTGGTGCACCATCACTACTGCTTGTCCTCAGTGAGAAGTTTGTTACCTTTGTCGTTGTGTCATTATTATTCTTAGCCTTGCTCTTTTCTTATCTTCAGATTTTTCATTTTTGTATTGTGTTGGTAAGGGAGCTCCTTTTCTTACTAGAAATGTATAGCATGAGAAATACTTTATTTTGTTATATATGTATGTATGAATCCATCAACTTGTTCCATATATAGATGATGATGGTGATAGAATAATTAATTGTTGCAATTTTAAAACAATTTCTAGGAGATTATTTGACCTGATGAAATATGTGTTAATTGATAATGTATTAGTGGATGAAAGGCTTCGCATTTATAACAACTGGACAAAATGTTTATAACTTAATTTGGGGCTAGTCCCAGATTTTTATGGAACATATGGTAGCTTTTTATTGATTATCTTAGAGATCTTGACAGTATTGAAGAAAATTTATGAGTCTGACTGGTCACGTCTATATTCTACTACTCTTGGAGGTGGGTTACAGATAGAACTCATATACCATCTTGTTGGTTTTCCCTTTCGTTTCCTGCAGTGGCTCAATACTTCTCTTCTGACTCAAGTTTGGAATACATACGAACTCCATGGACAAGGAAAACACAGATTTACATATCATCCCTTGATTTATGCTATTTTTGTAGGAAAACTTTAGTGTCCTGAGAGAGCCACTAAAATTTAGTGGAAACTTCCAATAACTGGAAAAGGATTATACTTATTTTGTCATAACCTTTTCTTTTGGTAAAGTGGTCATTGCTGGTTTAACAGTTAACCAAGCGGAATTTATTTCCTACCATAAAGGAAACGAGAAACTCATGTAAAAAAAGAGTATAAAATCAAGAAAAATTTGAGTATATGGAATGGGCATGAAGTTGTTCGAGTTTGGCTTCAATTTTTCGACTGGAGTTTTAAAGCTCATCAGGCCATATGATTCAGGAAAGGTAGATAAAGGAATCTGTAAGAAGCACAGTGGTGTCAGATCTGTGAACACCGGAACCAAACGTGAAAAAGGAGAAGGCCCTTCTGTTTTTCTTGATAAATAATTGCTGATCTCCCTGGATTTTGCTTCTGTCCTCTCAAACACAAAATCCAAGAAAAGCTTAGATGCCAAATAGAACCACACAAGTCATGAGTGTGACCACAAGCTAGCAAGCTAGTTCGGCTTAGCTTAGCTTAGCCTATCAGGCCCATGATTTGATAATAATTCACTGTTCATGTTGAAAAAGTTGCGTCCAATCATATGCTTTATGATTGTGTTTCCTGACACTGCAAAGAAAAGAAAAAATCGAAAAAGAGTGACAGACACGAGCCTTTGTCGCTGATACGTCAGATAAAAAATCAATGTCTGAATGCAAGCCCTGAAATTTGACTTCTGTTCGTTACCCTTAGTGTACCTTTTCCTTGAAATCACCCATTCCGGTTTGGATAACATAAGTTACAACAGAGTAATAGACCAACAAAGTAGAACAGTGATATCCCGTACCTTTTACCTCCAAGAACCGCAAATCGTAAAAAGGGTCATTTCAGTGTTTGAATATGGTCCTGATATGAGAAATATATGTGCAAAGTTTCGCGGTTAACAATGTCACTCAAATCTTTGATGCTGATGACGAACATAAGTACGTATGCATTGTCATGAAATGGTAACAATAAGTCTTGAAATCTCTACCGGAAAAGCACATATAATTCTTTGGATTAAATCTCTCCGGTGGGCCTGGACTCACTTTCCTGTGTAAAATCACACTTCAGAGAACTTACTTGGGATTATGGAGAACTGCAAAAAGCTAGCTGTCTTTGATCTTCAACAAACAACTCTTTTCTCTTGGCAAAGAGCATGGAATATCCATGTCAATTTCATTCATGGAAGCCAGAGGACACGCTCTTAGAGTTGAGGAGTGCTAGCAAGCAATTGCCTATATGGAAGAGGCAAAGGTAACTTATACAAGAGTATTTCCAAGCAAAGCCCAATTATTAGGCTTCTAGTGAGTCATGCCAATGCCTTTGCTGGAAAACACCCTCTTGGCTCTTGCATGTTCCATCAACTTTACTTCATTTAGTGTCTGTTACAATCAATAAAGTAGAATCTACCTAGCTAACTAAGCGACGTGAGAATGAGAATCTGTTCCAATGGAGTATAAATTTCAGACAAAAGTTACAAAACGAATATGTATGCTAATGGTCACAGTTTTGATTCATTATTGCATGCTATTTGTGTGATAATTGTTCAATCAAGCTATTTGAGCTTTCAAAACTTACAATTAATCCTATAATATGGAAAACTGAAAAGTTACCATACAGAAAATAATCAAACTTAGACTAGTGTGATCAAATAAACAAGAAAATGTTGATGTTGACAACGGGGTAAAAGACTAATGAACCTAATTACAAATTGATTTACCAAATCTTATAACACTAATTCAATGATTACTAATGTCCCTATCATGAGATTTCGCACAAAGTTTAGTTCATTTTCTCACCTCTTTTTAGATCACAATTGCTCGTTAACATCCGAACTGAAAGAGTATATGCATAGTAAATAAAGTGTAATCTTCATTAATGAAATGAAAGGTAAGTTGCCTTTATATACAAGTTGTGGAGATGAAAAATCTACCCTTCCTAATAATATTTAACATATAATAATGATAATAGTTAATAATTTGTTATTATGCCTATCACTCAGACATAAGCAAATAAAATTAAAATTCTATGAAAATCTTTAAGAGTTATTAGTCCGATCAAACATTTATGAACTTGTCTCAAATTCAGTAAAAAGTAGATGATGCTAAGGTTTTAGTTATGACATCAATAATTTGGTCAGAAAAAGAAATATGTTTAATGAAGAGAGCATTTTTATTGACCAAGTCTCAAGCAAAATTGAAGTCAATCTCAATATGCTTTGTACAAGCATGAGAAATTGGGTTTGTAGCAAGGAAGGAAGGTAGTACCAAGATTATTGTGCCATAAAGTAAGTTTGATGTGAGACAATTTTATTTCACTAACAAGAGAAATGATCTAACATATTTCAGCAATAGGAAGAGTCATACTCTTACTCTCTGACTTTAGTAGCAAACCTAGCAATACTAGGTTGTCCCTTGGTACTCTAAGAGGTTGAATGATGTTTCTTAGGATAACTAGTCTAGTCAGTGTCATAGTAGGCTTATATGGTCAGGTAATTCTTGTTAAGTGAATGTCATAAGAGGGAGTAGATATAAAATATCATACAATCCATATAATTATGATCCAATGAATATTGGTAGGTAATGTTAAAGTAGGGAAACTTAGTTTGCTTTGAATTGGATGTTAGGGTGAGAAAGGCAAATGTATTAAAAAACACTATCTGTGCTACAATTTTCAGTAGGATAAATAAGAGGATGATTATGGCTTTTAGAGAGAGGTAGAGTGGGGGTAATGGGTGTGTTAATAGGTTTGGAGTTGTCAAGGCATGTGCAATTAAGGTCTTTAATGTATTAGATTTGGGTAAGTAAAAGGCCATTGATAGTGGGTATGGCTTTGATGCCAATGAAGGGGTATGGCTTTAATGCCAATGAAAAATTGAACATGAGTTAGGTTTTTAATTGAAAAAGTGATGTTAAGGTCAAGGATAAGGGATTCAATGAAGGTGAGTATAGAAGCTCTAACCAAAATATCATTCATATAGACTAATAGGAAAGTCATATGAGATAAGGTGGAGTGAATAAAAAAATAAATGTCAAATTCATAAAATCTAATTCGTGAATTTTTAAGTTAAACGATAAAACCAAGTATGAGGAGCTATTTGAGACATAAAGAACTTTTTAAAGACAACAAACATAGCAAGGATGGTAAAGATCTAAAAATCTAGGAGGAAGGGTCATAAAGATTGGTTTTTTGAGATTATCATGAATAAATATATTAACATCAAGCAAAAGAATGAAACAATCATTAGAAAGAGAAAGATTGAGAATGATGCAAATAATGGTAGGTTTGAAATAATCAATACTAGGAGTATAATGATATCTCTTAACAAAAAGGTGAGCTTTATAGCTCCTAAGGGAACCATTAAAATTTATGTTTTATATAAAAAGTCATTTACAGTTGACAATGTTAACATTTGGTGGTAGAGGAATAAGAATCTAGGTTTAGTTAGGATGAAAACCATTAAACTCGTCAAGCTTGGCTTAACGTTAGTGAAGAAATTTATTGGCTTCAGTAAAGGAAGTAAGATTAGGTTCATAAGAGTTATGGCGGTGGTAAAATAAATGACATAGTTAAAAAACGTTTTAAGGAATTAGGGTAGATTACATATATGAGTTATCAAAGGATATTAAAGTGGTGTGTTGAACCCTAAACGTTTTTTAGAAGTTAGAATTGGAAATAAGAAATTTTTGTAATTAATCATGAGTAAAGAATAAATGAATAAAAATTCTGGAACCAAGAAAGGATAGACAAGAGTAAACTAATAAATGAGAAATGTGGATATGTCCATGTTCTGCTTTGGTGTTTCTAGTGGATAAGATATTTTGAAATGAGAAGAATTAAGGTGAAGGTCAGAAGTAGAATGAAAGTAAAAAAAAATGAAGTTGCATTTGTGTAGTAAGTTGATGAAGAATATGTACATATGTGTATGTTCTGTTATTGATATTCATGATTAATCATGGGTTATAAATTTCTTTATAGATGATATTGATTTGAAATGGAGTTGATAATGAGGAGTAAATGAAGTAGAACAGGTGATCTCAGTATGAGTTATGTTAAGGAAAGATTGTGAAACAAAATGGATGGTTGATCTGAAAAATGTTCATGGAGTATGCTTAAGTCTTTTAGCCACAATTTTTTTTCTAGTTATCCAAAAGAGATGATTCTTAATTTGGATTAAACTAGGAACATATGGCTACATTTCTTATGAAGACATTGAATGTAAATTCTGTCTTTAAGAATCTCAAAATTGATCATGAAGTTGAGAATTGGGTGCAGTACATTGGATGAATGTAAAGTTCGTATTCTAAATTCGGGGGAAATTCTGGGTCGATCTAGGCTAGATTAGAGAAAGTATGTCTTCTAGAAAATTGTAAGTCTTTCTTTTAGCTTTCCAATGATATATAGTATGGATTTGTTGGACTTCTAAGTCGAAAGTTATGATCCTTATAAGGGAAGATGTTCATGAGGGAAGTTGTATCTTCTATGTTTTTGCTTCTTCTGCCTTTTTATTTCTTCTGTGATGATGTCATCTTCTTCTGTATTTCTTTTGTATGAAGTCATCTTCTTCTGTGTTTTATTTCATCTGTATTTTGCTTCTTCTGCTTTTTGCTTCTTTTGTGATGACGTCATCTCCTTCTGTGTTTTTCTTTGATGACGTCATCTTCTTCTGTGTTTTGCTTCGTCTGTGTTTTGCTTCTTCTGTGTTTTACTTCTTCTGCCTTTTCGTTTCTTCTGTCTTTTTGCTTCTTCTGTCTTTTGCTTCTTCTATCTTTTCACTTCTTCTATCTTTTCGCTTCTTCTGTCTTTCGTTTCTTCTGCCTTTTCGCTTCTTCTGTCTTTTGTTTCTTCTTTTTTTTTGCTTTTTCTGTCTTTTTGCTTCTTTTGTCTTTTGCTTCTTCTGCCTTTTCGTTTCTTCTGTCTTTTGCTTCTTCTGTCTTTCGTTTCTTCTGTCTTTTGCTTCTTCTGTCTTTTGCTTTTTTTACCTTTTCGCTTCTTCTGTCTTTTCGCTTCTTCTGTTTTTTACTTCTTCTGTCTTTTGCTTCTTCTGCTTTTTCGCTTCTTCTGTCTTTTCGGTTCTTCTAACTTTTGCTTCTTCTGCTTTTTTGCTTCTTCTATCTTTCGCTTCTTCTGTCTTTCGCTTCTTCTGTCTTTCGCTTCTTCTATCTTTTTGCTTCTTCTGTCTTTTCGCTTCTTTTGTCTTTTGCTTCTTCTGTCTTTTGTTTCTTTTGTGTTTTGCTTCTGTTTTTGTTTCTTCTGCTTTCTCATCTGACTTATTTTTTGATCCCTTTTTGACCCTTCAAAAGATAGAATCTATCTTTGAGATCTTCATGAAAGTTGTAGATCTTGAAGTCCTCTCTTGAACCATAGAAAGAACACCTTAATCCGATATCTGTAGTGAAAGTTATAGCAATTTTTCCACTTCTTCTATCTTTTTCCATTCGTCTGTTTTTTCCTTTAGCTTCGTCTAATCCTATTATCTGATCCATTTTGACCCTTTAGATGATAAAATCTGACCTAAAGGTTTTCTTCAAAGTTGTATATTTCAATGTTATCTTTGAAATCATTACAAGATGATCTTAATCCAATATCTCTAGTGAAAGTTATGCCAATTGTCCCGAGACAAGTTTGATATGATTGAGGACCAACTCTTGTTTGATTCTTTCGGCCATAATTTTGCTATCCGACC
>JANVCQ010000009.1:14580615-14599321 GCA_025531925.1 Erythroxylum plowmanianum | reverse complement strand
GGCCAGTAACATGCTCAGTCAATGAATGCAGTGCAATCCTATCAGTCTGTCCCAATTACCAAAATACCCTTTATATCGGTAACGGGATGTTACAGATATAATGTGGCTTCGAATGCCATTAAGGATTTATAAAACTTTATTCTTTTGATGTTAATGAAATATGAATGATGTATGGATGATGTGAGTTGAAATTTGATATATGTAAAGAAGTTATCAGCTTGAGTCGATGATTTTGGAATATGAATTGTTGATATATATATATATATATATATATATATGAGATGCTAGGGAAAGGAAGATAGGAATTATGACTGATCAAATGTAGTTGAAGGTGATGAGGCCAGGGAAAGGAAGATAGGAATTATGACTGATCAAATGTAGTTGAAGGTGATGAGGCAAATGAGTTAAGATTTGAGAGTTTAATGAAGTCATTTTGGTAGCTGAATGGTTATGCTCAGGACATTCTAAGTCTGCACAGTACAAAAATTTCAAGTCTTCCATAGGAAAAAAATTTGTGTTCTGACTTCAAGGTAAAATCTGGATTATTCTAGGTTGAATTAGACATAGATGTAGTTTATCTTTCTAGCTTTCCAATAGTATATAATATGGAATTTTTGGACATTGAAGTCGAAAATTATGATCCTTATAAGTGTAGATGCTCAAGAGTATAGATTGTATCTTCTGATGACATCATATCGTCTGGTGATGACATCATATTTTCTGTGATTAAGTATCATCTGGTGATGACATCATATCGTCTGGTGATGACGTCATATCGTCTAGTGCACTGTTCATCTAACCCTATTATCTGGTCCACTTTTGACCTTGCAGATGATAAAATCTATCTTCAAGGTCTTCATGAAGGTTGTAGATCTTGAAGTCTTCTTTTGAACCGTCTAAAGAACACCTTAATTCGATAACTGAAGAGAAAGTTATGCAAATTGTCCCGAAACAAGATCAATATGATTGAGGATGAAACTTTGTTTGATTCCTTCGGCCCAATCTTTGTTATCTGACCTCTAAACGAAGTGATCCTTAAGACAATAGATTCCTAACAAATTGTGCTATCTCTTCACAAAAAATTAGCAGCATTTCGAATTGATTGGAAAAAGTTTGATTGAAGGAAAGTGAGGGAATCTGTTGGAATAGTATGAACTGGTGTTATTTTACTTAGCAAGTTTCGGCATTTTGAATATATCTGGATCTGTAGGGTTCAATTGAGATGATTTTTAATATGAAGTAAACTAAAGACATAGGCTTACAAATTATATGAAGAAGTTGAATTCTGATTCAGTCCCTAAGACTTTTAATATATGGATGAAAGTTGAGCATAGAATATTTGCTTCAATATAAGAATGATTTGAAAAATAGGGCTTGACACTTACGATATCAAAGAATAAAGATGAACCGAGGATGATTAATGAGGGTTAATTAGAATAACTATACATGGTAACAAACACAAGCACACATCTTATGACCTCGAATGCTGGGCTCCAGAAGCGAGGTCCAACACCATGTGTCTGGATGATCACAAATCTAGTTCGGGGTACATTTTATATTGGCAGATGGTGGAGTATCGTGGAAGAGTATCAAGCAGATACTGGTAACTTTCTCAACCATGCATGCAGAGTTTGTTGCACATTATGGAGTTGTTGCACAAGCGATTTGGCTCAGAAACTTGATTTCTAAGTTGTCTGTGGTAGATTTAGTAGCTAGACCCATTCAGTTGTATTATGATAATCTTATTGCAGTGTTATTCAGTAACAATGATAAAAATGTCTAATGGTCTAAGCATTTAGAGGTCAAATACTTAACCATAAAGGAGTTAATTCAGAAAGGTGACGTCAAATTGAAGAGATGTTAGCTGATGCATTGACTAAAGGACTTTGCCTATTAGTGTTTGTTAAACATGTATCCAGTATGGGCGTGTTAAGGTCTGCAAACAATAGTAGTTAGGGATCATTGTATTTGCTCCTTAAATGTTTGTACATTTTGATGTATTATGGCGTTATAATTATTTATTAATATAGATGATCATCTTTTATCCTTTGTAATCACTACTCTTGTGTATAGTAATAATACATACGAAAGTCTTAATATTTGTGTTGATTTTAAGCATTTTAAAAGCCATTGGGCACATATAAAGATTGACCTTAACCTATGTCATTTAGACACATGCAGTTTAGTACGGATATTTATAAATTTGACATGACATAGGGAGATACAAGGTTTAATCTTATAAAGGTTGTCTAATGCAGTTTAGCATTTAGCTAAAGAGCATAGAGGTTTTCTTTGATGTTGTTTAGCATTCAATGAGAGAAAACAAGTTTTCTCTAATGTTGTTTAACATTTGGTGAGAGAAAACATGATTTCTCTACTGTAGTTTAGCATATGTAACTTAGCATAAAATTAGAGAAATTGAGATCTACAAATGAAGATGATACATATTAGATCACACGGTATCATCCTAGTTTACCACGCTCCATTTTCCCATTCAAGTTAGTAAGATATTAGATATTTGTGATTATGTTGGAACTATGTCAAACATGACACATGTGTTTCATATTTTTCGATATCGAAAGCCTTGCAAGATGAAATATTAGACTTTCGTTATTTTTTAATCAAATATTTTTTAACTTTTAAATTTGGTACCAATACAGTGATGTGACTTAACCGAGTTTTTAAACTAATTTCAAACTTGAAACAATACTGCAATTAAGTATTATCCAAGGGGGAGAATGTTGGACTTTTTAGTCTTTTCCCATAAAGTTGGAAAACATTTAATTGCATTTTTTGGTTTTTTCAATAATTTATCAGTTAAGTTATGTAATTTAATCTAGATAAAGGTAATAAAGTGGTACAATAAATAATCTAAAATAATGGGTCAAAGTCTAAGAGGAAAATAGATCCCAATTAATATAGACCAAACCCATATCGGGCCTGTGATGGAAAATCCAATATGGAAGCTATATATAAAAATTAAGGTCTCCTACAGTTGTTGACATCATTTGTAAGCATACGAATTCTTTGACCCATTAAGAACATTTACATTTGGAGAAAACTATAGAAAGATGTTAATCACGTGTCGGTAAACGATTCCCATGAAGGTCCTAGAAGATTAGAGCTCGTTTTGGCCACAAAAATTGCTTCGGAAGTTGGAATGGAACCAAAATAAGGTATTTCATATTTCCTTTGTCTTTTACCCTTTCATGAACAATCCGAGACATGTAATAAGGTCTATGTTACGTGTTAAAAGTCAAAGTGTCCTATACATGGAAGCCCCCATCCACCTCAGCTAAAAAAACTTGAAGGGCCACCGGCAAACTCTTTAAATATGGATTCTCTTAGGACCTGAATAAAATGATAACGTACAAGTTCATAATACAGCAACAACACCTGAAGAAGAAAACAACACTATGCAAACTGTTCCAGTAACTATCAATAAAGGCATCAACATAAATGAAAATGGAAATCCACAAAATGAGAACTCATTTCAAGAAGTAGCAAATAATGGAAATGCCTCAAGTACCCCCACCAAGGTAACCACAGTATTTAATTCTTGCAATGAGGATATTGGGTTCATATCTGCTAGTAAGAGAAGATCCAGCAGAAGGAAAAGGTCCACAATGAACCAAATATCATGATAATCTCTTTATAGAATGCCAAAGGTCTTAATTTCCTTCAGAGAAAGACTTTGTTAAATGACTTCATAAAGTATAATAAGCCTATCTTGTTAAGCATATTGGAGTCTCAAAATCAAGCAAAACAATTGTGATAATCTCGGATTATTTTCCTAGTCAATGGAAGTTGATTCACAACTATGATGAACATCCCAATGGAAGAATACTAGTGGTGTACAATCAAACTAGAGTTACAATCCTTTAACTCTATTATTATAAATCAAATGATCCATTTAGAAGTTTAGCTATTGGAATTGAATATCAACATCCACCTTTCCTTCATATACGTGTATAACTACCTCTTTCAAGGAGCTCCTTTATGGACCAGGTTTAGAAGCTTAGCCCCTGTGATAAAGGATCCTTGGCTTATCCTGGGTTATTTCAATGCTAAAGTATATCTTGAAGAGTCAGAAAGCAAAATAGCTCACAAATATTAATGTGAAGATCTAAAGAGGTGTCTTAATGACATTCTAAGTGTCCGACCGTCCTTATAGTGGAAGAAATGAGAATAGTGTTTTCACCAGCGGAAACAACATTTGGCTTTATGAAGTATCCCATTGTGATAATTCATTACATAAGTTGTATTAAGGTGATAAGCATCTAAGAATAGGTTGTGGTCTAAGTGGAACTATGATTGTACACTACTTATTTCATTGAATGAATTGCCAATTCTTTTTTAAAAAAACTTTTTAACTTTAAGAAATGGTTCCAAAGTGCTGTAGAACTCTCAAGGTAAAGCCATATTAACGTGTAGCCTAGGGTACATTACGGTATTTCATAACGATAGCGTGGTCTACTCTGATCTGGTGGACAACCATGTCCTCACATTCTTTGAGAAGAAAAGGGTGTGGGACACAATCTCTGTTCTACAGGACTTTTATCCAACATGACTTGCCAAGTAGGTTTGTTCATAAAAAAGGTTAAACTTTGATATACCTGAAAGCGAAATGCTAGAATAAACATGACCTGTTTCGTTTTTGTTCTCTTTTCAAAATATGCAATAGACGTAGAAAAATCTAGCCTTTTTAGGTACATAGAAATGCAAAGCTTCTTTATCAGCTTCAAAGCAAAGCATAAGGTAAAGGTGGAAACAAAGTAAATGGATTGTAGCTTTCACCTGAATACGAAAAGTGGAAGGATCTAGCCATTGAATGAACTACTCATTTCTAGCCTGTTCAAAGGCAAAAGTTACCTGGGGGCTGTTGAAATTTTGAGGAAAAAGAAGATGAATAAGATGGAATAAGATAAAATTTAAACAATATGTAACACTCCCATACATTTATTATTAAACTCGGATGTCTTATATAGACAAAATACAAACAACTAAATAGATTTTTCAGCCACTAAATCTAACTTATAAGATAAGATTAAATATAATATAAGACTTATTCTAAGATAATCTAAAACATATTCTAAAGAAATTTAAACAACTCTAAAATTTGAATTAATTCTCAACATTTCCTCTTAATTCAAATTTTTTGAATGGACCACATCTCTCCTAATTTTCAGAATATTATGTGAAGCACTTCTCTTCACCAAATTTTCCGTTGATGTCCTTCTCATCAACCTGCAATGATTATGTGAAGCATTTCTCTTCACCAATTTTCGTTGATGACCTTCTCATCAACTTGCAATTATTGAAGCACGTCTCTCCAAACTTCTCAATAGAGCACTTCTCCTTATTCTTCAACATGAGCACTTCTCTCATTACTTACCTTCATAGAGCACTTCTCTCTAAATTTTTTATTTGTGAAGCACCTTCTCTTCATTGTATGATGCAATTTATCATCATCTTGACTGTATGATGCAATTTCTCATCATCTTACCATTGTTGAGCACTTCTCTCAACTAATTCAACCAAATTTACATGTTCTTTTTTTTTAATCTACAATTATTTTGTAGATGACCAAATCTTTTACAGTTATAGCATTGAGGCTTTCCTTTGTGCCAACAATATTCCTCTTTATGACCTGGCTTCTTGTAATTTGCACGTTGGAGATTCTTTCCTTCCTTCTTCGATGATGGAACTTTTGCTAGATAAGCGTCCTTTATCATTCTTACAGTCCCTCAAGGATTTAATGCTTTGATACCATGTTGAAATTTTGAGGGAAAAAAAAAAAAGATGAATAGGATGGGATAAGATAAAGTTTAAACAATATGTAACACTATCATACATTTATTATAAAACTTGATTGCCTTATATAAACAAAATACAAACAACTAAATAGATTTTTCAGCCATTAAATCTAGCTTATAAGATAAAATTAAATATAATATAGGACTTATTTTAAGATAATTTAAGATCTATTCTAAAAAAGTTTAAATAACTCTAAAATTTGAATTAATTCCCAACAAGCACGAGGGTTATTCTTTGTTTAGAACGCAGCTGGCAACTTCAGGCCGTCCCTGTCCATGTTTGAAGTTCAAGCAGACCAGTGAAAGAAAAAGACTAATAAGCAAACATGCAGTCTGTCTAGAGACCAACTTTTGGGAGATGCTGTCTACAGAAGATTTGGATAGGTTACATCAATCTACAATTTTAGGAAATTGACAAAAAAACTTAGAGAGTTTTGCTTCGCTAGTTCCATTTCCTGTTTTTCGGTTGACAACGATTCCAACAGGAGCCTACGTAGGATAAAGAAATCGTTTATAGTTATCGGAAACCTAGCACTGGATTCATTAGTACCCGAACTGAAATTTAGATGAACCTGATCTAATAACCAGATCGTAGACTCAAATCCCAAAAAACTGCTAATAGATTGTCATCAATTCTAAGCAAGTTCTTAACCAATCTTTTTAACTATAGGCTGTGTAAGATCGCTTGGTAGGACAAGATAGGCCGACTAAACCTGCCACATAAACCATGATAGTCAATCATGGAAATTTCTTGGACTATGAATGCGGATAAGTTGCAACTAGGATAACCAACATGGTACTGTTGTTACTTATTCCTAGAGAGAGAGAAACTTGCCTATTCAGTGTAGAATATTTGCGACAGAAAAGAGGGCTTAATGAAATATATGTTTGAACAAGTTGCAATTGTGTGAAATGCAATTTCTCAAAAAAAAAAAAAGTGTGAAATGCATTAGTTTGCAGAACAGTACGAGGCCCCATGTGAATAGGGAGCACACTCATTCATACAACGGTCCATGAATTTATGCGCATTCAATGAATGCCCACTTGACAAGCTGACCTCACTTTTATAACCACAAGTTTCAGAGAGCGAAAGGTGAAAAAAGAAAACAATTGAAACAAAACAAGGAAAACTCCACTGTCACAGCAGCCTGAAGTTTTCAAGTAAGATTCTGTAAGAACAATCCAAGAGCTTATGACCCCCACCACCAGCGATTCTGAGACCCAAATGTCATGCATTGTTTGTCCTCAATTGTCTGTTCAACTGGTAGACCATGAATAATCATTGTGCAAACCGAACTCAATGCAGGAGCACTAGCAAATGAGAAAAGTCTAATTAAGCAGTTGTCATACAATTTTATTAAATTTCAACCGCACATTTATATGAAGTTTAAATACTTAACAAATTTAAATTTTAGGATGCTCCGACTGCAGTAAATTGGTTAGAAAAGAAAAGCAGAAAAAAAATTTTAAAAAAAAAACAAGTTGATTAGAGACAGGTGTATAAAAATCGATGCAATGAGGTTAAAAACCAATGCTGGTAATCTGAAGCCGACACATGTTGGTTTCAATGGCTTCTCAACTTTGTCATATACTGCTTGCGCACATTTAAGTCGGTCCAAGACAAGGTGGAAATTAAAATCAATCTAATCTTTAGATGTATAGGCCCGGAAGCTTCGGTGACAAAACTTGAATTGAAGTGCGGAGGCTCAGTTATTACAAAGAGAAATTATGAAGGCAGGTGCCAGATGGAGGATAAGACAACCAAATAAATACATATGAGCTACATTTATTTCTTAATTCATTTTCTTATCTAGTTACAAGAAAATGTTAAATTTAGATGGAAAGAAGATTCCAAAAAGAAAACCTAGCTAATAGATATAACCCCTAGAAAGTTACAAAGATAAAACTACTCAACTACTCTTCTACATATCCTATCAAACTGACAGTTTTGTCTTTTCCGCAATAACAAAGGATTCCGTATTTGATATTTGGTTAGTGCATATGTTTGATTCAACGGCTCCAATTTCCTTTACATGAGGTTGCAAGGTAATACCAACCAACATCAGCCATCTCCTTCAAAATCCAAGACTAAACCATGCAAGGAATTTGAGGGATAGTGCCCGGAAGCTGGTTATGGAATTTCTTGCCACTCAAATCGTCCTGGGAGAGGCACATCATTTAGAATATCAAAATTGTACCTGCAAATTCCAGGAAGCAAATGAGAAACTTGCCTCAATTAATCATGGTGCATGTAGTCCATGAATGATGCTGATGATGAACAACCATAATTTAACTGTAACAGAGGTGTGACTGAAGAGTTTCGAGTGGCATACTTCTCAATAAATAGTCTCCGTTGCTGCTGTTGTGCACAAGCAAAAAACTCCTCTATTTCATATGTTGTTGGAATATTTCTTCGTGTTTCATTCCTACCTCTTTGATTAGCAGCCCTTGAACTTGTAGGTTTTGTGGCGGACCCAGGAGTTCTAATGGTGTGTGAATCTCTTATCAGGCTGCTTGGTGTGCTTTCCCTAGTGCTCCTGCGCAACAGTTTACTTAAAATCAAGTAAGGCCAATATCAACAGTAAAACCTATCAAATCCCATCTATCAGGATTAGCAAAATTTCCACTTAAGAAAAGGAAAAGAGAGCTTAATCCTATCACGGCAAAAAACAAAACTTGTCCAAAGAAAGTTGCAATACTTGCAAGGAAAAGTTCCATTTTGGAGGCAGCAACAGTTCCATTAAACGCAAGAGAACTAGAATTTTTTTGGCCTCCAGATAATCCTTGAAGAGGGAACTGCACAGGAAACTAGTCTAGTACTAGGCCCCATGCGCAGGATGCATCATTTTCCACTAATATGCTAATGAAACTGAGACACCAGCATTATTCATCCCAGTATCAAAAGAGATCAATGCACTGGCTTCTAAACAATTGTTTCTTAACAAATGTTTCAGTTTTCCCAAGGCTATTTTGAAAACTAGAGGAGAAAAAAGATGAGAAATCATTGCGAATGGTAGTTTCAAACCTATATGATCAACTATGACAACAGTTCATTGCCCCCTTTCTTCTTTCTTCTGGTAAATAATTTACCCTCCTTTTTTACCATGTACTAAGAACATGAAAATCTTCTGTAAACCGTTATTAACTCTTAAAACGTTTAAAACCATCCTGAAGAAGGGAACCCTGATCAAATATAAAATAAGCAATATATCGACGTCCATCACACATGGAAAAGAAGAGACAGAGATGAGTTTATGTAGAAGAAACCATCTTGGACGAAACAATCATACACGTGCACTTACTGATTTCCATTGGGCATCGTTAAAGAACATAGCCGAGAGAGAATGAATTAAAAAGAAAAGCAGAAAATAATTTAGAAATCACCTACCCATAATTAAGAAAACAGAAAATACAGTTGAAATCCCCTCCTAGCATGAAAGTTGCGAAATAAGCATTTTAGCACATATCAAATCGTTTCCTTCTACTATTTTAAGCAACCGAAAAAGAAACAAAGAAATTGAACCCAAGTGCAAGAAAGGGAAACCACATAATAAAAGACTCGCGGATGAAAAGAGCCCCACAGGTAATAACTCAAACCATTCCTAAAAAAGAAAAAAGAAAACTCGAGAACTCAATCGAAAAGGAAATACTGCAGTTAGCTCCTTGAGAAAAATAAAACAGAAAAGGCAGGAGCACCAAAAAGCTCAGTAGCCAAAACACCAATCCTCAAGAAAACTTGAAAACATTATCACAAGCAAAACAACGGGGAAAAGTAAAACTCAGGACAATGGATCGACAGTGAAGAACCCAGATAAAAGAAAACCAAAAGATATTCACGTATCAAACCCCTAAAACCCCATAAATGTCAACAAATACAGATTCGGGGAAAAGTTGGTACTTTCAAGAAAATTAAAATGAAAGAGCAATCTTTTACTATGAACAGAGAAGAAAAGACAAATAAGCACAAATATACCTCTCCCTTGCTTCATCGTCTAAACAGTTGTCTCCAAACGAACCTTCAAGACCCAACTCATCCGCTTCACACTTCGAACCGAAAGCTGCCCATTTCTGACCAACACACCCTTTTCTCTCCACTTTCTTCCCACAGTCACTCCCCAACTTCACTGAACTCTCCCTTTGTTTAGGGTCTTTGACCTGTGGTTGTTGCATTACCTTGGTGTCATGGCCTTGTTGGGGCTTTTCAAGTCTGCGATTTCTGAGTTGAAGAAACGAGGAGGTATCTGGGTTAGGAGACGCCAATGAAGAGGATGATTGAAGTCTTTGTAAAGCTAAGGTCTTGGCTCTTGTACGGACGCCTAAGTTGGTAGACTGAGAGACCTCCATGACTGCAATGTCACCGGAGATTTTAGACTTTTTCATATACTTCCCCATTATGTCTCTTTGTTGACTCTCTTTGCCCGGTAAGCTTTTTTATTCCACTCTGGTTTCTTAGGTCTTGAGTGTTTAAGGTTTGATACCAGGAAAAGGAAAATGGTCCTAGAACAGTGTAAGAGAGAGTGTGTGTAAGGTACAGGGTTGGAGGGAAAGACAAGGGACCAATAGGAGGGAGGACGGTGAACATGTAAAGGTTTGAGTTTTGGGTTTTTGGTTAAATCCTTTGAAAGGCTCCTCAATTGTAATAGGGTAAACCCAGCGCATTTTCTTCCTTCCCCCACCGCCTCCTTTTTAATCGTGTCTTCCTCTTTTTCAAGTTAAGTAAATTAAACTACTTAAAGCATCGTGATTTGTTGAAATATTTATTATTGATTACTCATAGAGTAGAACGTTTATAAATTAAAAGTATTTATTAGAGTATCTCGTATTCACCAAATATGAAGATGTTAAAAGGTTCTATAAATAATGAGAGTTAATTATTTAAATAAATAGTTCTAATTATTTTTGATAATGATTGGCCAAAGCTTAATTTTTGTTAGTGAATTTTACACTATGTCCATATTAAAAATTTTAATATAGTATCAGAGTAGGTTTGATCCGGGTTATTAATTTCTCAATTGTCCGTCAAGATGTCTAGTCTCAATAGTCTAATCTGATTACCACTGCGTTTATTTTAAATGACAACTAGACATTAATGTGTTTATAAAAGTATACATCTTGTTACTTATCAAAATTGTTAATTTATCTTATTAGGCTCAGTTTGACCAAAAAAATTATTATATAATTAAAGTTATTACTTTATAAAGATTTTCCTGCATACAGTGAACTATATACAAATATAATGGATGGATAGTAGAAATTTACTTTCATCATAGTCATATCTTTGTAAAATCATTTCTCACAATAATTGTAAAAAGAGGAAGACCATTTACAATAATTAAAATACTATAATTTTTAATTAATTGTAGCACATTGATTTTCTTGACACATCTGCTTAGATAAAAGTGGTGTTATAATTGGATAATCTCTTATTTGTCAAAATTAAAAGAAAATATGTAATAGATAATTACCAAACTTTTATGTAACTTCTTGAGATTGGAAGTGATAGTAATAAAATTTGCATCCATGTATTTGTTTTTACTTCCATGTTACGTGTTTGACATTTAAAAAAAAAAGATTTTGAAGCTCTTTTAGGTTTATGTTTCATTGCACTTTTCATGTGTGATGTGCCTTAGAATTTTTTATTTAGAAGAATAACAATTTTAATTTTTAATAATAAAAATATTTTATTAATGATAATTTTTAACTCTTTATGTAAAAAATCTTCTATTGATTTAATGGAAAAACAACTTATAAATATTAAAGATCGTGAAAAGATTAAACTGAACTTTTAAAGACTAAAGTTATAAGAAATTAAAATTTGAAGAGATAACAAAAAAAATTTAAATTTTGTTTTAACTTCATGTTTTAAAATTAAGACATCATTAGTTCTGAGTGTTCTAATAGTGACGAGAAGTTATATTTTATAAGTCATTTTAAAATATTTAAGTTTTTGAAAAATAGAATTTCAAAGAATCTAATATAATTAAATCAATTTCGAATCTTTTTTTTCTATAAGCTAGGTTGATTTTAATGCTTAACTGCTTGCAGAACACTTGGGGAGATATTTCTAAATATTTTTCAAATAAAAAAGTTATTTTATTGGATGGAGTTAATTTATTAATCAAATGAATTGGTATAAAAAGCCTTTTAAAATAAAGGTTGGTCAATTCAAGGAAAGTGAACTGATCAAATTATTTTTCAAGCATTTGTTTAACATGTAACACCCATTCAAATGTGTAGTGTTTGGTGTACAAAATAAGAGTTAAACTAACAAGAATCAATCATCTAATCAAGTTAAACAAATTTTAATGTAAGGGAACCATGAAGAGGGTTTTAGACAAATTGTAAAAAGTACACATCAAATGCCAATCGTTGTTAAAGATTCATGGAAAGAATATTTGAGGACCATTAATAACAAAGGAATCAAAGAAGGTCAAAGTTCTTAATAATCTAACGATGGTTCTTTATGCAATGAATGAAGTTTTGTATTTTAAGAGAAAGAATCGAGCCTATAATAATGATCGGAGTGAAGGAGCAAGTTTTAAGAAAAGGTTATAGAATGTAATTAGCATTATTTTCATATTAGTGATCGACACTAATCTTTCACTAATTTTATAAACTAAAGAAACATAAGCAATTCAGCGCTATAGTCTATGTTATAAATACCGTACCAAACTTAGTATTAGATTTAGTGTTGATACGATACAATACCTATTCCAGACAATATTAGGTACTATTTAGGGTATTCTTTTAAAATTACAAAATAATCCCTAAATTCTATAAAATTGTAAAATATTTCTTTAATACATTGTGTTATATAATTCTTAATTATACATCAATCATGTCTCCAAAAGTCATAATAATATAAATTTGAAAGAACAACTATCTCTTCATTTCTATTAATATTACTTTTATATATTTCATATATAAACAATAACTACAATTAATATAAGAAGAAAGATTATTTAGTTATCATACAAATATAAAAACTAAGAATAATATAAAGTACTTCAAATATTATAATTCATATCATATAGTAAATAATGATTACATTAAGAAACAGTACGAATAATATAGGCCTCTAAACATCACAATAAGAGTTGGTGTTGAGGAATACAATAAAGTATAAGTAAAACATGAAATAAAAACATTTATAGTTAAAAGTGCTATATTTATATTGCATAAATAGAATTTAAAATATACCTCAAATATAAATAAAATTAAAGGAAAAGAGAAAAATAGAAAAACTTAGAACTTTATTCAATGGCATATCTGCTCAAGTCACACTGGCCCTAATTTTCTTTTTGTACAAAGTTATTATCATTGAGAGGAGTCTTATCATCACTATTATTCAAGATCATTATATCATATAACATGTTAATACTTTCTCATTCAAGTCTCCTAAATCACTTTCATATATGAAACATGGTTCCTTAAAAATTCAATTCTTTAAAATATTGATATAGTCAAAGCAAGTTGAATCTATAGAATTACTTGTTCTATTAAAAGTCCTAGTAAATAAGTAAAAATTAATTACTAAGAAATTATATTCAATTAATAGTGATAATAATATAACTGCCTTGAAACTTTATGTTGTGTCGAGCAAAGATCAAATCGTTTAATCTTTTATGTTCCAATTTGTTTCTTTTTTTAGAATGGACGAATTCAAACTCCAATTCCTTTCACATCTGGTAGCCCCCACATGTTGACTCAGAATTTGAATTGTAAACCTTTACAATTCTAGAACACCATTTTTAATTTGGTCATACCAAGCAATTATAAGATAATAAAATGATCTTATAAATAAAATAAAATGATGATTAATTTTAAACAAGTAATAAAGTAGAGAAATATATACTTGGATTAAGTTTGTTTCTTTGATAAATTACAATGAGCATCCCAAAATTACTGTACAACTCCTTGAATGCCTCATTTTGTAAGTTAAAGAGATCTTGTATCATGTCATATGAATCAATTATTATGATAGATAACAGCATTCCCCTTGTAACTTTATCTTTCTTTGTAAAACCTAGTTTAAAATAGATGCTAAGATTAAAAAATGCCCTAATATAAATCAATGGAGAGAAAAGTTGTATTTCTTATCTTTCATTAATGGCTACATGATAAAGTGTATATCTTTCATCTAACCATTGTCATATCCACATTATGAACTACTTATTTAGATTGTAAGGCACTACAAATTAAAGCTTGAGCTTTAGGTATTGTTCATATAGCAAAAATATTATACACTATCTTCTTCTCTTCCTCACATCAGGTGCAACAATCCCTTCTTGTTGGATAGGAATACCACCTTCAACATTGTCAGTATCATCTTGATCACTGCAAAAAGAACTTCCACCACCATTTTTATAGTTCAATCTTTTTCTTCTGTCCTTCTCGTCCTAATACTCTTTAATTAAAGTTTTCATATGCTATTTCACAACATGTTTAATTTTCTTATAAGGCTTCACATCACCTCTAATCCTAACTACATGCTTCTTTATCTAAGGATTCCCTTAACTTTCAAATGTTTGTCGTATTATAAATAAATAGAAAAAATTTTCATATTAGGAAAGAATCTAGCATGAGCTCAAGCCAAATCA
This sequence comes from Erythroxylum plowmanianum, assembly GCA_025531925.1. Classification (NCBI taxonomy): domain Eukaryota; kingdom Viridiplantae; phylum Streptophyta; class Magnoliopsida; order Malpighiales; family Erythroxylaceae; genus Erythroxylum; species Erythroxylum plowmanianum. Next base: position 14,584,905 of record JANVCQ010000009.1, on the reverse strand, counting down.
TCAAATCTTTTAGAATCCAAAGAGGTTGAATTATTAAGAGTACTTGAACTTTCTCTATTTATCTATAAAAATAAATAAAGACATATGTCAAAATTAAATTAATAACTTCATATCAAAAATAAAAGTTTCTGTATGTAACATCATTACTTAACTATAAAAACTAAATAGTCCATTCTAAGAAGATTGATCATATACAAATACTTATAAAAAATAAATTTCATAAATATAAGTCACTATAAGAGTAGCATAATATCATGTTCAATAAGCACTGACTAAGTATAAGCACTGTATTAAAAAGTACATGATTTGTCATCATTAAGATTATACTTCTACCACACCTTTCTTATAATAATGTTATGGATTTTGCAATAGACATTCTTATTTAATATATATGAAGTTATATATGTTCACTATCTAATAAAGCATATAGGGTAATCAATCAAATAAATATGTTTATTAAAGAATCCTAATATTTCTATAATATTAATACATCCTCTTTGAAAAAAGATTTCAATGATGACATTATGAGTACAAATAAGGAATTTGAGGCATCTATGAATGAGAAAATCAATTAAAAGAAGACTATGAATAGTTTATTCTTAAACCAATGGAGGAAGAGAAAAGGATTAAAGCTCTATATGGATCGATATACACCAAAATTCATTCTCAAAAATAAGATTTTTGTGAGGTGTCATATTATAAAGCAACTCAATCCTTCTTTAAATTCATGTTACTATTGCATTTTTGCATATATTGTCCTAAACTATAGATCAGGCATTAAGAAATAAGACTTAGGTATCACTAATTCAAGAGGCTTTAAATCAATTTTTAAAAATAAAGTTTAAACACTAATATAAAGGTCATCAAATCATCTCATAATAATAAGTAAATGGGTATTAGGAATAAATTGGATGAATATTGTAATATAGTGAGACATAAAATTAAGAGCAATTAAAGGATATAATTGATAGAAATTGTGAAGGCTAAAGGCATAATGAAATTGTGAGAGGGAGAGGTAGAGGATGACAGGTTACTAGGCTAAGGTTAGGAAGATGTAGGCTAATGTTTTTTAAAATCAATTCTTTATCTTTTTAAAAGTTTATTATTAGACTAGTATTGACCAGTTTTCAGTTGAAAAGGACATTACCTATTGGTACTAAAAACCATAATGATATTATTGTATTCTATATTGTTTTTAAGTCTATATGGCACGTTTTAACTGGTATCAACCAAAATAGTACAATGTTCTTAAGTTTAGCCAAAGTAAACCTTGTAACCAATACTAGACTCATCCCTATAATACACTTGTCAAGTTTCATAATAAGACTACCTGAGTGCTCTCTGGAAAGACATTAGACTCATAGTTTTAGTTACTTAGGTTTTTCAATTTAAAGTTATTATTTCCTTTTTGAACTCTTGCTTTTATGATGTTGATATTACTAGATATGACCTATAACAGACTATCTTATAGATGTAAAGAGATAATATTGATCAATTAAATACCTTGGAGAGATTTTTCTTAAATCTTCTAAAGTAACTCTTATTTTAGTTTATCTAAAAACTTGTAATCGTATTTATTTTGCTAATGACGATCAAACCTTAGATTCCTATCACTCCCACTCTTTTCTTTTCTTGTGAGTGTAGTGATTCATATCATTCTTTGCATTTTTTGTTCATATTCTTAAACCAAACCTATTTCAGTATAACGATCATTAGTACTATTCATATTAGTATCGAATCTCACTAGCTCTGTTAGTGAGGATCCTATGAGAATTTTGTATTGTTGTCATCTTTTACATTCATATTTGTTTTTTATATTATTTATTTATGCTTTCTACATTCTTATGTCTTTTTTTTCAAACATATAATTTTCATTGGTGTTCTTTTTGTTCTTAATATTTTAGAAAAGATTGTTGTTTTAATGTACATATTTTTTCTTCTTTGATTTTTACAAGTTAATCATAAAAACAACAAAGGTTTGTTAAAAGAAGTTATTAAAAAATTTTGTTAACAAATGTTATTAAAACATTATCATCTAAATCATATACTAGAGGGTTGATAGTTGCATTATCCTTACTTGCCATTGCTTTTTATGGTGTTATAGTTCTTTCTTTTCAAGTTCTTATTCCTCTTCTTTATTTGATCTAATTGAGTTTTATAGAGCTCAATTTTCTATTCTTGAGTTTTCATGTTTTATTATCCTCTAATTGCATATGTTTGTTTGTTTCTATCTAACTTGCTTCTTTAGGAGTTATTTAACAAAGGAGAAGGTTAAAACTGAACTTTTTGATAGATTAACGAGTTTATAGAAAACCTATGGTTAAGAGTTTATGTTGTAAGTAAAGTGAAGTTTGCTAAAAGTAAGTGAGGGAGTACTTTTTACTACTAACATTTTCTTGATGTTTCATTATAGCTCAAAACTGATACAAAAGTTCATTTGAAGACAATGAAGTAAATGATAAGTTAAGAGTATGAATAGACCATCAATTTATCATAAATGCAATATAATGTCAACATATGCAAGTTATTGAATGATTCTATGAAATCATAGATATAGTAGAAATATATGAAGCTATTATAGGTGGTCTAGAACATAACTCATGTATACTTGCTAGGATGGATAACTTTGAGGTTTATGAAGAGGTTGATAGTACTACCAACTATTTGGGGGAGTTAAATCTAAGGAGTGGTAGAGGAGAAAGAGGTGGACTAAGAGGTAGAATAGGGATAATGAGGGAGAAATTCTTATTTAAGTTATAAAAGAAAGCATGAGAAAAGGATTGTTAATAATGTGGGTGGTATTAAGATGCTGATACTGCCTTCTATAGGAAGGATAAACCCTAATACTTATTTAGAGTGGTAAAAATACAGAGTTAGTGTTTGATTGTTACAATTTTTTGGAAGACAAAAAATTTAAATTGGCAATCTTAAAGTTTAATAATTACACCATAAATTGGTGGGATCAACAAATCTTCATAAGGAGAAGGGATCGAGAGCCAACCATCAAGATGTGGAGTATATAAAATTAAAGATGAGTAATTATTTTATTCCAAGTTTCTGTCATAGGAATCTTAATCAAAGGCTGCAAACTTTAACTCAAGGTTCTAATAGTGTGAAGGAGTACTACAATGAGATAGAGGTTGTCATAGTTTAAGAAGAATATAGAGTATGACTAAAATGCAACAATAGCTCATTTGATGTCTAGACTAAACCTAGAACAATGTTATCAATGTACAATATTATGTGAATTTGGAAGATATAGTTCACATGGCCACAAACATGGATAGGTAACTTATAAAAAGGCCTCTTAATTGTTTTATTATCTATATTGTAGGTTCTTCATAGCCTCTTTATCAGTTAGGGGTAAGGCTCTATGCTTCTGGACCTCTCCTTACCCCACATCTCAACAAGATTTCAATTAGGATGTTGTTATTGTTGTTGCTATTGTAGTGTAGTTTCTTCATCATGAAGAAAATTATAAAATAAAAATGATTACAAAACTCCATAACTTAAGAAAGGAAAAACTAAACAAAAAGTGCAAGCACTAATTAAAGAGAAAAGTTAAAATTGATTCCTTTTCATCATCTAAAAAATGATATGTAAAGTGCTTCAGATTTTTGGAGAGATGATATATAGCTCTACAATATCCCAACAAGAGAGTGATATGTTGACTGAGGACAGAGAGTATGTGTTCAAGAGTGAAGAGGAGACTAATAAAGATATACCTAGTTTAAAGATACTAATGATGATGAGTGTATTGATACACCAAAGAGAGGAGGATGCTAGTTACTAAGAATGCATTAAATATATATGTGGGAGAGGATAATATAAATGAAAAAGAGGACAATCTCTTCCATACAAGTGTGCCATCAATGATCGAGTTTGTAGTATGGTTATAGATGGAGGGACTTATAAGAATGTAGCTAGTGTGCAATTAGTGCAAATCAAAAACTCAAATTTGTTAGAGATCTACTGAAGAACATTGAAGGACCATTGATAAGGAGTAGATCAAAGAAGACCAAAGAAGCACTTAATAATCTAATGGTGGGTCTTTGTACAAAAGTGAAGTTTTATTACTTCGAGAGACCGAATTGAAGCCCTTAATGACAATTATAATAAAGAAGCAAGTTTTAGAAGAAGGTTATAAAATGTAACTAGTTGTGGTGTCATATTGGTGACAAGTCTTTTACTAGTTTTATATGGGAATAATTGATATTTAATTAGAATTATTTGTAATTCTAATTAAAGTTTAATTAAAATTAGAATTTAATTTTAATTAAATTACTAAAA
>JANVCQ010000009.1:14567580-14580515 GCA_025531925.1 Erythroxylum plowmanianum | reverse complement strand
CACCTTCATCGTGGGATGCGTGTCGGAGCGACCCTTGGGCGTCCCGATATGTACCCTACGGTGAGGGGGCGCTACAACCTAGCACACAATTGTATGATAATGCATGTTCCATACTAGAAAGTTGATACAAAAGACATGGTCTCCTATATGATCAGGTTGTTACAAGTAAAAAGAAATAGGATTAAATAGATAAAAAATTGACTTTTTAAAGCCTATATGTCTCTCTTTAAAGGACTATAAGAAAATAGTGTGATACACAACTTGGAACATGACTGTGTCCTAAACCATTTTTATGATGGAAAGTTTTATTTAAATGGATGCAAGCTTAGTTTTGGGACAGGGTTAGTATTTGTTTTATAGAGAGGCTCTAAAATATACCTGGTGGTTGTTTTCAACAAGATCGGAGATCAAATCATTCTGTAGATGCAAATTACTTCAAGAGATTGAGATAATCATCAGGGGAAACCTTTACATTGAGTTTTTTTTAAATTATTTTTTATTATTTTAAGGATGATTTATTTCTAGTTATATTTTATTTCTAGATCAGATAAAAACTTAGTTTGTTGTTGATTTTTTCTCCAGCAAATTTTTGCAATGTGGCAAAGTTGTTTGCATTTGTTACATCTAACATTAGGCTTTCTCCACACTTGAAATATGGATGACTCCTTTTTCCACAATGTTGGCATGGAGGGTAACTTGGGTTGTTATTTCCTCCATTACTATTCTTGTTATTAGCAACTTCAACTTGTTCGGCATTGTTCTTTTTTCCTTTCCTTTTCTTCCATTTTCCACCTTCATTGATATGCAATTTAGCTTATGGAGCCCCCTTAATTGAGCCTTCTTGCACCATGAGCCTTCTTTTCTCCTAAATCTATAATGCATTTAACAACTCTGTGTTATGAAACTTTTTTGTAGCCTTTGATTTCTCGAAAATTAAGATCTCTTTAACTCTATAAAATGATTAACATAAATCATAATAAAGCAAATGCTTAATCTGTACCTTATTCTAAAGCTTGATCTTTTGTCTTGTAGTATCCCTCTAATCATTTTTGAAACCAATCCGTATCAACGACTGTAGTTGCACAAATATCTGACCTTTAACTATCCACATAATAGGTTGAGAGAAGTCTGTAACTCTTACAAAGAGGCTTACGTAAAAAGTGCTAGCTCCATAGAGCTTAAGTCTATTTATAATAAGCTTTAGACGCTTTAGTAATTTAATTGAAATTAAATTCTAATTTCAATTAAACTTTAATTAGAATTACAAATAATTCTAATTAAATACCAAATTTGCATAAATAAGATTCAATATCTCATATTGATCCTTATTTATTAAATACCTCATATTTAATCATAGAGTTTCTCATACTTTACAATTAAGTCCAACCTGATTAAATTAACTTTGCTCTCTTCAACCAATTCTATATGTGAGACTCATTAGGTTTCCAAATATGTTGATAATGATTACAAATTATAATTATAATTAGATAAATTAAAACTCTTTTTAATTTATCTTTAATTTTTTAATTAAATAATTTATAATTATAGATCAAGATTGACATATAGTAATGCGTTATGAGAACCCAAATATTTAGGAATGTCAAAATAGATTTGACTAACTTTTTCATGTATGATTTTTTTTTTCATATAATTCAATTCTTTCATCACATAATGTTTTGGTTAGACATAGAGTATGGAATTAATGTCTATTATATTTTGAGTCCAATTATATTAGTTCTCCATCATTAGCTATCAATTTAATTAACGAAATGTATAGACTATTTACAAAATGTCATTTCACCTTGGCGAAGTATATCTCTAATCAATATTAATCAAGAACAATAAAACATTCTCCCTAATTATTTTAGGGTGATGAATCATATCTTGATCACATAACTACCTCCATATAGTCCATGGTACATCCAATGATTATCGATTGATCGACCTATGATTAAATGGGTCCTAAGAATTGTCAAAACGTATCAATACCTGTACAAGATAACTTTGGTGACCCAAAGCAAAGGATCACTTATACAATCATCACAATGAGAATTTCATAGACATACAAGTAATTTTTTGAATGGACTTCTCATATCGGGCCTGTTCAATGAACTTGTTCTCTAATAAGCACCCATATGTTCTTTTAAGTATATCTATACTTTAGATTATGAGATCGACTACTTCCTTCATAAGGAAAATCATAACTTGTGCTAGTTTTTTCGCATTCTATCAATGTCCAATCTTAATAAAACCATAACTACGAATAATTTAGGAATAATACATAAATGCGATATGAATATCATAATTATAACCTCATTATAATTTCATTCGCAATGTTCAATTATCCTATGGACTTTATCATATACATTTAAACATGTACAAGATAAAGAATGTCTTTAAATAATTATCACTAAACTACAATTAAGGTGATTAGCTGTGAGGCATAAACCAAGAATCTCGGGCTGGTACAAAACCAATCGTTTGAGTATCTCATACCATATCACCATATGATGATTATTATACTACTGAGATAGTGGATTAATATGAGAATTCTACAAAATTCTCTATAGTGAAAACTTGCTTAAATCTTGTATTTCTAGTTAATGGTTATGAGTATTTGATACTAAATTTAGATTCAACATTATTATAATATTTAATGTATGATTAGAAATAGATTGTTAAGTCAAAGTGGTTAATCCAATTTTATACTAAATAGTTTTTATGTGTTAGATTAAAAGAGACTTATACTTAGCATAAGTGGCAAGAATAAAAAGTTAGATAACCGAGATTATCCTTTTATGTCATGTTGGTTAAATCAACATAATGAGAATCATAAAGTTACATACATAGATATATGTATCCTTTTGATTATGAATCGTATTAAACTTGTGAAATTTGTCAATTTGAAGAATAACCAAATCAACCTTTGGTGAAGGGAGGATGATGGTATTGAATTGTTAAATTTATACATGTGATGTATTGGAAAAGAATAATAATCCATAAAAGGATAATACTTATATTTCATTATATTATTAATGAATTTATATGATATAGTCATATGTATTAAATGAAATGTTCAGTTAAACTTTTGAAAAGGTTCAAATTGTTTAATTCTAAGTAAAAATTAGTATTAAGAATGTTGAAACACTTCAATTAGATCGTTATGGTGAGGTTTTAAATTTTAGTTATCTCTAGGGAATGAGATTCTCTAGTGAATACCTTCACAACAAAATTTTATAAGAATATGGATTTCTGTAAGGAGGAAAATACAATATGAGATATTGTATAATGTAATAATATTTCTTCTGTAGCTATACGTAGTGCAATTTCTTACCTTTCATAGTTCCAATTGAATCAATTAGCAGGATTTCATATTAGATATTAAGTGCTAAGTCTTTGAAAAAGTCAAAGTTAATAATTCAAGGATGTGATACTTGGTTGAATTATACATTATCCATTAAGTTTAGAACTATATTGGATAATAAAAGGCTATAAGATATCCAATGGTTGGATATAATCTTACAGACCAATTGAATAAATTTTTTTTTCAATATATGCTTATAGGAGAATAGTTCACAAGATAAGTAGTGGGAGTAAGATAAAATCTTGAAATTTCAAATCTCATGATAATATATCCAATTAGAACTAGTACCTTTATTGATATATTTGATGTACAGTTGAAAGGCTACGAGACATTGAAATATTCACTTTTATGATTAATTCAAAGAGTTTGTTTTGGAGATGATTGTGAATTTATTATGTCTACAAGAAGGTTAGTGGAAGTATAATTTTCCTCTTCAGTGAGAGTATGTAGAGACATACTGCTTATGGAGAACAATAATTCTAACTTTCAATTATTGAAAACATAATTATTCAAGAGCAACTATTATTGGATAGAAAAGGCAACAGCTTAATTTTGGGAATTAAATCTATAGAGATAGATTGGACATTGTTCACCTATTCTAAGTCTAAGTACGTAGATAATCCAAGCAATCCAGAAGCCACAAACAACCAGAACTCAGACGACACATCGTTTTCAAGCGTCAACAATATAGAAAACTATCGTCTAACTCCAACAATAGCCATCGTTGTCGGATGGAATGGTTGGATAAGATTCAACAATCACTACCGACTCTCACCTTTAATTTTTTAGGTTCTCATGAATGATAACTCTAAACAACAAATGCATAACACACAAAACCAAAAGTACAAAACCTAGAACCAGAACACTTTCCTTTCTCCATTTAACAACAGCCACAAACACAAATCCAAAAATCGCATATAGTTTTTGTGGTCTCAAACCAAAAATCGCAACGTACAAGATGCAATCGCCGTATGCTAAAACACCGATTCCCATTCACTTTCAATCACCAACAGTTGGTAACTCCACCACCAAGATGGTACTTTAGTGGCCACAACCCATACCGTTAAACAATACCCAAAACGCAAAACAGTAAACACAACCAATAAATATAATTGCAAGTAAATCCAAATCGTAGGCATACAACATACAGTAGCCACTGGTTTCTTGTTTCTAGAATTCTGGACCACATAATCTGAATTTTTTTCTTTTAGATTCTTTCATATCTTATCTGATTTTTCAATTCCTAAATAACAATCACACATCTTTTAATTAAATTATAGAAATAAAATTTGACTTTAATACTACTATTAAATTTTAAGAGAGTTTAAAGAGAAATTAAACTAGATCTAAATTAGCTCAAATATAACTAAAATATCATATCTTAATCAAAAAAGTTATGAGTTCTATTTTCGTATATAACTCATTTTATTTTAATATCTTTTTTCAATATGAGATGACTTCATTTGTAAATTTCCAACATTCTACTAAGATGATACCTTTCAGGTCTTTAGAATTATTCAGGAAGAAATTATTCAAGGAGAAAATTGTTGTTTATTTCTGTTTTACCCTATTAACAATAATGAGAATTATGCCAGCATACTCCTTTAAAGTTTTTGACAACTTCATCCTTTACATTTCAAACTCCCTAATCAAACTTATTACTTGCATCCCTTTGACTCTCCCATTGCTTTCATACTCTTGATTGAGAATGTTTCAAATTTCCTTTCCTGACTTTAGGGTCATAATTTTAATAATCCGTGGCTTGATAATTTTGTTTGTAACAGGTTTGGTTTGATTTTTGAGTGCAATATACCCTCAAATTACCACGATCCCTAAAAAAAAATAGCTCTAATACGATATTGTAGGAGTTAAGCAAGGCAAAAATACGAAAAGTGGAAGTAATAAGAACGTAAAGAAAAATAGATGAAAATGTAAAAAATTCATTAAAGAAACATCCTTAAATACACAAAAATTATAACTGAACTTAAAAAACAACAACTCATGTTTCCATGATCGTAAACCACTATACTAGCTACAAAATAACTACTAATAGAAAGTGCCTGATATCTAGCTTAAGACATGGTCAAAGCCTTCAATTTCTGCATGTGTACCCCATTTTCAAACTCCATATTGCAGCCTACTATGATTTACTTTTACAAATATAGTCATTTTCTACATTTTTAGCCTTATCATAATGCCACGATGGTACCTTGTTAGCATAATTTCAGCAGATAATGAGGCATATCTGCATCAATTAATAGAAACATCCTTCCTGGAGAATTATTGTGTTCCCCCTTTCCAAAGTAGCTTATCAGCTCAACTACCTTGTTGTAAGCATTGCTTTGATTTGAAATGTTATTATCGTTTGCTTGTCCCTGGTACATCAATTGAAAGACGACTACAAAAATACAGATTAAATAAATTGCTGTAAAGATAACGTAGACACCCCAGAAGCTGCGAGAGTTAAACATTCCATGTCATTGTCATCTCTCCCATTGTTTGAACACTCAAGAAGACGGAGCAAACTATTTATTATGCAGCTTTTTTAGCTTTCCACTTCCTGAAAAATCAGTGGCAATAGGAGATCCCTTCTGGAACGCCTGCATGTGGAAACAATACCTTATACACTCAATAGCTGCTACCAATCAAAGAGCTTTGTACTAATAAAAGAAACTCACAAAGCTGAAGCCTCCAAATCTGTAGGTGGCTTCTGTGGAAGTCAAATTTTGAATTAAGTCAATTTGTGCAGAAATGAGCTAATTTAGCTGGACGACAATAGAATATAATCATTTAATTTGTATTACGAAATGCAAATGTCTGATAAGCTATTGGGAATAATTTCATCTTTCAATGCTAAGTGACCTAAATTAATCCAAAGTATGAGAACATAGTTTGCTTGCAGCAGGAGATTGGCATGTCCTGCACAAAATTCCAAACTTTCTTTCCTACAACAATAGCAAGTAGAATTTTAGTGGTCAAAGAACAATGGCAACACGAAAAAGGAAGCTAAGTATATTATTGCTTTAGCTTAGCTATAAATTCATGCAAGCTTTTCTGTCTATTCTTAATCTCTTGTATGATGTTGTTTTGTTTTGTGTACTGTGTGCAAGCAATAAAAGATTTGGCAAAGAGAGAGAAGCGAATTGTAGACTATGTTTGTGTCTGGCTATGTTTGTGTCTGTACACCAAACAAGAAAATTTAGACTCATATTTTCCTAATATGTGCATACTTGCTAATGCTACGGCAATTCCACCTAGGCAATTAAATAAGTCTAAATATTATATACAATAATAATATGGATTAAAATGTCTAAAATAATTGTAATTAATATGGTATAATATTTAGTTAAAAAATATATTAAAATTTTGGCTATATTTTACAAAACGTAACTATAAACTTTTAGTTACGTTTTTTGAAATTGTAACTAAAAGTAATTAGCTAATAATCTTTTAGCTATGATTTAAAAAAACACAATTAATAGTCTTTAGCTACGAAAAATAAGAGTAACTAAAATGTACTGGCAATAATTTCCCAAGACGTCATCAATAATTTTTCACTATAAAATAAAGTGTAGAAAAAACTATTAACAATGCTATAATTTTCTGATACGAAAATTTAACAATATTTTCAGCAACGAATATAAATCTTTGCTAATGATTATTAGCAACAATTTTGAAACTTTTAACGACAAATGCTAATATACCTTATATATCTTTCCGTATATTCCCATTTAATAACTACTTTAAATTATTAAAAAATAACAAAGATGCTATCATTTAATTGGTTTAGCGCTCATCACTTGCAAGTCACACAACATTTCCTTTAAATTAAAGACTAAAAATGTGTTGTTTCCATTGTCACGAGAAGTGTTTATTATAAAGTTTCCCTTCAGGCGAATATTTAAGAGGAATCAAGGTAAATAACACTGTAGTAGGAAGTTCCTCTTGCAAGTCTTAGCTACAGATTACAAGATGGGTGAGCTACGACGTTGGATGGGACGTATTTACCTGTTCCCAAAAAAACCCTGCACTCTTTTCTCTTAACATCTAACTTATTTATTAATTAGGAGAGAGAGAAATATATGGATTGGATGTAAAGGAGAACAGAGACACAATTTTTTTGGTAACATGATGCTTACAAAATTGTCTTACTTAACTAGCTGATAAGAAAACAATTTGAATCATGAAGCTGATAAAGAACAAAAAAAACAGGTGGTCATATTAGTGAGCGTTTTATGAATAAGGAATTAGCTACCTTTTAGCTTATTCAAGTCTTTTAGCTATTTGACCATATCAAACAGCTAAAATCTTTGTTTAGTAAAAAGATGAATAAATAGCTGATTTATCCAAAACAGCTAAATTTTGAAAAGCTACCCAGTAGTAGCATTTTCATATTTAGCTGATTATGTGCATGTGAAATACTAATTACACCCTCTTAAATGAATAAAGTTATACATTAATTAATTTTTGCAAGTCAATTTATGCCTAATTACAATTAATTGTGCTATAGTGTGGCATAATTGAATTTTATTATTGTCAAAATTTTATTTTTTGAAAATTTAAAAATTTAATCGTGACCTTATAAATTTTTTTAAGTCATGTCCTTATAAATCATTTTTAATTTATTAAATAATAAAATTTATACATGTTATATGAAAAATACTAATATGATGAAGCTCGTTACATCATTTATATTAATAAAAAATTTAACATCGGATTATTATTATTATTATTATTATTATTGTTGTTATTGTTGTTGTTGTTGTTGTTGTTGATGGTGGTGGTGGTGGTGGTGGTGGTGGTGTTGTTGTTGTTGTTGTTATTGTTGTTGTTGTTGTTATTATTATATGTTCTATGTTTTTTTATCATAGTTATAAACTTAATTTTTGTAGAATTAAATATTCAAAATTTAAATTCCTATAAGAATATTTAACGAAATATTAAGATTTATAATATTCATACCCTTATATTTTTTTAAAATTATGTCCTTATGAGTCATTTTACATATAAACAGTTAATACTAAATAAATAATTTTATCATACATTAAATGACAAACAACTAATGCAATCCGCTAGTCAAATTAGTTGATAAAATCAGCTATCAGTTAACAGCTAATATAATTAGTTGATTACCAAACAAGACCTTAAGCTTGATGAATGGGTTTGTAGAGCGTGTTTTCTACGCTAAAAGAATACTACAAAACAATATGAATGCTAGCGAACACTCGGAAGCTTTTTATAATTATCAACTGAAATATGAAGTTCCAACGACGGAAGACACGGATGGAAAAAGAAATTGGGAAACAACCCTTAACAAATTATCCAAAGAATTCGCACCTATATGATTAATTAGTTCACTTATCGATGACCTATTTGAGGGAGCGCTTGGTAAGGGCTCGACGTCACCTGTCGATGGCCTCCGTTGCCAAATAGTTTCACATGAAAAATAGTCCTTTTATAAATTTTGTTATATGTCCCTTTTTTCATCCATAGTATAATATATGCGTATAAAATGTTTTTTTGATTCAGGTTAAGCTCAGCCCATTTGGTCTAGCATGGTCCAAATTCTAAACTTTTAAAATAAAATAATGTTATTTTTTATATTTAAATTTAAATAATATATTTAATCGAGCTTGACTCGGATTTAATCTTGCTAGGGCTAGAACGAAGGCTTGAGGTTTGACCTAAGTTTGAACCCAAAATTTTAAGTCGGGCTTAGGTGTTGGTGAGTTCAAGCTCATTCCAACCTATTGTCATTCCTAATTATTGCTTAAAGTAGTAATATATTTAATTGTTGCTTATATAAAATTTTGTAGCAACAACATTTTTATTTGAGTTAATTACAAAGAATTCATATTATAATCAATTTTGCAATTGTTGTTCAAACTTAAAAAGTAGTAATTAAATATTCAAACTTTAAATTTTTTTTAATTATAGCTTGATGTTAATATCTCTGCTAATATTGCTAACGTGACTTGCTACATAAGATAGATATCCTTAACACTTATACATATCAGACTTAATTAAACTAACTAACTAAGTTCATTAAGTTGTTTAACTAAACTATTTCGTTTGGAATTGAAAAACCTTAATGAACCATGGGTAGTAAGTTTAGTTAAACAATGTAATAAAACTTAATTAGTTAGTTCAATTAAGTATGACACGTATAAGTGTTAAGAGTATCTTTCCTATATATCAAGTCATGTCAGCAATGTTACATAAATATTAACTTCGGGCTAGAGTTGAAAAAAGTTGAAAGTTTGGATATTTAATTGTCACTTTTTTAAGTTCGGGCTATAATTACAAATTGAGTAAAGTTTGAAATTTTTTATAATTAACCTTTTTTATTTTTTTACTTTTTAAAGATACATGACAACAAATCATTATTATCATTGCCTATTAATATTATTAAAGACAATATTTTTTAAAAATGTTGCATTATATTAGTTTTAAGCAACATATTTTAAAATATTACAAATTTAATGTTACTTAAGCATTTCCTAGTTTCACTGGGTCTTCAATGGTTCATAAATAAATAATTCTTTTTTAATCCAAAGAGTTGGAATTCATTTCACTATTTTGTTCATTTACGTAGATTGATATGCTATAATAGAACCTGATAAGGATGAACTGGCAAAGGTTAAATAAGGACTTTACTTCAAGTTCACCATTAAGGACTTGGTGTATGGGACATATATTCTTGACATCGAGGTAGCAGGATCTAAGGGAAGGGACATTTACTTACCAACACACGTTTATATCCTCTTTTAACACAAGATTAGGCCTAACATACAACATATGGACAGTTTAAATTAAGACAAGTGAATAGTGTGGGACTGAAATATATAAAATGTACATCTATACAAGGCTATAACATCATTCCAAACTCATGAAATTTATTATTTTATTGTTGATGATAAAATTTCTTAGATGTTTCCATATTATTTTGTCACATAGTTATTTAATAATTTATATTATTTTTGATAAATATAAAGATTTCCACCATCAAATAATGATATTAATAATTCAAATTGATAAATTTAGTTCTGAATCCTATCACTTAATATTAATAAGTAATATGAAAGCATGTGTAATAAGAGATGGAATATATATATGTATGTATAACCTTTTCATTTATTAAGATAAATGGAGGAGGACCCGGTGGTCCGCCTAAGCCAGCTAATTGTCATCCTAGATATACAAAAGATATGTCTTTTAGAACTCAACGCTGGCAAATTTGTCGGTAGCAGTGAGAACGTTGAATCTTCCATGATGCGCTCTTGAATCACCTGTTGCATTAAAGCTAATCTGTGCTTTCTAACCCTATTCACAACATAAGCAATCGTATAGTTAATGACTAAGCTATTCACAGCCTTGGATTAGGAAACCCCAATTTTTGCATTTTCAGTTCACGCAGTACTGTCAGAGCTGCTCACACTCGCCCACTTGGCTGAATTCCTTGGCTCCATGCTGCGTTTTCGCGCAAAACCTGGAAGCATCCTTCCTGGAGAATTATTGCGTTCCCCATTTCTAAAGTAGTTCATCATCTCAACTACCTTAACTTCCTGACTTGGATTCGAATTGTTGTTATCGTTTGCTTGTCCCTTGTACTTCAATTGAAAGACGACTACAAAAATACAGATTAAAGAAATTATTCCGTAGATGACGTAAACACCCCAGAAGCTGCGCAGAGTCAAACTTTCCATGTCATTGTCATCTCTCCCATTATTTGAACACTCAGATGACGGAGCAAACCATCTATCGTTCAGCTCTTTTAGCATTCCATTTTCCAACAGCTTAAGAATTGCTTTTGAAAAATCAGTGGCAATAGGAGATCCCTTCTGGAACGCCTGCATGTGGAAACAGTACTCAATAACTGCTACCTTTATCAAAGAGCTTTGTACACTAATAAAAGAAATTGAAACTTGTTACTCACAAAACTGAAGCCTCCAAATCTGAAGGTGGCTCCTGTGGAAGCGTAGCTTTTACAGTACTGATTGAGGAAAACTTTCTCGTATGGGAGTTCAAGAAATGCAGCAGCTATGTTGTGTTTCTCAAATTCGTCAGTGTAGTTTTTTATGTTGTTCAATGTTCTAATTCTGTTTGGGTCCAAGCCAATTACATTCTTAAGGTAATTTTTGACAAAAGAATCGTCGTCGCAACCAACATATAACTTGTCCTTTTTTAGATCATCAACGTATGAGAAGTCTGGATTCATACGTTTGACAGTGAGCATTGAGGTCAGGCCTGCAGAGTAGCTGGATGTTAAAATGAACACGACACAGAGCCACGACGCAACTACCACTCGACCAAGCTTGCTGTTAATGTTCTCCCCTGAAAGAAAAATCAATGACTGGTGAATATATATGAAGAAAATGTTATTCCAATTCTGTCTAGTTTAGAACGATTCATACTTACTGTGAGCAAAGAAGAGAGATGAGAATGTGAACCAAATTGAAGAGCCAATTTGAGTCTTCCATGAGCCTTTAACACGAGGAGATGTGGGATTGTATTGGCGTTCCAAAAACCAGACTACGATTGACGTGTAAATGAAAATAGCTCCAGTCGTTATCCACAATTTGATTTTGAAAGGCTTAACGAACAGCCACATTGAATCATCAGGCTTAGCAGGAACTATCATTGACAATCCTGACTCTAAATATGGCTGAGTAAACTCCACATACTTTGTTCTTTCGGCTAGGATGGTTATATCGCCCACGGCCGCATCATATTTCTTCCGTTGACAAGAGACGAGGATTAGCAATTGAGCAAGCAAAATGCTTAACGGAAGTAGAATATAAAAAACTCATAGTAGCATTCCAAATTCAAACTTGGACCAAGCCATCGGAGAGATCGGAAAGACAGAGCATGACAAAAGCAGGTTGGTATGGGGATATTATTTGACCGGATTCGTTTTTCTTAATTTTCAACAACTCTGGCTCTGTTTGACAAGTTTGGTCCCATAGAATATTTTTCCCAAATAAATTATTTGACTAAAACTGCTCGTGGGTAGGGAACAAATTCCTTTGGATTTATAGGCTATGAAAAAAAAAAAGATCAACACATCTCATCTTAATGATTTGTTTGAATGGTTGTTTCAGAAGACCAATACAAAGGATTATGCAAAATTTTGATCGAACGTTTACCAAGAACATGCTGAACTATGAGTTTGAGAAAAGAGTTTTTACCTTCTCATAGACATCTTGGATCATCTGGTCATAGGAACCATTGTGGGGGTCGAATTCATGTGGTAGAGAGTAATTCAAAATTTTCAACACCTCATCGAAGAGTTCAATGCAGAAGCCAACAGGGCGCTTTCCGCCTGATGGAAAAGTCACAAACTTCTCAAAGGAGGTTCTGCTTGGAACAATTATCTTCATTGGCTCTTTTTCATTAGGCATGGCCCATCCCTTGGGGTCTCTTTCCCTGAGGTTCCCAGGCCAAATCACAGGACCACTACCGTTTTCGCTTCTCAGTGTTTCCCTCCCTTTTAATGCTGTCAAGGTCTCTGAGAACCCATTGTTTGGCAACCAAAACCCTAATTCCTTGTATTTCTTTCCTACAACATTAA
>JANVCQ010000009.1:14524060-14541687 GCA_025531925.1 Erythroxylum plowmanianum | reverse complement strand
AAGTTAGACTTGATTGTAAAGTTTGAGAAACTTTATGATTAAATATGAGATATTTAATAAATAAGGATCAATATGAGGTATTGAATCTTATATGGGAATAATTGGTATATTTGTATTGATCATTTTATAGAATTAAATAGATATTGATTTTCGGGAAATCAAAAGTCACGAAAAAGTTTCATAATTATTCCGCTACGATTGGGATCGGATCTTGTCCTAGTTTCTCAACATTAGCATCATATTTTATAGAAACTTAAGATAAATTGCAATGTGCTAATTTATTATTATAAATTCCTAAGTTCAAAATGCTTAATCATTCCCTCCTTTTAAATGTTATTACGGACAACACAAATGAAGACATTTCTATTTATTAACAAAAGAATTTAGATTGATAGAAAAAAGAAAGTTAAAAGAACGTAATGTTAGGGATTAAATGATTTACCAAAAAAAAAAGTAATGTTAAGGATTTTGTACGCGTAATCAAGTTCAATGACTCTATTTACTTGAAAAATTCAAATCGCAGAAAGAAAGTTGAATGGTCACCTGTGACGACTTTTATCATGGTTTAACAAAGCAAACCGAATTTGCAATCATGCTCGTGTCCGTATTAAAAACGGAACAGAAATTACGCTTTACAAGAAAGCTATTTTTCAAGTCTTGCCCGTTTTTTGACATAGCAATCACAATTTAGTTGAAAATTTACCAGAGTAGTTTTTGACCTTTTATAATATTTTCGTAGAAATAAAATATGATAAAATTGCACTAAAAGAAATAGAATTTTCACTTTCTGTTTTGTAACAAAAGATTTCTATTTACTTGGAAGATAAATTTTGGTAAGGGCGAGGGATTAAACTTATTCCTTGAACTGCTTTTCACTTCCCTCCGCAGCAGCCAATAACCGACCGCTTACAAATCAATATTAAAAACAAGATGCAATTTCAAATTTTTACCGTGTCCATCCAATCCTATTATTGACTTGTGAGGGGTGGGGGAACACAGAACTATAACAACAAATAAAGAAGATATATTTTAGCAAACAGTAATTAAGTTTGAAAAACTCAAATCACACTGACCGGGAAATAGATTTACATTTTAATTAAAGTAATTAACATTAGCAGCAAAAATAAAACTAGTAACAGAGTTGAAAGTTTGGCAGAAAGCATGCAGCTCAAGAAAAAGGAAGACGGCCTTGGTAAGTTTAAGCATTTGGGTGATTGGGTCGCCCAAATCATTACCAATTTCCTACTCGTTTTCATTGGGATGCTCACCAACTCTTTATAGGCACCAGTGTTATTGTTACCACTGTAAATAATAATGGTTCGGCCCCCAATTTTAGGGCTTTTCAGTACGGATCGGAAATGTTTTATGCACGATTATCAAAGTGATTGCATCATCATCAATTAACTCCAAAAAAATACTGTACGGAGGTCGAATCTTACGTTTCATTAACCTAATTTTCCCGCCAAAACTAGCGGTAGTGTTACAGGTAGTATAAACCTCTCTCTCTCTCTCTCTCTCTCTCTCTGTATAACAGGTCAATTTGTGCAAGTTTAGAATCCAAGGAAAGCCTGAAATGAGAATTCCTACTAGTCAATGCCCACATTTTCGCTTCTGAAGTTGCCTTAAATTGGAAAAAAATGGCGGATCCTATAGAAAATGACGCACAATAACCTTTACTTGTTCGAACACTGAGCATTAGTTTTGTTTCTTGTATTTACAACGGAGTTAAGTGAATAAATTTTGGTTATATTCGGAGAAACAATTCATGGAGGCAAAAACTTTGAAAATAGAATTTAGAAGAAATAAGTTTTAAATAATGTATATTAAAAACAAAATCTTAAGCTAAAAAATATATAATTTAAAAATGTTTCCTGAGAAAATTAATGAGCTTGCAACTGATTGACAAAAAGATTAGCTTCTTCGGAGAGTTATAAAAAGTTACCAAAGACTTTTTTGAGTTTATGTTTTCATATAATACAATTTGTATACAATTAAACATGAGATTGCTCTCTTATCATGTCCAAATTTGCCTTATTTAGTTTACTCCTTGATTTGATTATCATATACATTTTTTGGGAATTATTATCATATACTTTGATTTAAATAGAAATGGAGAAAATGTACAAGTGCATGACTACTAAAAATGAAATTTAAATCACCTATTTTTGTTACTTTGTGCCTATTTTACTTTATAAATGAATGCACAAAATAATGAGAAATATGAGGTATTTGGCAAAACAACTTATTAGCTGTTTTTTAACTTATGGATTAAAAGTTAACTTTTTGACCATCTTAAAAAATTATTCATGTATTTAGTGAATGACTTATTAGTTACTTTAGTTAACCCTAATAAGCTTATTCCTAAAGGTCCATAAGAGGAGCTTTTTGAATGATTAGGCAAAAATTAGTAGGTAAAAAATCAATTATATTCTCTTTTTATAATTTTTGAATTATGGTATATATCGTATCTGTATCATACTATAATTATAGATATTTTTAATTTATTAAATAATAAAATGTATACATATTATATGAAAAATATTAATATGACGTAGTTTGTTGCGTCATTCATATTAATAAAGAATTTAACGTTGAATTATTATTATTATTATTATTATTATTATTATTATTATTATTATTATTATTATGCTTTTATTAAAGTTATAAACTTAATTTTAGTAAAATTAAATATCTAAAATCTAAATTTTTATAAGAATATTCAATAAAATATTTAAAAATATAATATTCATACTTTTATAATTTTTAAATCATATTCTCATAAGTCATTTTATACATTAATACTTAATACTAAATAATTAATTTTATAAAATATTTTTAATAAATAATTAATATTATTTACTGAATAAATCAGTTAATATAATCAAGGATCACTTAATTGCTGGTAGACAACAAACAGTATGTTGTTTGCCAAAGATAGCCATAGTAATCTGTGATATTAAAATGAGTTTCCTCTAGGTTTTCTCCCCATTTGCTGACAAATAAATCATAAGACTGCACTAATTGACATTGGATCCTTATCTTTCTTCTAGGACCCAGACATGCCTTTTCAAACTTTTAACTTTCAGGGAATCTCTTGAATACCCTAATCCTAGAGTACGCCTAGCCGACCTGCTGTTAAAGTTAAATAACCACACCTCCGAATTACCAAAACACTTTAAGATTAGTGGATCAAAAAACAAATAAATTTGGGGGCAAGGGAGATATGTAAAATTTTAAAAAGTTTTCCAGCCTCCCCTAAGCCCTAGGGTAATAGAGAGGGGCCGTACAGGTGCCAACGTCTGAATTTTTTCGTCAATCAACCAATCATCATTATGCTCAGATCTCCAAGCCCTTCCAGCCCTAATTAAACGCGGATTTGATACATCCCATTTATTGTTATTTAATTTAACTAGATACAATCCTTCTTTCACGTCCACCCGCTTTTCTGTTCTTATCCATTTAAGGCTTAAGCACTAAAAGAATTAATTGTGCTGTATCACTAGTGCAGTCTGTAACAACTCCCCCCCGGAAGCTGGGGTTTGTTTTGACCAATTAAAGAGCGCGTAGCTAGGCACAGTTTTCCAGAAGTAAGAAACTTGTTTTTGGAATAGTGTGGAGGTTGAGAACTGAGATATCAACTGTAAACACGCCATAGAAGTTCTGCGTTTGTTCTCCAAGACAAGAAATGGGCTATTGAAGATGGGTTTAACAAAGTACATGTGAACACAGTTTGTTGTAGTTATCTACTCTCTTGAATGAACGAAGCGATTAATGTTTTATAAACAAACTCATGGTGAATTTGGAACCCAACATATAATGTTACATAAAAAATGAAAGGAATCATACGATTACCAGACAACTGTACAAGAACAAGAATGCTAGATTCTCCGGTGATATTAAATCACATACAAGCACAATGATTAAATATAGCATGGTAAGTTACCATAATGAATTTGTTGCTGACGGATAAAAAAATTGACAGGTTGGCTATTTGTGGCCACTGCCATTGGGATTAAGAAGTTAAGATCTTGTTTAGAGCAGCGTCATTCAAAAGAAATATAACGACAAAAACTCAATCTGAACAAAGATCCAAGGGACTAGAAACCAGGAAATGAATTGGTGTATTTCCTTTTGGGAACTGACGCAGCCATACCCCTGCAGCTTCAAACTGTTTTCATCGTGAAACATGGTTAGAACTACCCAGGTGCCAGCGGATTATGCTTGCCTTCACAACCTCAAATTTGTGTTCTGGTGGTGTATGTTGCTTATCGAACCGCCCTGGAAGTTTGGAGCGTGTGTTACAGCAGTCTCTATAGGTATCCTCAACACAATCTTTGCGTTTATGTTGACCTTGAAGCAAGTGTTGTAGCAGCCAATAAATAATGTTTCAGATAGCAAATTATTAAATGTCCTGTAGACCATTTTCTACCATCACCCTAGTCACAACCAACTCGACATGATCATAATACAAAGGTGGAAACAGTAAAACAGCAGAGAACAAAAGAAACACAATACTGGTCATGGATCATACACAAGTGCAATTGAACCTTTAAGAAGAATGAAGTGCTTTCGTAACTAGCTTTAACAACCAATGAATGAAAATTTGGGCTCGAGTTACACAAATTATCAGACCAAATAACAATTCTTGATTACCAAAATTAGCTAGAAATCGAAATGTCAATAACGAAAGCTGTCTTCTCATGCATTGATAACTAAGATAGGCCTTTCTTCTACCAACCCTCCCACTTTGTACTCATTCAGTTGATGGCTTACCATTTGCTATTCTCCCAATCAAGGTTAAGATACGTCCTTGTCTTAAATTACTACGCACTACTTAGGAAGTCTCAGCAAGCACTAAGACATAAGGTTGTAATTCTTGACACGTAATTGTTTCAACTTTCAATGAATATTTTGCTCGTTCAAGAAATTGTTCAACTCCAAACATAATTTTACTGAACGCCTCGGTTGCTCATTTTGACGCTCTTTGGCATATAAGCATCTCTCCTACTGGACCTAATGTGCAAGTTTGATTATACACTAACACGTTTAAAGAATGATAGAAGAACATAAAAAAAAGATCAAACTTGAAAATTTTAGACAGAAAAGCAATGTTAGGAGTTACATTTGAATTAGTAATTAATAATTGTTGAAATCATTATGAAGTTTTTAAAGGTTTTGTTTTGGTAAATCAGAAATTTAAATTAATAAAGAAAGGTTCTATGTACAAACCATGGGGTTGCCTTGAAGGCCATCCCCTCCTAACACCAGAAAGGTAATCTAACCTAAGAACAAGAGGAATTTTACAAAAAATAGTTCCCTATGAATCCTCCCAACATCCTACCTACACGAATATACTCCCTCCTATTCAAAATAAAAGTCGTTTTAGAGAGATGCACACTTATTAAGAAAGCTAGTGAAATGTTTGATATACCCTTATTAATTACATGTTGAATTATCTTGAAAATGTAACCTGTATAATTAGGATGTGAGAGAAATTAAAGGATAATTTTGAAAATAAAATTATAAACATGCATGAAAAATCGTGAATGACACTTATTTTGAATAATTAAAATCCCTCTGAAATGACTTTTATTTTGGATAGGAGGGAGTACCAACCAAGATGACCTTTTAGGAAGGCACATCTAATTAGCTACACAAACCATTTACAAAATACCATAGTAAAGAAGTACATTAAATACATTATCATTTACATGACTGAAACCAAAAGTTCACACTGATTTCCACATCATAAACTAGAAGTTCACGTCTACCTTGCATGAGTTAAGCCTCTTTGTTGCATTTTCTATTTTGTTGAAAGGTGGAATGTTCTTTTGTGATTTATCGAGGAAGATAAAGGTGCAGCTCTTGTCCTTACTCCTTTCGTCCCCTTTACCCCTTTTATCCCTAATAGCTTAATCCCACGTCTGAGCTCATCATCATATGCCCTCATAATTCTCACCCATCCTTCTTTGGTTAAAACGGTATACTTGCTTCTGATTCTTTAAGACTCTAACAGAGGAGTAGGATTGTCCTACTGTCTCGAATTGTCAAAAACTAGAATTGCCTAAGATGAAGGGACTGATGGTGTCCCTCTAGTTTCCTTAAATTAAATTGACAACTCATTTATTATTTATTATTTCCTTGATTTTATTTAATTTCTTTAATTTCTGTTATCTTTTTCTTTTATATCATATTTTATTATCTTAGACAAAGTTAGGTTCAATTCGTTTTAGCTAGTTCCTCATAGGATCAATTCCTTTCAATACTATAAGTTACGATCTATATACTTGCAGATATTGGGAGTTTTATTATATATAAAACTTGCTTAACAAATTTTTGACACCTTTATTAGGAAACTGTAACATTAGGACGATTTGAGTTCCTTGATTTAAAGAATTGTTACCCTTTCTTGTGTGATTGAGGTGCCCAATCCTAAGAAATAAGAAAAATAAAAAAAGAGAAGAAAGTTGGACACATCAATTTATACATCATAAGGCAAGAATGAGGAATCTGAATACTTGAATGCTAAGAAGATCTAGAAAGAACGATGGTGGAGCAAATATGTTCTAGGGAGTGAAGGACCCCTATGGACTTCATGAAGCCAGGGTTCAACACCAATCATCAAGGAATTACATAACCAGTAGTGTAACCAACACACGATTTATTTAGAGAGATGGCAAACATTAGTTAGTAGCCAACCTTCCAAGACCCCAAAGAAATTATTGTTGCAAATTCAGTGGTAGCATTGCAGGTTAAGATCGACAATCTCACCAAGCAATTAAACAGCTTGACAATTGGCTCTTTCTCTCCATTTAAAGCAATTTAACAAGGATGAGATCTATGGAGACGAGAGAGCCATATCATAGTTGATTGCTTCCTATTTGAAAACAACAATTTGCAATAACTCAACTTTATAGGAGCACAAGTTGTTCAATGAGTTAATGATCCTTATTGGAACACATACAATACTGGTTGGCAGAACTACCCAAATTTCTTTTGGTCTAATAATTTGGAGACTCAAATGGGAAATCAAGACCTATTAGGATTTCAGCAAGATGAGTCCAGTTTATGGGATTCAAAATTGGACAAGCTCACGAGTCTAGAAGGAAAATTCAAACAAGTATTAAAGATTTAAGCCTCTTCTATTCACAATCTAGAGGTTCAACTGGGTTAACTTGCCAATAAATTATGTACCAGAAGTGTGGAAAGCTTTCTGAGCAATATGAAAGTAAATTCAAGAGACCAATTTAAAGTGATCACACTCAGGAGTGGGAAAGAGCTTAAAAAACCAACAGAAGAACAAGTTAAATCCTACCTTTTCGAGGACCAAGTAATAGGATGAAGAAAAGACAGCAATTCCAATGAATTTCAACTTTTCTAGCATGCGAGTTTCTTTGGTCCTTTGATGTTTTGGGGCTATTTTTAGAATCAAATTAAGTCGAGAAACCCTAGAAAGAGACATAGAAGCCTCAAGAACTATTTAAGAATGTGAAACACTCCAAAAAATAGAGCAGCCAACTTAGTCAAACAAGGGAGATCAAGAAGAACATTTAGAATTCCAACTTTCCAGATCAAGCTCAAACTAAGTTTTCTTTCTTTCCTTTTTTTTTTATTTTCATCAAACTTGATGTGTAAACTGAATTATTAGATTTTTTTTTACATTCATGAAGTTCTAAGTTTTAGATTAGGGTTTATTCTGAAATTATTTTGTGAACTTGATTATTATTGATTCAATACAAAATTTTGATGTTATGATAATTGTGCATTTCATACTTTGATAATAAATCGAGATAGTGAGTCAAAAGTAATCTGATTAAATTGCACAACTAGAATTGGTAGATTAATAAGTCAAGCGATTATCAAATCAATTATCATTTAAAGAGAGATCCTATGTGAAAGCTTGATTATCTAGTAAATAACATCAAATCTAGTTGAAAATGCTAGAAAAGTTTTTGTGAATCGAGAGGTTGGAAAATCTGAAAATTTCATATTTAATTAGGGTTAATTGATTAGGTATTAAGCGAGAGTAATCAACACCTTAAAAAATCTAAGATCGACAAATAATTGGATCAATTGGAGTTGAGGGAACAAAATAATGAAAGAATAAATCCTAAGCATTCATCATTGATCAACCTTACATTAAATTGGCAGCTCACTTATTTTTTGTCATTTGCTTGATTTTATTTAATTGCTTTAATTTATGTTATTATTTTCAATCATATAATATTTTATTACCTTAGACAAAGTTAAGTTCAATTCATTTTAGTTAGTTTCTAGTAGGATCGATATCTTTTGGTACTACAAGTTATGATCTATGTACTTGCAGGGATTGAGAATTTTATTATATATAAAACTTACTCAATGCAAACCTTACGACCAGTTATACTTAGTGGTTTCTAGATATTTCCAATTAACCCAAATTGGAGAAGGGAAGAGGGCTCCTATAGCAGGCGCGATTCTTCATGATCGACCTTATCTTCCCTAAGAGGTAATTCCTCTTATAGATAGTATTGTGTTTGGAGAAAAGAAGACGGTGAAAAACATTTCACTAGTAGATCGTCATGAATAGTTATACAAGTTATGCTTAATTGGCAAGCATTCAAAGAAGAATTTTCATATCTATTTCAAAATATAACAAACAACCTCTCCACCTTTTGATAAACCCTTACTATTATCCTTTTCATTGTTAACTATAGTAGAAAGACTTCGATCAATTTTCCAAAGTTCAAATTTGAAATTATTGATGCATGTAAAAGTATAAAGTTTTAGATGGAAAAACTAGTTTTGACATTAAAATTTTAAAAATTGATAAGAGGTAGAGAACTTATTTTTAACAAGTTTAAGAACTTTATTTGACTGATGGAATCCATTAAAATCAAATAATTTTAAATATAGCAATAACCATGTTAAATGAAGAAGATGATAGCTATAAAATCATGCTCATAATTTGGACTGTAACAGATTATTATATTAATAACAAACTTTGTTTTAAGTATTATTATATATTAATATTGCAAGTCCACGAATTATAAAACTTGAAAAGGGGATCATTTAAAGTATTGAGGATATGCGTGAGGTCTTGGATGAGCAAACCGAACTTCGAGACAAGGATTTGACTTCGTATAGTTCATGATTGAAGCATTTTAAGATGTGTTCAAACGTCCAACAAGTTAATACATTACCAGAACGGTAAAACAACGAAATCTAGAGACAATGGTGTAACGAAGATCAGGAAACCAAATTTCCACATTTTTATCATCGTCCCCATCCTTTGCATCGATATCGTCGAGCATTGCTTGAACTTCTCTCTCCATACAATGTCAACACAATCTAATCTATTTGTCCAAACTGAACCCTCTACATTCAAACAAGCCTCCAAAATTCTCCATTGGCGTAATGCAATGGAAGAGGAACACCAAGCTCTTATTGGTAATCACACCTGGACCGCTGTTCCAGCTTCACACAAAATATTATTGGGTGTAAATGGGTACATAGCATTAAAAATAATCTTGATAGATCCACTGTCCGCCACAAAGCTCGGATTGTTGCTAAGGAATTTCACCAACGCCCGGGTATTGACTTCACTCAGACATTTAACCACGCTAAACCAGCTATAGTTCGATTGGCTTTGAGCATTTTTGCATCTCATGGTTAGGTTTTAAAACAATTAGATGTGAATAATGCATTCTTAAAGGGTGCTCTTACCGATGATGTTTACATGCACCTGCCACCAGGTTTTGTTGATTCTTCGTTTCCTAATTAAGTGTGCAAGCTTCACAAAGTCATTTATGGCTTACATCAAACCCACGTGCTTAGCATATGCGACTTAAATATTTTCCTCTCAGTGCTGGCTTCCTAAATTCGAAATGTGATACTTTGCTTTTGATGCTTTGCACAACTTCAACTGTCATCTATCTTCTCGTGCACGTAGATGACATTATTATAACATGAAATAATCCAAGCACAATTCAGGACTTCGTTCTCAAGCTGTCCTCTCGGTTTTCTTTAAAAGAACTTGGAGATCTCAATTACTTCTAAGGAGTTGAAGTCACTAGGACCGACAGTAATCTTTTTCTTTCTCAAAAAAAAAAAAAAAAAGCTGATCTTCTCCTCAGAACAGACATGATCAATGCCAATGCCATTTCAATTCTTATGTTGACCACTGATACTCTTCCTCGTGATGATGGTTCTCTCTCTCATGATCCCACTCCATATTGTCAAACTCCTGGGTCTCTTTAATACTTACAAGGCCAGATATTTCTTTCCGTAAACAGACTTGCTCAATTCATGCGTTTTCCTACTGCTAATCATCAGTCGGCTGTAAAAAGAGTGTCATGTTACTTAAACGGAACTTCAGAGTTTGGGTTATTTCACTCTTCTCAAAATTCATCTCATTTCCAAGTAGTTAAAGATACTGACTGGGCTAGAGATGTTAACTCTTGCGTTTCTACCTCGGCATATGCTACTTATCTTAGTTCTCATCCTATCAATTGGAACTCTTACGAAATACTCAAACGTTGCTCGTTCATCTACAAAAGCTGAATATCATATGTCATTGCTGCTACCACCACTGAAACTAATTGGCCACCACTGAAACTAATTGGCTAACTCATCTATTGGGAAAATTGAGCATTTCTCTTGATGTATCGCCTGTTGTCTACTGTGATAATGTGCGAACTACTTTTTTGCTCAAACCCAATTTGTCACTCATGTATAAAAGCACATTGCTATTGACTTTCATTTTGTTCACAACCAGGTAGGCAAGAAAGCTATTCGTGTCTCGCATATTCATAGATCAGTGTGCTGATTCAATAACCAAACCTCTTGCTAAGAAGCTAGTTCTTGATCGGTCTTTCCAAGCTTCAAGTCCAACTTGTCCAGGTTCTTATCAGTTCAAGGCCTGCTGCGCTTGCGAGGACCCGATAGAGAGTAATTCTCTCCATAATCTCCTCCACACGTTAAGAGAGTGATTCTCTCCGTAATTTCAAATTCCTGATTAGATGTAATTGTATTCATTATTGATTCTGTTTCCTTTTAGAAAGCGTAACATCTCTATTACTCATGTACATATATTGATGCAAATGTAAGAACAACGAAATATTCATAAACACATACAAATTGTTCAATTCTAACTTCGAAGACAAGCAGTGTCTAAAAACTATTTTATATGCTCTATCGTCCACAATAAATCCGGAGCACAAATGAACAAAGCCTTAAAAAATTATCTTAGATACTCGAGCTTGATCTGAAGAGGATAATAATAACCTATAAAAAGGGTAGAAAATAGGTATAATACGTGTTCAAATATGATAAATTATTCATGGCAGTTCGTAATGTAACAATCAATATCGCGCTCCTACTAAGCCATACAAAATCGAATTTCCAATTTTCAAAGGAGACGAGGCATTGAATTTGTAAGTGTGAACAACTCTTTTAATTTGGATAGAACACTGACAAAGATCAGTGCGGGAATTGTTTCCATGTATCTTGAAAGAGATGCGTTGTCCTGACACCAACTTTATACGAGGAATGGGTTAACAACGAAAAGCTCCGGCAGCGGAGAATACATCTTAGTACTAGAACAGAGATTGAGAACGCCATCTTTGAAGATCCTATCAAAGAATTGAGAGAGCTCCGACGAAAGGGATCATTGAAGGATTATCTTGAAGGTTCGACTTACCGTCACACAATCTCGTGATGCTTGAACCTTACCTAGTGAGCCTACTTTTTAAAACTGAACACGGACATCGAGTATCGCATCAAGATTTGGGCGGCTCGTTAACCTTCCGGCATTAAGAAATGGCTCAATAGTATTATGGAGTTAATAAATAAGCACGAGGAATAATCAGACAATGGGTGCACGTCCTCATTTTAGAGGAATTACCTAGGTATATTATTACATGTCAATCGTCAATAGTAAAGACAATAAGAAAATAAGGAATATGAAAACTATCAACAACAGGAAGTTGGACGAGAACTATGAAGAAGATAGTGGATTGTTTCCTAAGATTCAGCCCAGGGTAAAGACAACCAATGCAGAGGGACGAATGCAGGCACGAACGCCTGTACAAACCAAAAGCAGAGGGAAAAACTAAAGCCGGGATACTCTTGTATACAAGAGTGATGATGACGAGATCGTTGAGACAGTGGAGACTGTTCTCACCCAACATCACTCGCCTGAAGGGTATACCAACACCAAAAGACTAGATACATCATCTTAGTTTTCTATCCTGGAAGTGATAACTTATTTCAACTTTCGTTTCCAACATTATGGACAAGGTTGCTAAAAGAAGAGGCATTCATATATGTAAAAATTATATAAGCATAATATGTGTTCAAATGCGATTAGCATAATACATACTCTTAAGACCTGCAGAAATATCGATCAACAATAACTCTATTTTTTGTTTCTCCACTATCTTTCTTTTCTAACCTCAAAAAGAATAGTGGTATTATGGCAAGACCTGTCCAGTTCAAGATAATGGTGACACTTTTGTATGTTTGCACGAGGATACACAAAAGAATGAAAGTCTATGACTTAACAATATCTTCTATGAGGAATGTAGTTAATACATTTGTACCTGTGAGTCAACTGCAACTTTTGGAGGTCACCAAGAACTACAAACCAAGTAGTGTCCTATGTGGCTTGGGCAATTGACATATGATCTCGATCTATTGACCTAAGATTCTCACTTTCTAGTTCACCACTTGCTTCCTTTGATCTCCCAAAAGAATCAGAAGGAATGTTGATTCCAGCAAATCCAATCATAACAGCAACAGCCCCAAGATAATCCATCAGGCGAGGGGCACGTCCTTTGAGTGAATCTACAACAGCTGCCAATGGGACTTGAATAGTAAGGCCAGCTGTTGCCACAGTGGTGGTTGTCAAAAGAACGGCCTTGGCCCATAAATAGTCACTCAATACGTTATCCAGCAAGCCTGTTTAAGAATAAAGGAATCAGAAGAAAAGAGGGAAATAGTTCTTTACAAGTTCTTTAGATATAAGCAAAAATGGCTATAGATCTTACACAGTTAGAATGCAGTTATACACTTTAGATATAAGGAAAAATGGCTATAGATCTTACACAGTTAGAATGCAGTTATACACTTTAGATATAAGGAAAAATGGCTATAGATCTTACACAGTTAGAATGCAGTTATATGAGCTGTTTTACAAGAAAGAACAGATATATATGGAAACATCAAATTCTTCAATGATATCTTACAGTAGCAAAACCATGAGATGATTTTCTTGTGGTCAACACAAAACATATTGCATGGAAAACAATAAACATATGCCATTTTCTTATTGAAAGGGACTAGGCTTCAAAAGGGCAATCCAGGCAACAGTTTCTAAGAAGATAAGGCCACAGGACCTTTGAGAAACTTATGGCTAATCACTTTTGAGACATCACCAGAAACCAAATCCACAAAGATAAGTAGCTTCTTATTTTATTCAAAAGGAAACAACTTAGACCTCAATGGAATCAAACATTAAGAGGTAATCCCATTGGAAAACAGAAACTGTTATGATTCTTTCTGTTACTACTTCCTTTAACACAACATTGATATAGTTATCCACTCGAACAAAAGTTGTTATCCTCAATGATGATATGCAGTTTAGGAATCTCCCACTACATGTGGTTCTGTGGGTTAATGGAAGCCAGATGAACTCAAGTTCACCAAAAAAGCTAATATTCAAGATACACCATGCTAAAATTGACGAATATGACAAACAAATGCATTGAAGTACAGATCTCTCAATCAATCTTATAACTAATATTGGTCGCATGTCAAGCCAATTATAAACACCTTTACTATGCGAACTTACATGTAGTCCGTGTATAATAGGCAATTGTTTAAAAGGGTAGCTCGACCCTCGAAAGCCACCAAGTATGATTACTTAAAGCATAAAGAAACCACATCATTACAGAATAACAATAACTAAATTACCTAACATATCATTGGCATTTAAGTGAAAACTAAAAAGCACTTAAAAAACAGGAAACCACTGCACCTATGCAGATGTACTTTCGACCATAAAAACAAAAGGATGGCAGAGATGAGCAATTCTTGATGAAAATAAGATAACATGCACCAAAATTTTCAAGGAAAATATGAAAAACAAGGTCATATAGTTGGAAGCAACCAATAGAAATTTGAATCTAATGCAAAAGAAGAATGTGTTAAATACAAACCTTTGCCAACAATTAGACCAAACTGTTTCCAAGTCAGCATATTAAAAGGCTCCAAATTGGTGAAATTTAGTATGAGGGCCACTGGGAGAAATATGAAGATGTTGAAAAGTCCTATGAACCCGAGGAACTGTGCCATACTTGCTTGGCCACTTTTTCCATCATCATCTGGTAGCTTCAAACGAATGAGTGTAATATACACAGCATACAACCCAGCTGAGAGAAGAGCAAAAAAGTCTCCAAGAAGTGGATTTGAGGCAATAGAACTTAAACCGCTTTCTGAGTCCCCCAAGCTAACAATTATAGTTCCAGCCATGCAAAGAAGTACACTTGAAAGTTTCACCCAAGTAAAATTCTCTCCAAGGCAAGCTAGAGAGACCAAAAATGTGAAAAGACTGGATGTAGTACTTAAGATGGTATTTGACTGCACAATGAAAGGGGAAATTCAATAACACTAACATATTGCAGATACAAGCATGAGTAGAATTGAAAGAGACTTACTGTCACAGTAGTGTACTTCAATGATAAGTTGAAGGTCAGCTGAGCAAGGAACCAAAATGGGCAAATAAGCAGGCTGACCTTTGCCATTCTAGTACGTGTCCAACGTCCTTTTGAATCAACTCCATCATTAGCATCCTCATCTACTTTAACTTGACCAGGTAAAGCCTTTTGTACCTCATAACTAACATATCCTGGACTCGAACCACCATCTTTCGCACAAGGACCATTCTCTCCTTGTTCCATAATCACAGATACTTCCGACCGATCAACTGTTGTCACACAACTACCCTCGTCAAGAAGAATGGTCTGCTCGGAGTCTCCTACTTCTTGCAAAGGACTGCGCATTTTGTTCCTCCAGAACATAAGAGTATCATAAGAATCCTCCAAATGCCGTCCAAGTTCAACGATTGGAATGTACACCACAAACAATGAATTGCAAATGTATGTAATGAGAAATGGTGAAACGCCAGCATCAACCACAGATTGAACTACAAAACTGGCAGCTATCCAGATAGTGGCTACAGCAACTATGTATATCAAACCAAGAGCCCATCTCCAAACTTCACGGTCCTTATCCTTGGAAGCCATAAATAAAACCCAAAAAAAAAAAACTTAATATTCCAAAAAGGTTCAGATATTTGACCCAAGTCTCAATTCACAGCATACGAACAATCATATTCATAGATCCCTTAGGGTAGACAATATGGCATATCCCAGAACTGAGGGAAACCGAATATCATCGAACCTGGGGTAAAATATAGAAAAAGAGAAGGCAACCAAAACAGAAGTTGGCGTCTGACCAACCAAGATATTTAAAGAGCTTGATCAGAACCCAACAAAATCATCGAGTCAAAAGTCTCTCAGCGCTTACAAACGTCGAACAGGTGAATCAGAATAAGTGGGTTTCCGACCGAAAATTGGGGGCTTCTGGGACTATACCCGCGGGACCAGAGAATAGGATTATGTTGAGATCCAAACGCTGGGAACAGGCTCGTCTGCCCCTTTAAGAGAATTTTGTGTATTTAAATGAGGGGGTATAAATTAAGAATTCAAAATGAAATTTCTATTTTTAGTATATTTAATAAAAATAATCATGTATATTTAAATGAGGTAGCGTAAACTAATAGAGTATTTAAAATAAAGTTTCTACGAGAGATAATTTGGTATATTTAAATAAGATGATATAAGTTAAAATAATAAATATAAATAATTTTTTAGAAATCATTACATTACTTTTCTATAATTAAGTTTTTAAATATAATTTATTTGCTCTAGGAATGGAGGTTGTCGCAAGACTCATCAAGTGATGCATCAATATAGAAAATGGATTCAAACTTTACACAAAAAAAAAAGTGAGAGATGGGAGATACACAGCTTATCATTTGCAGATGACTTGCTACTCTAGAGATTTTCAATTAATGGTCAATGCCATAGATTTTTTAAGCATCTATACCATAATTATGAATATGGAGAAAAGTTATTTCTTTATCTCTGCATGTAATTTACATCTCACTCATTCGGTTGGTTTTTTTCAATCACTAGTCTCAAGAAAAGCCGTTGCTTTTCACCTATCTGGAGATACCTGTCTCTCATAAAAGCCCCACATTCTATCTGTTTTTATTTTTATTTTTTATTTTCTGTTTTTACTTTCAAATTTAGTAAAAAAAATTGTTTATTTGAATTTTTAGATTCTGTTTTTTTATTGTTTCTTCCAATTTTTAAAATTTATGAAAATCATAAAAATAGCTTTTATTTCCTATTTCTATTTTTTATAATCTGATTTACTATATTTTAATATATATTAGTTAATTATCTAATTATTAATAAAAATTTATGAATAATTTAATTCAAAATTATATATTTAATAAATTAAAATTAATTATCAATAAAAATTATGAATAATTTAATTTAATTTTATAATTAAATTATAAGTAATTAAATTATAATAATTATTAATAATATAATTAAAATTAAAATATATAAATATTCAAATAAAATTTGACTTAATAATTAAAATATATTTCAAATAAATATTAATTTTTAAAAAATATCAATTTTAAATTATTTATTTATTTATTAAAATAACATAATATTTAAATAAATATTATATAAGAGATTAAATAAATATATTTAATTAAAAATAATTTATTTTTAAGTTTTATCTAATTTACATTTGACTTTCCTAGCCACTCACTGATTGAAACAGCTACGATAATAAGCCAGACGACCAGACCATCAAAATTCATAATTTTGCAGGAAGTGCGTAGCTTTAATGTTGTTATTCTTGCCGCCAATCACAATTTATTTACATCTAAATCAATGGACTGTTGTCCCCTTTCTCCGTCAGTTTGTTGTTGTCTAGGATAAGGATTTGAATACAAAGAAGATGATCAGAGGAGAGCATGAATCTCAAGGTCTCTACTATTTTGACATTTGTTTACCGCCTGCTCAGCTGTTGCTTCACCCCTTCCCAAACACATAGTCGCCTTAGGGTATGTTTGGATGTGGGTGGAGGGATGGAAGGGAATGGAATGGAATGGCCCAAATAACTCAGGTCATTGTTTGGGAGTTTATTTTAAAACAGGATGGAATGGCAGTTAATAGCTTTGGAAGCCATCATTTGTCATCCAAAATTTAATATTTTGTGACCTTCCAAATTGGGGAGTCAGGGATGGAATGGCATGGCTTGCCTTCCAAACTCTAATTTAATGACAAAAATACCCTCAAAAAATTAATGAAAAAGAACAAGAAAGTTGATTGCTTATATAGGAAAATGAGAAAACTATATTTTGGGTATTCTACAATTTGAAATGCTTTGGGGTTATTAAAATAGTTTCATGGCAACTATGTATACTTTATTACAAGGGTAATTTTGGAAAAAAATATTACAAGTCATTCCATTTCATTCATTTTTAGTATTACTTCCAAACA
>JANVCQ010000009.1:14470759-14486938 GCA_025531925.1 Erythroxylum plowmanianum | reverse complement strand
TCTTCTAGATATTTTTAGTTTTATGTCTTAAGTTTCATCCCAATTGGAATCAACCAATTTGTAGGTCTATAGGTCGAGTTATAGCCAATAGGACTGGTTCAAATGAACATGAGATAGAATTCTACTAAACGTTACTCTTTTGTCATATTCAATCAATCCCATGCAAAGTAACACCAATACACTATTCTAGCAACCATTCCATATCTAAATCAATCCATTCCATGTCTAAATCAATCTTTGTACACATTCAAACATGCTCAAATAGAAATTAAACTAAATTTATTCACAAACTTTGAAATTGGCCAACTAGCTCTTCTAATGCTTTTACTTCTTTTCCCTTTAGCTTTGCTTGATTCACCAATTAGAAATACCACAAATACACATCTTAATCACAATTCCAACCTTATAATTCTAGCTTTTCATGAGAAAAACAAGAAAAGATAAAGATGAGAAGGAAAACCATTAACTTTTACCTTGATTTCCACTTAGGATTAACTTGAATGTGGATGTTTCGAAAAAATGATTTGAATTTAAGAATGCCATTGAGTCTAAGATATGAATTATTCCCCTAACTAACGAAAAGATCTTGGTAGAATTGCCACATATAAAATTAAGCACAATTTTGCAAAGAAATAGCCCACTTCTTTATCGAGAAGAGACGGGAAACATGCTCAATATTATTTGATTGAATAGTTGACCTAGCCCCTTATTATTTGAAGAACCCCTCCACTTCAACTAGAGATTGGATATAGCCGTAAAAAGAATGCTTGACTAATAAATAACTTACTTCTTGGTCTTCGACCCCCTCAGTCACTATGAATGCCTAGATCAGTGCAATGGGATGTGTCAATTTATCTATCTATTGACTTGAAATGGGAGCAGGTTTGAAAAATGATATTAGAGTGTCTAAGGTGGGGTTGGGAGGGTCTCTTAACGCCTTCTTTTTTCTTTTCATTGGAGTTATTTCAAAAGGAAGAAGGGGGAAACAAGCATACTTGGAGAGCACAGTACAACAAAGTTGTATGTTGCATTCGGGCAGGATGCATCGCCCCTGAAAAAGGAACCTCTTTAGCCCTATATCTCTTATCCTAGGAGGTCTTCCTCCACTAGCAGGTTTTTTTTTTTCAAAAGACTCCATTTATTCTAGTGTGGGTGACAGATAGGCCTATATTTATCGGTTTCAATAGGACTCCTTATAAGTGTTGTTTCTATCGACTATTATCTAAAAATAATCAAGTTATTAATGACTAGATGAAACCAAGAAATAACCCCTGATGTACAAAATTACAGGTCCCTTTTAAGTTCAAACAATTCCATCTATGCAAAATGATGTGATTAAGAAGATAAAATTGAGAGGAAATGAAAAGAGAAAAATCTAGAGTTAAAATCCTTAAAATGTCGTCCTTCTTTCCTCTCTTCTACTCCCATTTCATGAAAATTCTAGACTTACACACATGTTTCAATCATATTGGATAATATACTTCAATCCTATTAAATCATGTGTCAACTTTAAGCAAATTTCACATTTGGTCCTTCTTTTTCCTTTAATTCCAATATTAACATATAATATCATCAATTGATTTCATTCTAGTACATATTTCATGTATAATTATGCATGTTTATGTTGAATGATCAAATTACCAATTTACCCATATCTTTTAAAATTAATTAACTTTATGCTCCTTACTATGCTTAGATATACTTAATTTTTTATGTTCGCTTATTAATATACCCTAGACATGCTATAATACTTCTAGGATATGTGTTGGAGCTTACAAACTCTCAGCCAATATGTTGAAACATTTCAATAAAAAAGGGGTTCTTTTTGTTAATTTATTTAGGATTTTATAATGGAAGACACATATATCAAAGAAAATTATTATATAAATATATTAGTAAAAATTAAATTCTATAGGATTACTATATAAATTTAAATGAAATTATAAAAACTGCAAAATTAAATTCTATAGGATTACTATATAAATTTAAATGAAATTATAAAAACTGTGCATAGTTTCTAGTTTAGATCTTGTATAA
Source organism: Erythroxylum plowmanianum (assembly GCA_025531925.1). Lineage (NCBI taxonomy): Eukaryota > Viridiplantae > Streptophyta > Magnoliopsida > Malpighiales > Erythroxylaceae > Erythroxylum > Erythroxylum plowmanianum. The sequence continues at coordinate 14,484,901 of JANVCQ010000009.1, read as the reverse complement.
TTGTAAAATAAAAACAGATTGCATATATGGCTAAAACTAGACGGGGTATTACTATCTTGAAAATCGAAAATAGGAAAATGACGTGGGGCCTATCGATGACGTTAATCGATTTTCTTTATTCATTCCGTCACCGCCTCGTTGAGTTCAAATCTTCGAGAAAGGATTTGAAAAAACTGCATGGCATTTCCGTTATTACCCATGAAATTGGAGGGTAGCTAAAACCAAACCTTACGCTACGATACCTTGCCCCCTATCTAAGCGTCGCCGAAAGCTCCCTCTCGCCCTCTCTCTCTCATTCTATATTTCGTCAATTTCACACCCCAAAACCTCAGTTCTCTTGCTCTCGTAGTCCGATCTATTGTTTCTTTCCTAGGATTAGGGTTTATTGTTAAATGGGTCAGCAATCGTTGATCTACAGCTTTGTGGCACGTGGGACGGTGATCTTGGCCGAATACACGGAGTTCACCGGAAACTTTACTAGCATAGCCGCTCAGTGTCTCCAGAAACTTCCGGCCACCAATAACAAATTCACCTACAACTGCGATGGCCACACCTTTAACTACCTCGTCGATAACGGCTTCAGTATATATCCTCTTTCTTCGATCTTTAGATTATGTTTTATTTCTTTTTCTTTCGGCATTTTTGACCGTTTAAGTGTTCCGATCTGTTTGTTCGCTGTGATCGACCGTGTTGTTTAGGTCCCGATCTTGGTTTATTGACTTTGATTGTAGATTTTGATGTTTATATGATTGAGTTGACTATGAGTAGGATTTTTGTGTTGTAAGCCCTTTCTTTTTTGTGGTGTTGACATACGGTTATGATTTTCTTTTTGGTTTTAGTTTCTGATCCAATAGAGTTTTTGAACATTAGACTGAACTGAAGGCTTTTTGTTCATGTTTTGGTGCGGAAATGGCGGGTTTTGAGTTGCGCCATGTATTTTTATTTGAAGAAGAAGGAACAGTTTACTGAGACGGTGGTACGGTGTTCTTTCTAGTTTCTAGTCCAGGTTGTACGGTTGAGTAAATTTGTTTAACAAGCCACTTGATTTTCTATAATTTATGGCGATAAAATTGTGTGGTTACCTCATTTAGGAGATATAAGGGAAGAACTGAGGATTGTTTAGGTCCTGCAGTTTCTTAATGCTAGTCAATCTATAAGTTATGACGTAGAATTGGTTTGATTACCCTTGGGTTTCAAACATCATATATTTAAGCAATGGTAACTCTATTTTCAATGTGTCTCTTCTATTTGATCTTCAATTTTTTTCAATTTCCATTTGTAGGCTTTAGCTGAACATGGAAATGATAGGTCAATTGCAGTCCAGGTTTCTGCAGTTTTTAGAATGAGTGATTTCCTACAAGGAGAAAAGTCTTGCTGATTATGCATCTATTTAATGAAATTGGCGATTGCTATGAGGATATCAAATCATGCATGGGCTTTCAAAATGGTATTAAGAGGTTTTGTTTAGTTGAAAAGTTGACATGTCTATGAGTATTGTATTACAAATTAGCACACAATATTGTGATGTCATTATACAATAAAAACTAAGCTGGAAGGACCTGTATATGAATTTAGCAGGTATGTCTGTCTTGTCAATTGTGGTTTCTAGAATCAATTATGTTCACTGAGCAGGATGGACCTCTATATGAATTTAGGATTTATGTCTTGTGAAATGTTGTTTGGATAATCATGTTTGCTGTTTGATCTCTATGGTTCAGTTTCTTGCATAATTTCTTGGGCAAGCTTTTTGTGCTGTTGGTTGTTTTTCTTTTGTTCAAGCACGAACTCTTAACTAAATATTGTTATTTTTCAGCTTATTGTGTGGTTGCAGTGGAGTCTGTTGGCCGACAAGTTCCAATTGCCTTCCTTGAGCGAGTTAAGGAGGATTTTACCAAGAAATATGGTGGTGGGAAAGCTGCAACAGCAGTTGCCAATAGCCTTAACAAGGAGTTTGGGTAATTTCATGACACGGACTTGGACTGGGAATTTATGGATTTCCTGATTAATCACTTTTAATTGAAAATCAATATTTTAGGTCCAAGTTGAAGGAACAGATGCAGTACTGTGTTGATCACCCTGAGGAAGTCAGCAAGCTGGCTAAAGTTAAGGCTCAGGTTTCAGAAGTTAAAGGGGTTATGATGGAGAACATAGAGAAGGTTAGCAATCTTCTAGAATTACTTTGAGGAGTTAAAAAATCTTTTAATTTTGAGGCTAGGAACTTACCGCTGTAGTTGTTACTTGTCCGTGTGGTGATAAAGAGAGCCTATTCATATGTCACAATGCGGCAGTACTAATAGAACTGTTTCGGCAGGTTCTTGACCGTGGGGAAAAAATTGAGCTTCTAGTGGACAAAACAGAAAATCTTCGCTCTCAGGTAAGTGATTGAACCAATTGCATTTTTGAAAAGCTTGAGTGATTTCTACCATATGTTATTGGAAATTGATTGTGAAATTAGTAGGTCTATGGTTATGCTGGAGTGTGATTACATCAGTTTCATTGATTCAAGTAAAGTTTACTAGATGTATGTATGCTTGAAATGGAACTTCCGTGATTCAGAGAAATATTATCATGGAAACATGACGGAAGATATTGATCAAATCTATAACATTTAACAAGCAATATGAAGGCTTTTCTCTTTTTGGTCCAAAGAAAATTTGAAATCTTTAATTTGACAATTTATTAATGTTGTCAAATTGCTTTTCATTTGTATGGAGCTCCAATCCTCTATAAAATGCATGTTATGGTGGATCTGTGTAGTCATTCTATGTATTATTAAATGATAAGCTTTGCACCAATTCATTTGCCATGTGGACTAACATAAATCCAGTACATTTCATCACTGATTTTTTCTTGGTAAATCAGTAAAATTTTTGTATACAAATAAGAAAATGTTATGTACACAATTAGAGATTTCCTACGCAGTAATCCCTTACCTACCAAAAGGAGTAACCTAATGTGAATTCATAAGGAACCTACAACAATTCCGTAGAAACAAAACACAAATAACCGTAAGCCTATACAACCTTCCTACCAAGAAGGCTTTATAGAGCTAGCTCATCTAACCAGTAACACAAGATTTCCAACAAACAATTTACAACAACACAATTCGACAATCAGTCATTTACAAAACCATATCGATAACCAGCACAACTAAGATGAAGAGTCAGATAATGTTCTTCTAGTTCCCTTGTTCACTGTCAAATTTTGCCCACCTCTCACATACGTTCATTGATAGACCATTAATGGATCTTCTGGGCACCAACCGTGGGAGTTGGTTGTCCTACTGTTAGAGCTTATGAACACCTTCATCGAAGTCATGTTATCTGCTACAGGAAAAGGCCATAGGTTTTGCTAACTGCATGCTGCCAAGATTTTGCTGATTGGAGACAGAACATTTCCTGGAACTGACTTCTTTTCTGCTTTAGATACTGGAGAGAGATTGGATACCCTCCTTTTTCCAAACCTGAAATCAAAACCTGCAGACGTCACTGATTTTATTAAATTTTAATTAACAGTCTATACATAGTCGATGATTCATGTTGTAATGTTACCTTTTTCCTCTTTTTTAATAAATATGTTGTCAAATCCTATTGTCCATTTGTGTCCAAGTTTTGGAACGATTTTTTCGAAAGGTGATGCTTTGTCCTTCATTTGTTGGCGTAATCTCTGTTATTTCTTCAACATGTCACAGGCCCAAGACTTTAGGCAGCAAGGAACCAAGATGAGGCGGAAGATGTGGCTGCAGAATATGAAAGTAAAGCTGATAGTGTTGGGCATCTTGATTGCGTTGATTCTCATCATTGTATTGTCCGTTTGCAATGGCTTCAAGTGTCATTAAGTTTCAGAGAGCTGATGTTTTACTTAAATATCTTTTTGGGCTTACACGCACCAGCATCTTCAATAGCTTATATCATAAGATTGCGATTGTATAGTTTGACTTTTGAATTCTTTTTGATACCAGTTCTGAAGTGTGAAACTTTGCCATTTAATGTTTCAATTTGTACCTCATGCTTGTACTGTCATAAATTGTTTGGAATTGGTCAGTTATGGAGATCTCGTCGTGACAATCATTACCTGGGATTTTGGAAGCATGGATGTAAAACAATGCTGTGTTAGCCTCAGATTAGCATGTCATTCAATCTATTTTTCTTTTATAATTATTTTTCTACCAATCCATTTCGACCTCAGCTTTTAATCAGCTGCCTCGTAAATCAGTAACTGAAAACATTGAATATATCTGAACGGGGACGGGATTCCCCTGAAGTAATAGGATTTGAGGTTTCCTGAGTCTCTTGGAATTTGTTGGAGAAAAACGTCATGGCTACTTCTCTCTTATGCTATTATGTAAGATTGGATGTGATAGAAGATTTTTAATTTGTTGGGAAAAAACGTCATGTCTATTTTTAGTGGATGTACGATTTTTATTATAATGAAATATAATATAAATAATTATAATATTAAAAAATTATTGTTTGAAAATAGTGAAATAATTTATAATATAATATAATGATATTACTTAAAAGAAAGATTTATAATATAATAAAATATAACTTATTTATTATTTTATATTTTATCTTAAGTATTTTATATTTTATTTCATTCTATTAATAATAAACTTTCAACTAAATATAAAGTGGACCACACTGTCTGGCGTGATAATGTTGACATAATGTGTTTCATTTCTTCTGTACATTCTTATCATTTCATGGAAGACTTTTTCAAAACGTGTAATTTTAAAATGCTTGAAAATTCAAAGTAGCATTTGAACGAAAAAATTTGACATGATAGCGCTTTAAGAGCGAGGGCAACGACTGCCCTTAGCCGTAGGACATGAAATTCAGATTGCTAATCCCATATATTCAATGTGGAGGAATGTTTGAATTTCCTCTTAACAAAGAATGAGAATAGTAAGGCAGCAAGTTTATTCATCTGCCACACCAAAGACAGAATGAGTCAAAAGCAACTCTCGGGTTGAAAAAGCTTTCATACGTCAATTTCAATGTTATCTATAAGCCTTACTTTTCCAAACCAGGCAGCTACGCAGACCACAACAGGCTTTTTGATCTCATCCACTGCTTCCAGACTTTCTTGCTCAACAATCTGCTTGCAAAATGAACCAAAAATGAAGAACAGATGCTTAGATTCCAAGAACTTCCTCCCATTTTGGTATCAATATCCAATACAATCCAATATTAGTTGATTTTCTCAAAAAAGAACGCAAAGAAGTATTCGAGCTGTTTTCTTTCGTAACATGCAACTAACCCTTGAATATAGAATACCGATACATCTAACAACAATCTGAAATAAGAAGGGACAAAGACTGGTCATATATATATATATATATATAATGTATATGTATATATATGTATATATATATGTATGTATATGTATGTATGTATATGTATGTATGTATATGTATGTATATATATATGTATGTATATGTATGTATGTATATATATATATGTATGTATATATATATATATGTATGTATATATATGTATATGTATGTATATATATATGTATGTATATGTATGTATATATATGTATATGTATGTATATATATATGTATGTATATGTATGTATGTATATATATATATATGTATGTATATATATATATATGTATGTATATGTATATATGTATATGTATATATAGGTATAAAAGGTTTGATAACGCCCTATTGTCAACACGTGTTTTCAGTAGCAAAGTGGTATCAGAGTGTCCAGGTATGGGACTGGACTGCCCCCATGTCTCGAGTTCGAGTTGCAGCACATCCACTGCTTCCGATCCAGCGTATGAAAAATAACGCAGCGAAGCGTGGTGGGTATAAAAGGTTTGATAACGCCCTACTGTCAACACGTGTTTTCAGTAGCAAAGAAAGACCAGTCTTTGTCCCTATCCTCGTATACAAAGTTATTGTGATATTCCAAACCCTCCGAGATTAAACCTGGTCTTGTTAGAAAACCCTTTTAGTCTTCCAAAGAACATCAGGTGTACTGTCAAGAGGAATTGGAATATTATAACTATGTTTAGGAGGCTGACTCCTGTGATTTGTAAAATTGAGAATCACTATCTATGTCCTGTCGGTTTTGTGTTGTTACTTAACCAAGCCATCTATGACAGATAGATGACCTATGCTCCTATTGCACTGTGACAATATCTGAAAGTTAAACAACCCTAGGTGACAACATATCAAAAATGATTAACAAGGTTAACTTATTAACCATGTCATTTTTAACGGATAGAAGCCACTCCTGACCTATGCTCCTTTTGCACTGTGAAAAATCTGCAGCTTAAATTATCACAGAAGATAACAGATAAAAAATGATTAACAGGGACAACTTATTGCAGACCTTTGAGTTTCTCAGGTTGCTGCACTTTCCTAATAAAATTCTATATCAACAAAATAAACTTCCCACTGCTTCAGTGTGCATGAAAATGCATTGCAAGAATTACAAGAACTGCATATATACCACTCCCTAGATTAAGGGATTATGTCATTCTAAATTTCTATATTATATAGAATTTCTATAATATATAGAGTTTAATACATATAATTTATGTTTAATATATATAATTTATATAAAATATAATTATATAATAAATAGAATATATAATAAATGTATTATGTCGATTTTTATGTATATAATAATATTATAACACTTTTTAAAGAGAGTAAAACTTTTTCTTTCATGTTTAATGAAAGAGGAAACTTGGAAATAACTAGAAAAATGTGTCTTTACCCCATTTTATATGATGAATCAATAAGCTAGACTGGAATATAATGAATACCTTCCTATAGAAGGGGGAAAAGATAATATTCTCAAACAATAAGCACCAAAATCAGCAAACTCAAATTCAGAAAAAAATAAGTCATTGCCATCTAACCTCAACATAATCAACTTTCCCACCAGCTTCCTCTATTGTTTGGATGATCATGTCTCTTAATGACTTGGAACTTTTGCAACCTTCTGTTATGGATAGTTTGGCTTTGAATAATGACCTGCTTATGGATAAAGCCTGTAAAAAACATAAGAAAGAAGGGACTATACTTAGTTGAAAGTTTTATCAGGAAAAATCAGATATGAAAAGTTGACAGAAAAGATTGACTGGAAACATCAGGAACAATGTATCTGATGGAATTACAAATTTAAAATCAGTACATCGAGAAGTGCTAAACAACCAAAAGTAACAAATTGCCGAACAAGAGGAAAAAAAAGGTCGTCATGGTGGGGGTTAAAACTATATCCAGTAACAATAGGTAGACGAGCGGATTGCAGATTCAAAGTTTCAGGGCTCGCTGTGAATACCTTTTCCCTCTCCACAACAGAGAGGTGCACATTGCGTGAACTCATTGCTAGACCATCATTATCACGCACTACTTCAGAACCTATTATCCTGATTGAAAAATCAAGATCCCGAACCTGCAGAGAGTGAGAGATTAAACAGACGATTAATTTATCTTTCAAAATTAAATGGTGAAAATTGCCATTCTGATGTGACAGGCTAGCATATGCCATATCAAGATTGAGTGTAAACACAAATTGATATTCTGAAGGGACAGATACTAATTCTATTCGTCTAGGTATGCATAACAAATTACAGAAATATATAATAAAACTCACATTTACACTCCAAATCATGAAACTGCAACCATTCACTGTACTACAATCAGCTTTCTCATAAACTGTCAAAGGGGACATACAATTCGTAAGAGTAACCTAACCATTTGCAGTTCGTTAGTCTTCTGAAAAACAGACAAGAGTTGTGCACAAAATGCAAGAGATTAATGAAATGCCATACATTCTCATCATACTTAAGTAATTAAATTTTTTCTTCTAACCAGAAGACCAATAATCACAACTGCTAAATTTGAATACTCACCATCCTCTGAATAATTTTCCACTGCTGGTAATCTTTCTTCCCAAAAACAGCAACATCGGGCTCCACAATATTAAACAATTTAGTCACAACTGTAGCAACCCCTCTAAAGAACACCGGCCTACTATTCCCACACAAACCCTTCTCTAATCTCTCCACTCTTACCCACGTCTCATGTCCCGTACCGTTCTCCTCCACGCACGACACCTCTCCTCTACCCTCCAAGCTCCTCCAACCAACACTCCTATCAACATTATCCTCCTTCTCCTCCACATTTCTCCGGTCAGCTTTATAGTCATAGAGATTATAGGGGTTAAAAACAACATCCACACCACCAGGAACAGACAAGAGCTTGAGAAAATCACGACGAAAATCAGAAGGGTATGTGGAGAGATCCTCAGAAGGCGAGAATTGACCTGGGTTCACATATATTGAAACTACCGTGAGATTGGCGTGTTTACGAGCTTCATTGACGAGTGATAAGTGGCCCTCATGAAGATAACCCATTGTGGGCACCAAAGCTAGAGTCTTTCCTTTGCATCTCATGGCTCTTGACCACTTTCTCATCTGGTTTTTGTCCGTGATTATCTCTGGTTCTTTCACTGCTTCCATCTTCAAACAAAAGAAATCGCAAATAAATGCTGCTTATAAGACACTCTGATTTTTCGGCTTGTTCCTTTTCTATGAATTCGATAGTGAAAATCTAAGAATGTTTTGAGACAGACAAAAGCGGGAGATTAAAATTGACATGAATGTCCTAATATTCTCCAGAAATAGAATGCGTTCGAACTTGCCCACCTAACATGGTTATAAAGTTGTCTGTTTCCAATCATGCAATTCCCGGTAAGGTTTTACAATTATCTGTTATTTATCTCAATTAAAGGGGTACTTGGTTAAGTGGATCATTCTATAATGAATCATTGGGTATTAAATAAAAAATGTTGGTATTAAGCATATACTTCGTAAAGATAATTTTGCAGCAAATTGTTGACTTAAATTGGGTCATAATATTTCTTCAACTTTTCAAGTTGGGAGAATATTCTTAAAGTTTCCTCATTAATTATATGGGCTAATGTCTGTTATATATTTTTTATGATATAGTTTTAATTTTCTCTTATTTATATAAAAAAAGAAAAATGTTAGTTGGTTGTTTGTTACAATTGAGTTAATAATGATTAATTAAAATATAATTAATAGATTAATTAAAATATAATTAATTAATTAAGATATAATAAATTAATTAAAATATAATTAATTAGTTAATTATAATGTAATTAATTAAAATATAATATATTTTATTTCTTAATATTTTTAACAAACTAAATATTATCAGTAGTGGTAATAGTAATTATTCCTTTATCTTAACCAATCATCATAATTATAATGATTATATTCTTTCTCATTTCTCACTATATTCATTCTTATTCTTATTATCATTCTTTCATATGAACCAAGTGTTCCTTAAAGATTTCAATATTTAAGATGATAATAAGTTAAGAATAGCTTTTAATAAGGAATCACGCAGTCCACATAACATAAACTAAACAAACGACAATATTAAATTTTAAACATTTTTTGATGTTTTATCATAATTTTTAATAACTACATAAATTTAAAAGGAACTTAATAAAAAATACAATTATAAAAATGTGAAACTTTATTATATTTTCCAATATAAATTTGAAATTTAAAAATTAATACTAAAATAATTCAACTTTTAGTTTATCGTAAAAAACTAAAAGTACCAACAATAATATTCCAATAAAAGTTTTACTGAAACTAAAATCTGAATAAGTCTACAAATATGCAATCTTAACCCTATCCAATAAAAAGAAAGTCTTGATATATCTTAAAATAAATAAATAAACAAATAATATAATAAATATATATAATTTTTTGTAAAAATGATCCACTATTAACTCATTCGTTAATTATATTGACCTTTTAGGCTGAGTTCTTCTAGTTGTGGGCTTGATTCCACAGTAGGCCTATAAGTCGGATATGGAATATAACCTCCACGAATGTGGATACAATTATCATGAATAAATGTCCATTCACTCACAGGTGGAGTTCTAAGAGGATGTCTTAGAGTTGTTTATCCAAAATATGGTCTTTGTGATGTATAAAGAGGATAAATATCAGACTGTGGATATTGGTTGTATTGGTCTAAAAGTGTATAAAGTTCTTCAGTAGCAAGAGTTTCTTCATTAGGCCAATCAACAAAGGTATGCCAATACTGAATATGGCTGATTGTGCAGAGCATATTAGTATCAGTCCTACAGTAAGGGCAATGCAGCAGGTAAATCATGTAGACATTTTTGTTGTCCAGTGTTGCATCCTAAAGACGATGTCGTGTCAATTCAAGAGATATCAATTCTCGATTTAGCTAGAGGTTGGAACCATTTAAGGAATGTTCAAATAAGAGATTCGGGTTTTGTGGGATCGGACAAATGACAATATACATGGAGGGTAAATAAAGAAATTGTACAAGTAAACAAAGCAGCTAAAGACCAAAGATGCCAGAGTGTAGACTCATTGAGAGAGTCATAAATATGATAAACAAATTTGTACAAAGTAAGCACGTCAAAGTGACTAGGCTTAGCAATAATGTCATGATGAAGGAGGGTTAGATGCATAGAGTAAAACACAATCTAGTATAGGATTGGAGAAAGAGTTTCAACTATATAATGTTGATGAGAAAACCATAGGGGAAAATCTTTCTTATACCTAGCGAATCGAGGAAACTCCATTAGCCAAAAGAGAGGAATGTGAAGTTTCAAAGCAGAAGAAACAAAGAAGAGTGGTTTGGAAGGTCTAGAAAGATAATCTGCAAGGATGTTCTTATGACCTTTGATGTGGCAAATGGTGTATTTATAGGTGGAAAACCATTCTTGCCAACGAAGCAATTGACTATTGGGAATCTTTTTCTTGAATGGTCAAGGATTTTTGGAAATGAGGTGTTATCCATTTCAATGATGAAATGATAAGGAGTGAGGTGGAAGGTGAATTTTTCAATACCTCTTTTCACCGCAAGAATCTCCTTGTAGCTGATATGATAGTGGCATTCAGAAGAACTAAATGAATCATTTGCATGTCTGCAGTAACGCCTTTGATCATTGATTTCTTTGAAGAGTACAACTCCCTAATATGTGTCACTAACATTAGTTTGTAAAGCATGTTGTCCTTGGTCAGGGATCTTTAGTGGTGGAGGATCCTGACAGATTTGTTTAAGATGCTTGACAGTTGTAGTCTGTTCTTTTCCCCATTGTGGTGGATTCTTTTTCAAAAGTTTGGATAAGCTTGAAGTATAAGCAGCCACATGTTGAATGAAATCTCAAATGTAATTAACAATTCCAAGGAATTGCTGAATCTGCTTCACAGTAAGATGTTCATTTGGAAATTGCAATAATTCTTTTGCAATATATTGACCTGGCTGGCAGAATCCATCTTTGAATTGCATACCCAAGAATTCAATTTCTATAGTGTCAATAATGCTTTTCGAGGTCGAAAGCATAATGCCATATTGTTGAGTGAGATCCAAAAATCTTTGCAAAAGGGTCATATATTCCTCATGGGCCTTTGAAAATAGTAAGATGTCGTCAATGTAGATTAGTGCACTGTTGAGGATAGGTTCATAGATTTTTGTAATGGATTTCTGAAACAGTGATGAGCAACTTTAACTCCAAATGGCATAATAGTCCATTGGTATTGTGCATTAGGAATGCAGAATGTAGTCTTATGCTCTTCTTCTGGGTGAATACCCAATTGCCAAAATCCTGCTTTAAGATCAAACTTTGAGAAGATAACAGCTTCTTTAAGAAAGAGTACTTGAGTACTTTTCTTTGGTAAAGGAAATTTGTCATCTTACAGGAAAGCATTCAGAGGTTTGTAGTCAATGACTAATCTTTTCTTTCCACGTTTATGCTCTGAACGTTTGTTGACATAAAATGCTTGACCATCCCAATCCGACTTTGTGGGCTTGATAAGTTTATGTTTCAAAAGAATTGCACACTTATTAAGTGCAAGCTTCAGATCATCAGGGCTCATGCTTAGATGTGTGGCTTTGTTAGGATCAATATCCTCATTTTTCTTAAATGGTAGACTTATGAAAAAGTCAGCGTTTTTTCATAGAGGATAAGGGTGAGTAAGTTGTGCATGAGAAATATTCCAATAGCTTATCTCGAAGTGCAGTGTAATGTGTAGGAACCTGGGTTAGTTCAAACAAATTTTTGATATCAGTGCATGGGCTGAATAGTGATCGATACTTGAGGCCTGTGGGTAGGATCTACAAAGGTGATGCTTTACCATATGTATCCATACTAATCAGAATGTCTGGGCCTGGTAGATTGCTTCCAAGAACTTTAGTCCAAACTGTACACTGAGGAAAAAAACGAATGTTGATCATCCGTTTTGTTATCAACCCAATCTTGAATGTATTACCATCAGTAGCAGTAAAATATTCATCATGAGAAGTCCATGCTTTAAATGATAAGATGTTGGACTTTATGATCATATGACTAGATCCAATATCCATAAATTCAATAGCCTTAATGGGCTTATCATATTTATCTTATTGAAACAACTAGATATGAACATATGGTCATTGTATCGGTGTACAATCTATCTTTAGACAAGTCTGTTGTAACATGCAGAGTGAATCATCGTCTGTAAAGGTAGATGACTGAGATGATTCTTCATCAGAAGATGATATTGAGATAGCAAACTCGGTATCATTGTCCTCTTGAGATTGTTCCTCAATTAATTCCTCAAAGTCGTTATCAGATGAATTAGCATAATAGATTTGATATGCTGTAACAACTTGAGATCTTTCTTTGCTGCACGAGGACAGGAATGAGCAAAATGTCCTAGTAGTCCACAAAGAAAACATTGAGTAGGCTTCTGTCAATGTGAGGACTTTTGAAGAATCGCATGAATCTGCGTTTAGTACTATCGTTCTTCCTTTTGAAGGTTTGCTTCCAAGGCTTATAGCCTTCCTTCTTTCTGTGGATCTTTCTCCTTTAGTAGACTTGAGAAGAATGAGCTTTCTTCTTGCTATGACACTCATAAGTCTTTTTGTCCTTGCATTTGATCTGGAGATAAGGCTTCTTGCAAGCCTTTTTAAGAACTGGACCACCTTTAATGACATTCTTACACAAAGTATGCTGATCACATAACTTATCAAGAGAAGCTAATGCAAGCTGATAGATTTCTCCAAGAGATATTATTGACATGTCTCATTACAGAGAAACTATGATCCTTTGTAGTTCTGTCTGTAGTTCATCTGGAAGGGATAATATAAAAGTATATCGAAGATTAACATCGTTCCATCCATTTAAAAGATAATACCTTTCCATTTTGCGTTTGTAATGCTTCTGGATATCACGCTTATCAAGAGAGCAGCATTTCATAGAGAAGTACTCCTGACAAATTTGTTTATCAATCAACTGGAAGTCACTAATAAAATCTTTGTGAATTACACCAAGCAATGCTCCAACGGTTGATACTTGTATGTACTGAAGACGTTGATAGTCAAATATACTTTGCCACTATTCTCACAAAGTACCAGTGAATCTGGATGTAAATTCAAACAAAATATCTGGCAAGTGATAATTTAGTCTGGTCATTATAGATCAATCCATGCACCAAATTCATGTAGTCTATCCCTCCATTTCTTCGTGGGTAGATCATCGAATGTGAACCTAGGTCCTGAAGTAGGCTTGGTTGTAGCCTGTGCAGATAGCTGAGCTGGTGTTGCTTGAGGTGCAGGTTCAAGTCTGAAGGGTTCAGTCCTAACAGATTCTAATTCACTGATTTCAGGTTCTTCAGCATATTGAGGCATAGTCATCAAAACACTAGATAACTCTGAAAGATCAGCAAACTGTGCTAAATCGTCAGATGATGGTTCTGAAACAGGTTCAGATGATGACTCAGGGATTAACTCAAACAAGATTTCTAAGTTTTGAGATGGTGTTGCAGAAACTTCAGATGTATTGCTTTCCGCTTCAGTTTTCTCTGATTGAGAACTATAATTGTCTACAAGAGCTATAGTTGTTAGAGTTGCAAGGAACTCTATCTGTTTAGCTTTGTCCTTCCCAAAGGAAGAGGGGGAAGGTTGAACTAGCGGTGGAGATTCTGGTGGTGTACGTATCTGTACTGGCTTGCTTTTGGGCATCGTTATCGGAACCTAACTCTTAATCGGATATCATACAACTTGAGCGTATTATCCTTAGGATTATCTCCAAAAACTTTTATTAAGCATCATC
>JANVCQ010000009.1:14395937-14408608 GCA_025531925.1 Erythroxylum plowmanianum | reverse complement strand
GTTCATGTGGATTCAAAGAAGATAGAAGCGGTTGTGAAATGGGAAGCACCTAAGAATGTAGCCGAAGTGAGAAGTTTTTTTAGATTGGTTAGATATTATAGAAGGTTTGTGGAGAGCTTTTCAATAATAGCAGCTCCACTTTCCAAATTGACAAGAAAGAATCAGAAATTTGTATAGACAAACGAATGCCAAAACAATTTTGAGGAATTAAATAATAGGTTTACAACTGCACCGGTTTTGATTTTGCCTTCGAGTAGTGAAGGATACATAGTGTATAGTGATGCCTCAAGGAAGGGATTAGGTTGTGTGTTGATGTAAGGTGAAAAAGTGATTGCTTATGCTTCTAGACAATTAAAGCCTTATGAGATGAACTATCCTACGCATGATTTGGAGTCAGCGGCCATAGTTTTTGCATTGAAGATTTGGAGACATTATTTATATGGGGTTACCACTAGGGTGTTTACAGTCCATAAGAGCCTTAAATATTTGATGAGCCAAAAGGAGTTGAATTTAAGACAAAGAAGATGGCTAGAGCTGTTAAAAGATTATGATCTGATGATAGACTACCATATAGGGAAAGCTAATGTAATAGCGGATGCACTGGTAGGAAGTCCTCTATGGCACATATGGAGACATTATACCTTCCTTTGTTAACGGAATCAGCCAAACTTAAAGTGACATTGAGAAAAGCCGAATCGGGTTATGTACTGGCTAATTTTAGAGTGAGGCCAGTGTTAAAGGAGAAGATTAAGCAATTGCAGGAACAAGATGAGTATTTGAGCAGACTCCGAGAGGTGATTAAAAGTGGTAAACCTTCTGAAATAGAGATTAGAGAAGATGAATTGACGGTGGTAGGTAACAAACTGTGTATTCCAGACAGGTTAGAGTTGAAAGAAGAGATTTTGGATGAGGCACACAATGCACCTTATGCTATGCATCCAAGAAGTACGAGAATGTATAAGGATTTGAAAGAGCATTTTTGGTGGAAAGGAATGAAGAAAGAAGTTCTAGAATATGCAAAAAGATGCTTAGTGTGTCAGCAAGTTAAAGCTAAACACCAGGCACCTTCAAGCAAACTTAAGCCTCTGCCGATTCCCAAATGAAAATGGGAGAAGATTACAATGAATTTCTTGATGGGATTATCGAGGATTAGTAGGAAGCACGATGCAATATGGGTGATTATGAATAGGTTAACAAGGTCTGCACATTTCTTATCAATTAAGCAGACAGATCCTTTGAATGCTTTGGCCAAGAAATATGTCGATGAAATAATTAGACTTCATGGGATTCCAAGTTCCATAGTTTCAAATAGAGACCCCAGGTTCACCTCCAGATTTTGGGAAAGCTTACAGGAGGCTTTGGGAATCAAGTTGCATTTTAGTACAGTTTTTCATCCACAAACTAATGGTCAATCAGAAAGGACAATATGGATATTGGAGGCAATTTTAAGGGCTTCTGTTATGGACTTCAAAGGTTCATAGGATGATCATTTACCTTTAATTGAGTTTGCTTATAATAATTCCTATCACTCAGGAGTTCAGATGGCTCCTTATGAAGCTTTGTATGGTAGGAGGTGCAAAACTCCTATTTGTTGGTATGAAGAAGGTGAAAGGAGACTTATAGGACCTGAGTTGGTGCAAGTTACTGTTGATAAGATTAAATTAGTTAAGCAGAGACTTAAAGCAGCTCAAGACAGAATGAAGAGCTATACAGATTCTCATAGAAAAGAGATGGAATTTGAAGTTGGAGACAAAGTGTTTCTTAGAGCTTCTCCATGGAAAGGGGTTTTAAGGTTTGGTAAAAAGGGCAAACTCAGCTCGAGATACATAGGCCCTTATGAGATCACTGAGAAGATCGGGTCTTTAGTCTATAAGCTAGCTTTGCCATCGAAGTTATCTAAGATTCACAATGTCTTTCATGTATCAATGCTGAGGAAGTACCAGTCGGATCCTTCACTCATAGTTCAACCTTCAAAGGTTCAGTTAAGGGAGGATTTGACTTATGAGGAGCTAGCAATCGATGGAGATTCTAGATTCAAAGGAAAAGGTTTTGAGGAATAAGACTGTAAAGTTAGTTAAAGTTTCGTAAAGAAACCATTCTACGGAAGAGGCTACTTGGGAACCCTTGGAGGCCATGAGGGAGAAGTATCCACACCTCTTCAATATCTCAGGTAAGAATTTTGAGGACGAAACTCTTTAAAGAGGGGAGAATTGTTGGACCTTGGAAAATTTTGCTTAAAAGTAAGCATGACTTAGAATAATTTTGGAGTTTTGATAGATTTAATTTTGGAAGTATACTTATGTCAAGGTTAGTAGGATTTATTAAATTGGTAAGTGAAAATTAAAGTGTTAATATAATAAGGATGTTCAAGGACATTTTTGGGAGATCACTTTAGCACGGAAAAAGCATAAGCTTATAAGAAAGGGGTAGGATGGACTTTTTGGGCTCATTAAAGGTAGAAATGGGATAAGAATGTGTTGTTTAACCTGTGAAGAGGGAAAATCGTGAATTAAAGAGGGAGAAGAGAGAGAAAATGAAATTAAGAGAGAGAAGAGAAGGGTTTCGGTGAAAGAAGGAAAGAAGAGAAATCAAACTTGTTAAGGTAGGTTAACCATCTTTCCTTCTTGCTTGATTGAAGGAATGAGTGGTGTGGGAAGAAGATGGAGTAAGAGAACCCAATTGATTTT
Source organism: Erythroxylum plowmanianum (assembly GCA_025531925.1). NCBI lineage: Eukaryota > Viridiplantae > Streptophyta > Magnoliopsida > Malpighiales > Erythroxylaceae > Erythroxylum > Erythroxylum plowmanianum. The sequence continues at coordinate 14,405,921 of JANVCQ010000009.1, read as the reverse complement.
AGGGTTCCTAAACTAAGTCTGGGTTTTCTAACCTAAATGGGTTTTGGGTAGGATAGATTTGAGTTCATCTTGTGTTGGTTGAAATTTTTGTAATTTTTGAAGTTTTTGAGTTTTATTGGAATGTTATTTTGAGTGGAACCATGGTTATTATAGGGAACCATGAAAAGAAAGGAAAGAGCATGAAAAGTATGAAAGCATTTGATAAAATGATTTGAGCATGTTTATGTGCTTTTATTGGGCAAGAGTGGAACCATTCTGTTCGTCACATGCACGTTGATAAGAATCTTTTCCCGGCTACCTGCTTGTGGCATATGAGCTCCAAAAAATGGACTCATTTTGTTCATGGGGTAAACTTCGGTTTCCTCATTATGTTTTATGGAACCCTCGAGCTGTTTGTGGCACATTGCATTTAAATTGTTAAGTATGAAGCATATTGAGTGTTATGTGTTAGGAGCTAAATTTGATAAATGTTTATATTGCTTGAATCAAGTATAAATGCCAAAAATGTTAGATATATATATATACATATGCTTGACTTTGGTCGATTGCTAATGGTTATGAATATATTAGCCACTGAGTTGTGTAGCTCACCCCACTACTCCCTCCTCAGGTGCAGAACAAGAAGGTTAGCAATCCTTGCAAGGCATCAGAAGCTCCAAGTTATTAGAAGCTTTGCAACTAAGTTAGCTCAATCACTTTTTGACAGCTCCATAAGCATGTTGAACATTAAGCATCTTACATACGTTGTAATCGTGTTAAGGTTTTGTTTTAATGTCAATATGTAATTAAAGTTATGTAAGACCTTTTGGTTGTTTTGGTAAAAGAGTTAGAACTGAAAAGTTCCTCAAGTGTTTGTGCATGTTTCTTTGTAGCTATTCATGTCGAAATCCAAGTCTTTTCTAGGTGTAGAAATCGTGTGCCAACTTCGGGGGTAAATCTAGGCTTGATTAAGGCAAAAATTAGTCAAAATTGTCTTCTGAAAAGTGCAGCTTATCCTTCTAGTTTGCCAATGATATATAGCATAGCAATTTTGGGACTTTTAGGCTGAAAGTTATGATCCTTGTAAAGGAAGAAGTATCTTCTATCTTTTACTTCTTCTTATTTTTGCTTCTTCTGTGATGAAGTCATCTTCTTCTGTATGATGTCATTTTCTTCTGTGTTTTGCTTTGTTTGTCTTTTGCTTCTTCTTAGTTTTGCTTCTTCTGTGATGATGTCATCTTCTTCTGTATGACGTCATCTTCTTCTGTCTTTTGCTGCGTCTGTATGTTGCTTCTTTTGTGATGACGTCATCTTCTCCTGTATGACGCCATCTTCTTCTGTGTTTTACTTCTTCTGTGTTTTACTTCTTCTTAGTTTTGCTTCGTCTGTCTTTTGCTTCTTCTTAGTTTTGCTTCTACTGTGATGATGTCATCTTCTTCTGTATGACATCATCTTCCTTTGTGTTTTGCTTCGTTTGTCTTTTGCTTCTTCTTAGTCTTGTTTCTTAAGTGATGACGTCATCTTCTTCTGTATGACATCATCTTCTTCTGTGTTTTGCTTCTTCTGTCTTTTGTTTCTTGTTAGTTTTGCTTCATCTGTCTTTTGCTTCTTCTTAGTTTTGCTTCTTCTGTGATGATGTCATCTTCTTTTGTATGATGTCATCTTCTTCTGTATTTTGCTTCTTCTGTCTTTTGTTTCTTCTTAGTTTTACTTTGTCTGTCTTATGCTTCTTCTGTGCTTTGCTGACGCGTCTTCTTCTGTATTTTGTTGACGTGTCTTCTTCTATGTTTTACTCCTTCTGTTTTGCGTTTCTTTTATGTTTCGCTTCTTCCGTCTTTTTGCTTCTTCTGTCTTTTGTTTCTTCTGTCTTTTTACTTCTTCTTAGTTTTGCTTCGTCTGCCTTTTGCTTCTTCTTAGTTTTTCTACGTTTGCCTTTTTGCTTCTTTTGTGTTTTGCTCCTTCGGCCTTTCTCTTCTTCTATCTTTCATTCCTTTTGTGCTTTTGCTATCTTCTGTCTTTTCATTTCTTCTATACCTATCTTCTGTTTCACTTTTGGCCCTTCGAAAGGTAGAATCTGTCTTTGAGGACAAGTACTACTTCTGAGTCTGATTCAGAATGTTGGACTTCGGAAGCGAGGTCCAGCATTTAGCTCACCCATGTAATGTCACCGTTGTGCTTATGCATAAGGGTGACTTTTAGCTCACCTATGCAATGTCACCATCGTGCTTATGCACGAGGGTGACTTCCCTTTTGCTACAGGACACCATTTTCTACATGTTTTTGCAGAATTTTTCTCCCTCTCTTCTTTTTCTTCACCGAATTTCTCTAGACTAAACACAACCCTTTATCCAACTTAAATCCTTCTTACATATAAATCATGCATTCCTATACTCACCATAACTTGCAAATAATACAGAACAATCCTATACATCAAACATCATAAATCCGAACCTTCATTTCCATTGTCTCACTCTACTATAAAGTTCCAACTCTCATACTATCGATAGAGACACAACTTTTCACTTTCACTTGATTCAACTCCTACCACAATTCAAAATCACCCATAATAGATCAAAATTTAGGACTTCACACTAACACCAAAAAACAAAGTATATTCAAATAAACACTAATTCCAGCACTTTCATTTTTTTGAGTTACTCATTTAATGCAAAAACTTCATTTCAATATAAACTTTGCATTTACACACAGTTTCCCTTAACACTACATCACTTAAGCTTTTTCCTAAGATCCAAAATCATTCAAATTCACCTCAATTAATACTTCATAAATTTTTCATGCATGAACAGTACCTCACCAATTATGTAATCTTCTAAACCATAACAGAAATACATATTTCTTCATCAACTTTACATAAATTTTCGTATTCCCTAATCAAGAATCCATTCAATACAGTGTTAAACAATTCCTACTTCTCAAATTCATCATCAAAATTATTCAATACCCCAACCTAAATTCTCAAACCCATGCATGCATGTATATTTTTACACAATAAAAAACATCATCAAGTTACTTAGTTGATTTAGCTACAAAGACAACCAACAAGAACAATTCAATATTCGGTGAGGGACAAAAACACAAAGTAGAGAATACTTTTGGCGATCAAAAGCTACAGTAATTCTTTTCTTAAAACCAATTTCGTGGGTATTTGCATGTATTACATCTGTCATACAACCCAACGGCCGGTTATCACCATAAATATAACCCATATGTCACAAGACAACACAACCATTTGTCACATATATATGCTTCCATGTGTCACTCTATAATTAGCCCATATACCAATATATTTTTAAAAAAAATTCACAAAAAACTCCAAAATACCCTAAATATACCAAAGTTGCCAAATCACATTTAATAACTCAATTATACCCAAAAAATTTCAATGAATGCATGTTCAATCATATGAATGTGCAAAAATGTGCAAGTCATGTTTAACTTATGCATGACATGCATTTTCCTAATATCTCAGTACTTTCTCATAATTCACAATTCTAACCTTAACTTGGATAATGGGATGTTGCAATGTTGGAGGATGACAGGGCTTGTTTTCGTTGTGACTCAGTAGAACACCTGATTAGAGATTGTCCTAAGATTGTAGGACCACAGTCTGGAGTCAGAGATTGAGACAATAGCTCAACAGAGACTGAGACAATAGCTCAACAGAGTAGAGTTGTCAGATCTACACAGAGAGGCAGAGGTAGAGGTAGAACTTAGTCAGCTGGGCCCAGTGTCAGGACTAAGGTGCGGAGTAGCTAGTCGTAGTCTTAGGCCATGATCTATGCCATTACTAGAAAGGAGGTGCAAAACTCCCCCAATGTGGTAGCAGGTGTGTTGAATGTTTTTAATTTTGAAGCATTTGCATTTATAGATCCAAGATCTACATATTGATTCATCACACCGCATCTCGCATCTATATTACATTGTAAGAGAGAAATGTTGAATACTGGTTTAGTTGTAAGCACTCCAGTGTGTAGCACAATAGTGATTGGTGGGATATGTAAAACGTGCCTAGTTCGGATTGATCAGGTAGAGTTAGAAGTTGATTTGATCATATTGCAGTTGAGAGAGATAGACCTCATCTTAGGCATGGATTGGCTCACTGCTCATAGGGCAGTGATGAGTTGTTATACTAAAGAGGTAATTCTTGAATCCCATAATCAATCGAGAGTGGTGTTTCGAGGAGTTAGTTAGGCAGTGCCAGCCTGAATAATTTCCTTCATGAGTGCTTTGAAATTGATCCAAGGTGGATGTGAGGCTTATCTGGCCCACATAGTTGATACCCTGGATGAACATACCATTCAGGATATTCCTATTGTTAAGGAATTTCTGGATGTGTTTCCTACTGAACTACTAGGATTACCCCTAGAAAGCGAGATGGAGTTTACTATCGATCTTATTCCAGGTACCACTCCTATATCAATTCCTCCATATACGATGACACCTGTGGAACTGAAAGAACTGAAGATCCAATTATAGGAGTTGTTAGATAAGGGTTTTATCTAACCCAATGTGTCACTATGGGGAGCTCTAGTATTGTTTGTGAAGAAGAAGGATGGAACTCTTATATTGTGTATTGTTTGTCAGTTAAATAAGGCAATAGTTAAGAATAAGTATCCATTGTCGAGGATTGATGATTTGTTTGATCAGTTACAGGGAGCTCAGGTGTTCACAAAGTTAGACTTGAGATCAGGATATTATCAGTTGAAAATAGTTGAGGCTGATGTATTGAGGAGTGCATTTAGAACAAGATATGGGCACTTTGAGTTTTTGTTGATACTGTTTGGATTGCCCCAGTAGCATTTATGGCCCTAATGAATAGGGTATTTCAACCTTATTTAGATTTCTTTGTGATTGCTTTCATCAATGATATTTTGGTGTATTCAAAGTGTAGAGAGGAACATGTAGAACATTTGAGATTGGTTCTATAGATAATGAAGGAGAAACATTTGTATGTCAAGTTCAATAAGTGTAAATTTTGGCTTGATCAAGTAGTATTCTTGGGTCATATTGTGTTTGGAAAAGGTATAAAAGTAGACTTAAAGAAAGTAGAAGTAGGGATGAAGTGAGAAGCTCTAAGAAATGTTACAGAGATTCAAAGTTTTTTTGGATTAGATGGTTATTACAGAAGGTTTGTTGAGGGGTTTTCACTGATCTCACCCCTTTGACAAAGTTTTTGAGAAAGAATGTGCCTTTTAGATGGAATGATGATTGTCAGCGAAGTTTTGAGGAGCTAAAGCATCAATCAACTACTGCATTGGTGTTAGCTATTACATTTGGATCTGGAGGATATGTAGTGTATAGTGATGCTTCACACTAGGGGTTAGAATGTGTACTAATGCAGCATGACAAAGTAATAACATATGTATCGAGGCAATTGAGGTCTCATGAGTTCAATTTTCTAGTTGATGGTTTGGAATTGGCTGTAGTAGTATTTTCTTTGAAGATCTGTAGACACTACTTTTATGGTGAAACTTTTCATGTATTTATGGATCTTAAAAGTTTGAAATATTTGTTTAGTCAAAAAGAGTTAAATATGAGACAGAGGCGGTGGATAAAATTGTTGAAGGATTATGATTGCATAATTGAGTATCATCTTGGTAAAGTTAATATGGTAGCTGATGCATTAAGTAGAAAGTCAAATAGCAGTGTGGCTCAAGTACAAATAGGTTGCCCAACCTAGTTTAATTAAGAGCACTGAATGTTGAGTTGAAATTAGGGCAAGATGAGACATTGATAGCTACATTGAAGCTGAGACTAGTATTACATGAGAGAATCAAGAAAGCCCAATGTAAAGATACTGAGATTATGAAGTTAATTGAGAAGTTTAAAGGAGAGATGATATATTGTGGTATAAACAGAGGTTATGTGTACCCAATATTGAGGATCTGAGGAAGGAGATTTGTGGAGGAAGCACATGTAGCAGCTTATGCTATGTATCCTAATACTACCAAAATGTAAAACACGCTGAAGCAAACTTTCTAGTGACCAGGGATGAAGAGACAAGTGGCTGACTGTATGGGTAAGTGCTTGACTTGACAACATATTAAAGTAGAGCATCAGGGTTAGTTGGTAAGTTATAGTCATTACCTATTCCAGAGTGGAAATGGGAAAGAATCACGGTGGATTTTATATTAGGTTTGGCAAGGACTCTGAGACAACATGATGCCATTTGGCTCATTATTGATAGATTGACCAAGTTGGCTCATTTCTTACCAGTGAGAGAGAGTAACTCACTAGATTAGTTAGCTTATAAATATATGAATGAAGTAGTGAGATTATACGGGGTTCTAGTGTCTATTATATCAGACAAGGATCCCAGATTTACTTAAAGATTTTAAGGTTGCTTACAAATAACTTTAGGTACCAAATTAAATTTCAGAGCTGCATTTCATACTCAAACAGATGGTCAGAGTGAGAGGATGATTAAGATTGTTGAGGATATACTCAGAGCTTGTGTTTTGGAGTTTCAAGGAACATGGGATATGTATATTAACAATAAGTGTCATAGCAGTATCAGTATGGCTCCATATGAGGGTTGTATGACAAGAAGTGTCACTCGCCTTTATATTGAGATGAAGAGAGCCTAAGGATTATCGAAGGCCCGAAATTGATTTAGGATACTGTTGATAAAGTGAAGTTGATCCGAGATAGAATTAAAATGGCACAAGATCACCAGAAGAGTTATGTGGATCAGTATAGGTGAGATATGGAATATCAGGTGGGAGATAAAGTATTTCTAAGAGTATTACCTTGGCGAGGTGTATTGAGGTTTGGTAAGAAGGGTAAGTTAAGCCCAAGGTACATTAGTCCATATGGAATAATTGAAAGAATTGGGCCACTGACTTATAAATTAGCCCTACGTTTTGAAATGACACAGATACATAATGTGTTTCATATGAGTATGCTTAGGAGTTATCGTTCGAATTCAATTCATGTGATACCAACTGAGGAGATTAAAGTTTCTAGTAATTTGAGTTATGTTGAAGAATTTGTTAAGATAATTGACTATCAGAATAAACAATTGAGAAGTTGAGTGATCCCAATGGTGAAAGTACTTTGGAGGAACCATTCAAGTGAAGAAGCAACTTGGGAAATAGAAGACCATATGGGAAAGCAACACCCCCAACTATTTCTCAACTCAGATAAGAATTTCTGAGAAATTTTTTTTAGGAGGGGAGAATTGTAACATCCTATTATCCCATAATTAGGGTTAGAACCCTAGGATGCTTTATATAAGAATTTATCGAGAATTTAGAAATGCATTTCATGCGTTATATGCATGCACATGCACGTAAATAATTTTGTCATTCATGAAATGATTGTACATGCATTTATTGACATTTTTTCAGGTATAAGTGATTTTTAATGTAAATAAAGTGTGAATTATGGATTAATTGTCTTGAAAATTGAATTGGTGTGTATTAGAATTAATTTTGCATTTTTGGAGGCATTTTGAATATTTTGGAAATTTATCAAAAATTTGAGATATTTTAGACTAGGAAAAATATAGAAATGAGAGACAAATAGAAGTGTGACAATTACATTAGAAATTAATTGAAAAATGGACTAATTATGGATTGACAATTGCACAAATTACTATGTGACAAGTGGAGCTATTAGTAAGTGACATATGGGCTAATTAAATGGGTGACAAATGTAAGACATGCCAAAGGACATGTGTCAATGAGTGATGGAGCCACCTAGTCACATTTTTGGGTAAGAAAGTTTTTGCAACTCCTTTGTTTTGTCTCCACCGAAAACACCATCTTGCTTCTTGCTCATCCATCGTTTAAACACTTAAAATTTGCATTTTTGGTGTTATTGGCTTATCCACTTTACAACTTGCGAGTCTTCTTCCATTTGAAGGTCTTGATTGTTACAAAATCTTTTTGTAATCCAATACTAAAATCTATTGATTGCTTTCCTCATTTCTGGAAATTTTTGCTGAAGTGAGAGAAACTTAAGACAAGTAAGTTTTATGCATATTTTAATGTTTTAAATGGATGCATGCGTGAATGATGTATAGTTTCATGCTTGTGAATTGTTGCATGCGTAAATGGTGTTGATGCATGTGTTGGTGGTGAAAGAAGAAGCAAATTTAGTGATATGATTAACAAGATGAAGGATTATAGTCATTGGAATATGATATATACAGTATTTTACTGAACATACATATGTATTTAGGACATAAATTGATATGTGAATATCCAAATTGGATGAAGTTTTATTTAGAGTAACCTAGAGACATAGAAATACATTTTTTTGAAAGAATTGAATTCGAAATATGTCCTTAAGAGTTTGGAAATTTAGCTTGAAATTGAAATTGGTGTTTTATGGAGGTATGAAAAAAATTTGTGGATTTTTTATTATAACTTGTAGGATACTGAGAACATTTGATTAGTAGAAGATGTTGCCTAAGTACCCCATTGTCAAGGTCAAATTGGTCATGAAAATCAGACCCAAAATCTATTTAAGAAAAATTTGAAAAATTGATAGGTTTATGATTGATTTTATGAAGATGAAGAGGTTTAAGAAAATTAATTAGAGTTTGATGATTTTATGAAAAACAAATTGGTTTGTGGATAAGTATAGAATGGTGACATGTTTGTGCTAAAGCGATCTAGAAAAAATGAAATGAATTTGGTGTAAAAATGGAAGTAAGTTTCGGATGAAAGAAGAAAGTTGCGATCGCGACGAAGCACGATCGCGACCTAAGAGGCTATTAAAAAGTGATTATTTTTATTGAACATGCTTTAGTATTTTGATGATATATTGATATGTATATGTCCAAATAAGGTGATTCATGGTTCAGATTAAAGTAGAGACATATGTCTACAACTTTCTTGAAAAGTAGAATTTTAATTGTCTCTGAGACTTCCAAAATCTGGTTTGAAATTAAGTCTTGATTGAGGCTGTAGTACTAACCAAGACAGAAATTATGTCCTGAGTTTATCAAAGAAACTGAATTGATGTAGGCTGAATTAGACAATCGTGTCTTCACCAAAGTTGTAGTTCATTCTCTTAGCTATTAATTGTATCAAGTTTGTAGTTTTTGGATATCGGAGCTGAAAGATATGAGTTGTACAATTCGAGGGTATGATCATGTACTAGCGAAAAGTTCAAATATACATATTCTGTGGTATTATGAGCATAAGTCATAGAATACTGAATCAAATTTAATGACCTTAGAGTCATTAGAAATTTAAGACATGGGTGAACAATTTTCCAAAAGTAGGTGTTGCCATATTATTTTATTTTCCTAATGATCAATTAGGTTATGAAATTATTTTCACATTTTTTATTATAGTCTAAACCCTAAGTACAAATTATTAGTGAGGGTTTTGATATATAAATGATATGGTGATAAGAATTTGATAAGATATCCGGGATTGTCATTGAACATGCATTGTGCATTTTTTATATACATAGATGTGCATAAAGGCATGTTTATACATTTGTGCAAAAGTGTGATATTTGTAAATGTGTTTTGTATGATACAGAGGAGCACAATGGACATCATTCAGACATTTCTAGACCATCCAGGCACTAGCATATCGGAGTGTAGCACCCCCTTACCATAGGACATATACCGGGACCCCCGTAGGTCATTCCGATACATATCCTACGATAAGGGTGAACTACGAACAATCACTACTGTACCTCATATGGCATCAAATCATACAGCATCAATACTGAAATTCACTAATTTTTGAAACCATAAATTTTTTCTCATTTCATATCATCAAAAGCAGTAATGTACATAACTATTAGTTTTTTCATTGTTTGTACATAGCTTCAAAGAAAACTACTACAAAAACATAACTAGGTCATCCCTAAAAAATGCCAGCTGACCGACCTGTGTGCTATGACTTCTCTTGCCAACACGATCTATAAGACAGGAAAAGTTCCTCTGGAGCTAGGAGTCTACTCTCTCGGTCCTGAAAAATAATTTGCAATTTTGGGTGAGTTTGCGAACTCAGTGAG
>JANVCQ010000009.1:14312109-14325029 GCA_025531925.1 Erythroxylum plowmanianum | reverse complement strand
TCAACTAACTTCACCTTACTTAATTAATGCTAACATAATCTTACTTAATCAAGTTAATCATGATCAATCATAAAAATCTGCTCATTTTTTACATATCCACACAACCTACTCATTGGAGAGATTGACAAAGCTATATATCGATGAAATTGTGAAGCTATACAGGGTGCCAATTTTTATAATATCAAATAGGGATCTAAAATTCACCTCACAATTTTGGCCAAAATTTCAGGAATCTTTGGGGTCTAAACTAAAGTTTAGTACTGCCTTCCACCCCCAGACCGATGGTCAGTTAGAGAGAATCATTCAAACAGTGGAGGACATGCTAGGATGGGATTTCTCTCGCTTTTAACATTGCCGACCCCCGGCAAGAGCCCCGTACGATGGGCTATTAGCTCAGTGGTAGAGCATGCCTTTGACAATTGCATCATTGTGCCTTCGTGGAGCTGATGCTGCTCTTGCTTGCGCTAGGGCCATCCTCCACTCCCATTCCAAGGAGCTAAGGGGCTTGATTTTATTTTTGGAATAGGCGACAGTCATTCACTGACGCCTCGAACCAAGCTTTTATCGTGACATGCTATGTTTTCTCCCCCATTGCTAGTAGGTTAAGTTGATCGGTCGCATGGAGCGTGTCAGGACTGTGGCATATCAGTTGAAATTTCCAACGGACTTGGATAGGATCCATTATACGTTCCATGTCTTGATGCTTAATAAGTACTTACTGGATCCATCTCATGTTTTGGAGACACATCTAGTAGAGCTGAGAGAAGATCTAAGTTTTGAGGTAAAACCAGTGCAGATTTTGGATCGATAGATAAAGAGATTACGCAACAAGGAGGCACCCACGATCAAAGTTCTTTCAAAAAGTGACAGGGTCGAAGAGATGACATGGGGGCCTGAGTATACTATGAGACGTCAATATCCCCATTTATTTGTGCCCTCGACTTAGGAGTTAGGAGTTTCGAGGATGAAAATCTTTTGAGGGGGGAGAACTTGTAACGTCGGACTCTTTGAGCCTTTTATATTGTGCTATACTTGGAGATGCTACTGTATACTGATACTTACATGGTTGTATATGAGTTCAAAGATGTATTTAGGTCCTTTGGGTATATATGTTAATGATTTATAGTGTTATATGCCCTTACACGAATTTAGAGTTCATCAGTATGCAAAATCTTGGAGATTTTTGACATATAAGCTTTTAAGTGTGTAAAACCAAATCTATTGGTTAGATATGACCATGGTGGTTGAATTAAATGTGTTTTAATGCCTTAGAGGTGATTATACATGATTTATAGACTTATGGGACACTTAGAAAGCTTAATTAGAAAAGTTGATGTATGTCAGAGCTTATTTGTAAATTGTTAAAAGTTAAAGGACTTGAATGTAATTTTTCAATTCTTGGAGGACCAATATGTAACTTTATAAAGTAAAGGGGCTTAATTATTATTCTAAAAAATCCGAGGACTAAAATAAAAATAAAAGTTTTGGGGATTCCCAAATTTTGGGCTTAATTACAAATTTAGGAAAAGTTAAAGGGTATAATGGTAATTTCACATAACCTAAGAGAAAAAAGGTAATTTCACCATATTTTGGTCAAAGAAGAGTCAAAATTCTAGACCGTTCTTATGTATGACCGTGCACTCCATTGCTAGACTTAAAACATCTTCTTTTAATTAAAGGAGAGGAAAGGAGAAGAGAGGAGAAGAAGAAGCTAGTTTCGATCATCCCTAAAATTCCACCCTCTCTTTGATTCCCCAACCTAAATAAAAGTGTTCTAAGTTAATTTGGGGTCAAGGAACTCAAATCTATCATTAGATTTGAGAAATTCTCAAAGGATTTGAAGATTACATCAAAAGAAGGTTTAGGTAAATTTTGTCTCATCTCTCTCTACATTAGGATTTTGAGTTTGGTGTTAAGATATGTTGTTCTCCATACTTTAATATGCATAAAACATGGTTTAGGTGAATGAAATGTGTCATGGAGATGGTTCTTTAAGTCAAAACCGAAATGTCCCCTCTTTGGTGAAATATACATTGTATATTTTTTCTGTATAAAGGCTCAAGAGATGTGAATTAAGGAGCTCATACCGAGGATTGTTGAAATTAAGAGAGTGTATACCTCCTTTTAAGATGATTTGGGGAAACCATATTTCTCATATAGGATTAGATCACCCTAAGACATGTGTGATGACTTGTATGTGAATTTTGAACCTAGGTAATGCATAGTAGAATTGAAATCTCAAATAGATGCTAATATGCTTATGTATTTGTGAAACAACTCTGCTTTGAACAACTTTGCATTTGGAGTGCAAAAGATGACTTTTATTGCATGAAATAATATTTTGAAATTTACATATGCATAATTGAGTCATATATGCTGCGTTTATTTATTCTCTTTTGGCTTAAAGCCATGGCACAGTTTCATTTTATCGGTTCGACTGATAAATAAATGCATAGTGCCTTACTTGAATTTTGTACTTAATTTTTGTAATATGAATTTTGTGATTGGTGGGGAAACAATTGGCCAAAAATGTGCTATGCATAACAGATTAAGTGACCCTCGTACCCTTGACGTTGGTATATAAAAGTTGAGTCCCATTGACACCTCTCTATAGGACTTGCTGGTGATTCTACATCTATGGTCTGGACACCAATGAGGTCATCACCTAGAGACATGATCCTCTTGTCGACTGTAGTGGGGACACACATAATTGTTTTAACTTATTCTAATATTTTTTTTCTAACGAGATTTGATTTATATATGTGATATCTTTCTACTTATTGTACTAGAACTGGAACCTATGTTTAACTAATGAGTGATTAATAGGCTAGGCCTATATGATTCCTAGCAAGTATACTTTGAGTTATAGGCTAGGCCTATATGTTTCTGTGTGATGTATGTTCTCCTCATAGATTATTTATACCATCTTAGTGTGCATCAGGTTCTATTTGCGATATATGTTTTTCCTGCTATCTGAGTACATAGTGTACTCACCCCCTCCGCCTTCTAACCACGCAGGTTAATTTAGTAAGCTTGAAGCTCTAAGTAGATCATGCGGTCTTTTGACATTTTTGGGGTATTATCGCTTATTGGTAGTTTTGTTTTCAACTTTAGTTGTATAGTGGCTCAATAACTGTTTTACTATTTTTATTAGATTGATTATATTGATATGCTTTATGATTTTATAAATTTAACTCTTGACTGTTTTGTTGCTGTAAAAGACTTTATGTATGAACTTTTGATACTATTGTTGAGATTGCTTTGAGTGGATTTTAAAGTCTTAAAGTTATGGTTGGATATGAATATAGAAGTCTATTTAAAAATTATTTACAGGAATTTGAGTGAGTTTTGGGATTTTTTAAATACAATCATTATGCTGCCCAAATTTTTCAAAAAAAAAGGAGAGATGTTTAGTTAGCCTTGCATTGTCGGATTAAGGATACCATGAGTGTCCTTAACTCAGTTATACGGTGGTTGTCATGGGTCTGATATTGTACCAAGTCGTGACACTAAGTAGTTTTTTTAGTGGGAGGGTCCCAGTTTTTCTTTTAATGGATAAGATAGCTCACCATCACTTAGTCCGTTATAGATAAGAAAAAAATAACCTTCATATAAAGTTTTAAATTTTTTAAGTTTTGTTAAATTTATCATCATGCATATATGCATCATGATTTTATACAAAATTCCAATATTGTTGACTAGTACGCTCATGCTTTAATAATATATATTTTCAAATGTAATAAACCACAATATGAATCCACTCACTTTACTCTTGACTAATAATAAATTGGAAAATGGAGAGAATTTTAATGAATGGTGACATAACCTTGACATTTTTCTTCAATAAGAACAAATTTCATAGGTATTAATGGACAACGAGCCTATACCTTCGGGTGGCAATTCAACTTCTGAGCAAGTCCAACAACATGAGCAATGGCAGAATGCTAATAAGACTACTAAGTGCTATATTCTAGCTTCTGTCAGTAGAATGTTACAAAAGCAAATTGCTTGCGTGAAAACTGTTGGTGCAGTGGTCTATCACCTATATGAGATGTTTGGTGCAAGGACCAGGTCTGCAAGAATGAAAGCTATTTAAATATTTTTAATCTCAAACAAAAACATGGCGAACCGGTGCGAGATTAGATACTTAAGGTAATCTCTGCAGTTACTGAGGTTTAGATGCTTGGGGCAGATATGGATGCAGACACATAGATGATTATGATCATCAATAGCTTAAACTCATCTTTTCAACACTTTAAGTTAGACTATGAGCTTAACAGCAAGGATTACACCTTGAGTAAATTGATGAATACCCTCCAGAGTACGAAGAAGATATTAAATATCAAGGCTAATGACATTGACGCTAATATAGCATCTTCTTTTAAGTCTAAAGGTAAGGGAAAGCAAAAGAAGAAAGGTCTAATGAAAAAGAAGGCCCAAACAAGTGTCAAGGTGGACACTAAGGGAAAGTGTTTCCAATGTGGTGAGCAGGGTCACTGGGAAAGAAACTATGCGATCTACCTTGAGTCCCTCAAAAGCAAACAAGGTATGGATTTCCTAAGTTTGTTAGGAACTAGAAATATGGAAAATTCATCTGATTTTTGGATATTAGATTCAGGAGCCATTGACCATATTTGCAATTCTTTGTAGGGGTTTGAGCCAAGGAAAAGGCTACATAAAGGCCAGTTTCAAGTCAAGATAGCAGATAGATCCTATGCTTCAGCATAATCAATGGGAGTAGTTATCTTGGACTTTCCTAGCGATCATAGGTTATATTTAGGGGATGTTTATCACATCCCAATGATTGTAAGGAACATGATTCCTATTTTTTGTCTAATAAAATCTGGTTATTCCTTATATTTTGAAATTTTTGTTTCAATATATGAGAATAAGGATTTTAATTGTAATGTGATAATTAAACGGGGATTGTTCTTTATAGAGCCTATGACAGGCTCACTAAACACCACAGAATTAATAAAACCAAGACAATCCAATGACTCTAGCATTAATTCAAAATATCTGTGGTATTTAAGAATGAGTTATATCAATCATAAAAGACTTGATAGGTTAGTGAATCCTTGCGGGCTTGGATAATGATCTATTACCCACCTATAAATCTTATATTGAAGGAAAAATGACTAAGGCCTTATTTCCTTCTAAAGGAAACATATCTGAATCCACATTAGACCTAGTACATATTGATGTGAGTGGGCCCATGAACATACAAGCTAGAGGAGGTTATGAATATTTCATAACCTTTATAGATGATTATTTTAGACATAGTTATTTGTATTTAATACATAAAAAGAGTGAATCCTTTGAAAAGTTTAAAGAATTCAAAGCTAAAGCTGAAAAGTAGCTAGGCAAGTCATTAAAACAACTTCGATCAGATCGAGGTGTTGAGTACTTATCTAGAGAGTTCCAATAATTTATAATTGATAATGGAATTGTTTCCATCTTGTCAACTCCTCGAACACCTTAATAGAATGGTATGGCAGATAGGAGAAATAGGACTCTATTGGAGATGGTAAGATCAATGATGTCCTACGCTAGCCTTCCAGAATCGTTCTAGGGATATGCTATACAAATAGCAACTTATCTTCTTAACTTTGCTTCATCCAAATCAGTGCCTAAAACACCTAGGGAGTTATGGACTGGCCAAGTGCCATTATTGCAGCTCTTAAAGACTTGGGCTTGAATCCACAAAGATGGAACCAAGGTCAGAAGTATGTTTGTTTGTAGGATATCCTACGGGCACATGTGGGTACTATTTTTATAGTCCTCAGGATAGGAAGGTATTTGTGTTAACAAATGCAACCTTCTTAGAGGAAGAATTTGTGACAAATCACAAAGGAAGAAGTGAAGTAGTACTAAAGGAGTTAGCTATTTCATCCAAACCAAGAATTGATTTGGATATAGTAGAGCAAGATGTCAAAATGGATTCAAGAGTTGAATCAGAAGAGCAGCCTGAACATCAAGTAGTGCCTAGGAATAGTGGGAGGGTTGTGAGACAACCATACAAGTATCTAGGTCTAGAAGAAGGTATAATCGCCATCTTAAAGCAAGTAGAAACGAATCCCATTACTTATACACAGGTTATTAATGATGTGACACAGAAAAATGGCTCAAGGCGATGGAATCGAAAATAGATTCTATGTACACCAATGAAGTCTAGATCTTTGTAGATCTACCACCAGATGTAAAAACCACAGGGTGTAAATGGATCTATAAAAGGAAAAGAAGATCTGATGCAAAGGTAGAGATCTTTATAGATTGGTAGCTAAAGACTATAATAAAAAAGAGGATATAGACTATGAGGAGACATTTTCTCTAGTTGCCATGCTTAAGTCCAGCAAAATTCTTTTGGCCATAGCAACCTATTTCAATTATTAAATATGGAAAATGGATTTCAAGACCTCATTTCTTAATGGGATCTTAAATAGACCATTTATATGGCCTAACTAGAAGGATTCGTTGAGCCAGTTAATGAGCATAAGGTATGCAAATTCCAGAGGCTCATTTATAGACTTAAGCAAGCATCTAGGTCTTGAAACATTAGGTTTGATAAGTCTATCAAAACCTATTGGTTCATACAAAACCTAGATGAGTCTTGTGTCTATAAAAGGATACAAGAAGGCAAGGTTACTTTCCTAATCCTGTATGTCAATAATATTCTACTCATTAGGAATGGTGTAGGAATGTTATCTATGGTTAAAGGATGGATAAACAACTAGTTCTCAAAAAAGGATTTAGGAGAGGGTAGCTATATCCTAGGGATCAAGCTTATAAGGGATCGTAAGAATAAATTGCTAGCCTTGTCCTAAATAACCTACATATTAACATGCTCAATAAGTTTGCGATGCAAGATTCCAAGTGGGGTTTCACACCTATTAGAAATGGAATCAAACTTTCAAAGGAGTAAGCACCTAAGACCTAAGAGGAGGTCGAACGTATGAATAACATTCCATATGCTTCGACAGTTGGAAGTTTAATGTACTCCATGCTTTGTACTAGATCGAACATATGTCATGCAGTGGGACTGGTAAGTAGATTCCAATCCAATCCAGGAATGGAGCATTGGACTGTGGTTAATTGCATACTAAAGTATCTTCGTAGGATGAAGAACTTAATGCTTGTTTACTCTGGAAGTAATCTTATTCTGACAGGATATATAGATTCTGATTTCTAATCAGATGTTGATTCAAGGAAATCAACTTTTGGCTTTATATTTGTTTTAGAAGGTGGAGCCATATTCTGGAGGAGTGTCAAGCAATCTTGTTTTGCTGATTCAACTATAGAGGTTGAGTATGTTACTGCTTGTGAAGCAGTAAAAGAAGCAGACTGGCTCCATAAGTTCTTAAATGATTTGGAGGTAGTTCCTAAGGCAGAAAAGGTCATTACACTTTATTGTGATAATAATGGGGTAGTGGCTAATTCTAAAGAACCTCAAAACCATAAAGCTGCCAAACACGTTGAGAGAAAGTATCATTTTATAAGGGAGATAATATAATATGGTGAGGTGAATGTGGTAAATATTCCCATAGAGCAAAACTTTGTTGATCCATTTACGAAGGCATTGTCTCAAAAAAGTTTTGAGGGTCATCTAGCAGGGATGAGAATGAGGCATATGTCAAACTTGCTTTAGGGAAAGTGGGGGATTATTGGAGTTATGTAAATATAGTGCCCTAGAAAGCAAGTGTATTTACATATATCTTAATCTTCTTTGAGTTACTTTTGTAATAAAAATATTTAATATTAATAAAACAAAAGAGTTTGGTTTTAATTGTATGAGCATTATATATTCTTTTGTAAGTAATATACATATACATGGAGATGTATGAGAAACATGTCTATTATTAAAATCTAAATTAGTTGATTCACACTTGAATAATCAAGTTGGTCACTTGATTATGGTTTAGACTGTAGTGTTGCAATTTATTTCTGTGTAAATAAAAGAATTTACTTCAAGAAAATTATGAGTTCCATATCATGATAGTAGTTGACTATCAATAATGACACTATTAAATGAATATGGAATCAAGTATGTTTTTTAAAGAATAAAGTAGGCCATTACTTTAATCTTAAAACATACACCTTAGCATTTTTTTTATTACGAACCACAATCTTGATGAGTGGTGAACTCATATATGTTTCATTACAATTCTTGATATGATCGGAATGAATTTTTACAGAGTATCAATCTAGTGTCTGCATGTTGGAATTATTAATTGAAATATGTATTAGGGAATATTCACTCAAATAAAGAGTTTATAGTGATATCATCACCTCTATATGTTTTACAGAGATTGGTGATTAAATTGGTGCCAACAGTTTGAGGGACTATCTATCCATCAAGTCTTAACACCAAGATAAGATCTTGTATGTTAATCACCATATAGAGTAAAACAAGAGATCTAGAAGGAAAAACCAACATAAGGGCAAATTACCCTTTATTGTGTATATGGCTATAATATGGTTCATAATAAAGTTTGCAATTGGACATCTTGAACATGTATTCTCATAATATTTAGTAATTCAAGAGTTCAAACAATTGTCTTTAGTGGAATGACATTTGGTTAATAAGCTGAAATTAATTCTAACAAGATTAAGTTAATTCTGGACTTATTGGAGCTTGAATTATATAAGTCCAATAAGATTCACCATTTGGCTTCTAGGAAGGTTATCAAGCAAAGTAAGAAATATAAATAGAGGATTTAAAGTTTATGATTGAATGTTGGGCTTACTTTAATTAATTGTTAATTAGAAGCCCAAATAAACATTTAATATTAGGCTTGACTTTGGTTTGATTTGATTAATTAGATTAATTAAATTGAAACAAAGTTATTAAATAAAAAGGAGGGCATATTTTGGTTTTTATAGTTGAATGTGCAGCTGCACATTTAACATTAAATTGCTAGGTAAAAGATGGCCTTTATCATACTTTATCATCATTAAATGGAGTAATGATCCTATCATTAAATGGTTTAATGGTTGTCTGTTAATGATGACATGTAACCTTTTAGCATTCATTTGATTAAAGAAAGGAAGAGGTGCATTTGATGTACTCTCTCTTCCTTCTTTCATATCATTACCGAAAATGAGAGGGTCTCATTTAACTTATTGTTTTTGTCATATAGCCATCTTGAAACAAATTAGAAGAGTCTCATTTATTGGTTTCTTTATGATTGATTAAAGAATGAAGTGATGCATTGGATGCACTTCACTTCTTTCTTTCATGTTAACTAAAATTGAGAGAGAGTGTGAAGAAGTTGTTCTTGCATTTTTGACTCACTCTCTCCTCTCATGCATGCATAGCCGAAACTTGAATAAGAAGAGTCTCATTTTGGGCTTTTTTCATCCAAGAAAAATCTCCTCAAAATATTTCTTCTCCTTTCCAACCAAAAGATCTTTAACTAAGTTGTCCAAGAAGAACAAGTGGTTGATCAAATTGGTCGAGGATACAACAACAAGGAAAGGATACATTGATAAAGGAATGGATACAAAATCGAGGAGTCAAAGTTATAGCAAGGATTCAGAGAGGATACAAAAGTGAGGAGTCAAAGATGTAACGAGGAGTCGGTATAATTTCCATCTTGTTCTTGTGTTAATTATTTTCCTTATACCGTATCACGTATGATTGAGACATGTTGATTTGGTTGTGTTGTTTCTGTTGCATTTTGATTTTGGAAAAATTTTTGAAATCTACCATTTTAGTCAAATCTTGCATGCTTTTGTTTTCGATCCAACATGACACACCTATGTAT
This sequence comes from Erythroxylum plowmanianum, assembly GCA_025531925.1. NCBI lineage: Eukaryota > Viridiplantae > Streptophyta > Magnoliopsida > Malpighiales > Erythroxylaceae > Erythroxylum > Erythroxylum plowmanianum. The sequence goes on along the minus strand of JANVCQ010000009.1, from coordinate 14,315,265 downwards.
GGGCATGAGAGTGGTCTCACGCCCATGTAAGACATTGCACAACCATGAGATATGCTCACGATTGTGCGATCGTTTCATCTAGTTGTGAGCTCTTCAAAGCTTCTATTCTTCATGTTCTTGTCTTCTTCTTGCTTTTAATCTTCTTCTTTCTTGCTATATGAAGACAATTGAGTGTGAAACTTTGAAAAACAACTCAAATATAGTGCTTTTGACTTACTTTAGCTCCTTTGCTTCGGAATGGTGCCTAAAACCATATATAAACTAAAGTGAGTATCTTAAGCATTTTTGTATCGTTAATCACTAAGTGTTATTAAATAAATATACAGTCAATTAAGCATATATCACATAGATACATTACGTTAATTGTTATTTTAACTTTAATAATAAAATCTTGCATGATTGAAATTTCATATCAATGAACTTCGAAACCTAACATTTTATTATTTTGATTCCTCTTTGATTGTTAATTTTTAAATAGTTTATTAATTTAACTATTTTCATAAATTATTTTTTATTTAGTTTAAGATAAATAAGCATAGTATTATAGTCTTTGTGGGATCAATACTCTGGAATGCTCTAGTTTTATTAGTTGTTATAATCGATCTTATGTATTTGTAGATACATTTGATTACTAAGATTAGTAAAAGTAAATTGAATAATAATAGTAATAATAATAATAATGATGATGGTGGTGGTGGTGTTGGTGGTGGTGGTGATGATGATGATGATGATGATGATGATATATTTTATTATCATTAAAACTTTGCTTAGAACCTCTATTGATACAAAGATCACTTTTTAATGATTATTATATATTTGTTGATATTATATAAAATAAATACACTAAACTAAATCCCACTATCTATATGTCAAAGAAATATGTAATGCATAACTCCCCTTTAAATCATGCATCATTTGATATGAATGGAATTGTTTTAGTATCATCAATCTCTCTGCCTTTTATCAAAATTAAAAGGTTACACGATATAAAAACAATCAAGTATTAAAAGAGAAAATTAAATAACTTTCCTCTTTCTTTTTTAAAACTACCAAATGGGGAAAGTCTAAATGTAGAATTTTTTATCAAAGAAATGAATAAATTTCAAAAAAATTCATATATCAATTAAAAAATTAATCTTTCTCCACCTAGGTACTTGTAACAACGTTTTTCCTCCTAAATATGTAGTTCAAGTCAATATCCTTGAATGTTATTAATATGAAAGCAAGTATGTACATTCTTTTATGTACCACTAATAAATACTTTTTTGTTCTTTCACTTAGTTCAACAGTTGGCCTCTTTATACCAACTTTTTACTTGCATCATATGAGGGCTCTTAGTAAGTTTTTGTTGGACCCCATTTTCGGAGTCCTGAAACGTGAGCTCAGATATATATTCCAATGAAATCATGAAGCTTAAAGTCTCATATCATTTCGATTTTTATTTTGGATTTGATCAATAGATAAACGACAATCCATTCTTATGATTATGTCCTCAATCATATTGTACCTGTCAAAATTCCCCGAGAGAAACTCTACTGACCCCTTCAGGAAAAGTTTGCTGCGGCGACAAAATATAACTTCGTCCCGACGACCTTGAAAGACTGACTTCGTCGCAGTGACCTTGAAAGATTGACTTCACCACGGCGACAAAATATAACTTCATTGCGGCGACCTTGAAAGATTGACTTTGCTGTGGCGACAAAATATAACTTCGCTGCAGCAACCTTGAAAGATTGACTTTGCGCGACGAAACCCATGGAATTTCCAACCCCTAAACCTAAAATTCCAATGGTTTCTACATCACTATTTCCTTACTTTCAATTTATGTTATCCCAAAATCACACCCTCTAATGCATCATCATTTCAAACAATTCAACTACTAACATTATTTCATCATACTCTCTAATCTTTACTCATTTAATTCATTTCTTATAACTAATTCTCATTCGTCACAATTTCCTATCTTTCCTTTTTCTATAACACATCTCACTTACATAAATAACAATAACTCGTATTCAAAATTCATCATCTCAAATCGATAACCTTTTCAAGTATACTTAATTTTAACTTAACATCATCCATACAAAATTCACATTTCAATAACCTCAAAACAAAGAGTTTTACAAAGCTTTAATGGCATTTCAAGCCACAATACATCAATGTCTCAAATCTCCATGTACAAAAGTTACATGAACTAATGATCCTTGAAATGTAACTAAACCCTCATGGTTACAAAATCTAGATTAAAATACAAAAATATGCATAATCGAAGTTAGGTCTTGACTCTCTTTCACTCCATCTTTTGCTCATCACCTGGATATGGGGAGGAGAATGGGGGTGAGCTTAAAGCTCATGGGTGACAGTTTATAACAAAAAAATAAGCAAAAATCATTTTTAAAACTCATTACCATTGTACATTTTCAAAACCATAGTAATTTCGCAATAAAAATCCTCAAACACTTGTTTCTTAAAATTTTCAATTTATCAAACAATTCACTAGCAATTATAAATCATGTATGCGTCAAACTTGTCAACAGATCAAAAGCACATAAGCACATCAGAATAGTTTGGAAGGTCCATAAACAGAACGAACTAGCACATTTCCCACAAAGGGTCCTGTGTAGTTGTGAACAGAATGAGCTAACACAATTCCACATAGTGGTTTTGTGTAATCATGAACATGAGGGAATCCATGAAGGAGCTCCAAATCACTAATGGGCAGGTGGGAGAAGCCTTTAGTCAAAGTGCACTTGACAACATAATGGACCAAACCAAACCCACATAACACATATATCATGACTTGTAAACTTATGTTGCCCAAAATGGCACTTCTTGAAAACTTGAGTTTCATAAGCATACAATATTTCATATGCGCTTTCAAAACTTGATTTCATAAACTTGCTATTCTTTTCAGAAATCACTTGAGAAATCTCTTTATAAACCATTACACAGTTCATGTAGCAAACATATAGCAGATTTCACAAATCATGCAAAAGCAAAAGTGTTGGCCCCCGAAATTTTTCTTATTGAATTAAGCATGATTTAAATGAATTATAAGGTTTGATGGATAAAGTTTTGAAGCTACTTGTTATGTAAATGTTACTAGGATTTTATTATATGGTTTGGTTGTATTAAAAGTGGTAAGATTTTATGACA
>JANVCQ010000009.1:14254169-14272692 GCA_025531925.1 Erythroxylum plowmanianum | reverse complement strand
AACAAAAGGGGAATAATAAGAAAAAGAACAATCACCATGCTTACCAAGCTACTACTGCTAGTACCTTTTCAAATGGCTCCAATTCTGATGCAAAGTTGGATTTTGTAATCCCAAATGTTACCAGTAATGTTAGCTCTTATAAAGTTAAGCCTTACCAATCTCAGATGAAATTCAACAGCTGATGAAAAGCTCAGTGTGTTCTGCTATTTCTACAGCATTTTCTCCCATTGGTTTATCTGGTAAGAATTCTCTTAAGGTAGGGTCTCCTTGGATCATTGATTCAGGTGCTTCGAATCATATGACTGGAGCTCAAACTCCTTTGTCCATTAAATCTTATGATAATGATCAACAAATTATTACAGCCAATGGTGAGAAATCAGATGTTATTGGTAGCGATAATCTCTCTTTATTGTTAAATTCAAAAACTTCTTTTCAATTATCAAATGTTTTCTTTGCTCCTAAAGTTACTGGTAGTCTCCTTTCTATTGGAAAACTTGTTTGTGACTATAATGTGTTGTTTCATTTTCTCATGACGGTTGTACCATACAGGACCTTCAAAGTGGGATGGTGATGGGGAGGGGTCGTAGAATTCGTAGCCTGTCTGTTCTACAATTTGAGAAGCGTGGATGTGATAATCAATTTTTTGCTCGTTTTAACGTAGATTTGTCTAGTTCTTCTAAGATTTGGCACTTGTGCCATCATAGATTAGGTCACCCAAATGTCAAATTGTTTGGTTCTAGTTTATTAAAAAGTCAAATATCCTCTTTGAGTACTATCAATAAATCTTGTTTAGTTGTTCTTTGAACAACAGAGTGAAATTGCCTTTTCCATTTCATTCTAGTATATCTACCATACCATTTGAGCTAATTCATAATGATGTTTTGGGTCCAACACCTACCTTATCTAGGTTAGGATTTTGATATTATGTTTTATTCACGTGCTTCACTTGGATATACTTTCGTGTTATAAATCTGAAGTTTTTAAATAGGCACGCGATCAAAGCCCTAGGCTCCTCCCAATATTTTTATGTATGATAAGAAATCAATATGATGCTAAAACAAAAGTTCTTTGGACTGATTCAGAATGCAAACACATTTCAAAAGAGTTCCAAGAGGTTTTAGAATTTGAAGGAATCCAATCTTAAAGAACTTGTCCTAACACTCTTGAACAAAATGGAGTGTTTGAGGAAAAAAAATTGTCATATCCTCGAATTGTTAGGACTCTATTGTTAGATTCCCAAGTTCCTCAAACTTTTTGGGTTGAAGCTGTATCAACTGCTATTTATCTTATTAATCGGATCCCATCATTTGTTCCTAAGGATAAATCTCCCTATTGGATGTTATTTAATAAGCTACCTGATTATTCTAAATTGCATGTGTTGGGTTGTGTTTCTTTTATCCAACTTTTTGCTCATGAAAGAACAAAAAATCTAATCAGGCTTCTTTATGTGTCTTTGTAGGATATAGCATTGATCAAAAGGGTTGCTTATGCTATGATCCTATAATCCATCGTATTGTATCCCGTAATGTGATTTTCTTAGAAAATGTCTTTTACTATGTCTCCATTGCTAAGGTTAAAGGTCCTTTTGTTCCTTTTTCATTTGATTTTTTAGAGTCAACTGATACTTCGCAGAATGTGTCTCCTAATGGTGACAGGATTATTCCTGATTCTGATCATACAAAAGAATTGTTAGTACACAAGTAAAAAGAGAAGCAAGCACCAACTACAACACTTTCCAATCCTATCCCAAAGTAAGGTCAAATGCAACCTCTTGATCTGGTATGTTCTTGATGCAAAAAAGCTTAAAGTATATAGAAGAAATAAAAGAGGGAAAATTAGTCAATCACAAGCCTTAATTTGGTGGGATGAAAATTGAGAATTGAGTTGACAACAAAAGATAAAGGCTGAAATTTACATTATGCTAGGATTCCTTATTAGATATGAAGTAGCAGCAAGTTAAATATGTTATTCTACTTTACATATATTATCCTAGTTGTTTAGAACTTACAGAATTTTTATTAGAATAGGATTTGAATTTGTTAGGAACTGTTTCCTACTAGAATATGGGTTCTACAAACTTTGTATATCTGTGTATTCAACTCTTCATCAATAAGAAGCAATCAGAAATTTTTCTACAAACTTGAGTTTTTGAGAAGGTGTGATGCTTTCTTCTACGAGTGATTCTTAGACCCTAGGAGAGATTCCTAGTTTTCTATCTTTCATTCTTTGTGTTCTTTACTAAATTCCAGCAAACCTAACCTACATTCTAGCCATTTCAAACCTATATTCTAGCCATATTAAGTCCTAAAATCCTAAGTCTAAATTTTCAGTAATCAAACCTTAAAATTCTAGCTATACAAAATCTAAAATTTCAACATTCCTAGCCAAAAGTCAACCTTGAAACTTGATATTTCAGAAGTCTAATATCAACCATATTCCTTAATTTTGTGAATTTTAGTAACTAGTTAATAATTCTTCTATTTTTCCTACTTCATTTCTCATCCTACGATTCTTCTATGAATTCCGTTCCTTCAAGACGTAGTCATCTTATCGGTAAACCACCTGATCGTCTTAATCTTTTGGCTCATCAACATTCCCTGTATAGTTCTTTGGATTCCATTACTATTCCATCATCTTATCAGGAAGCATCTCAAATACTCTGTTGGAAAGAAGCTATGAACTTCGAAAAACAAGTCAGCCACCAATTGTTGATTGGGAAGAGATGAAGCTAAAGTTATCGGAGAAATACTTATCATTTCATTATTAGGAAGATATCCAAGATCAACTCACGACCTCTAGACATGGGATTATGTCTGTAACTAAGTACACGGAAATATTTGATGAGCTTTCTCTTCGATATCAAAGGACGGAGTCAAAACGACAACTTATATCTCACTACAAAAATGACTTAAGGGCAGAAATTCGCAAGGAGCTAATAATGCAAAGGATTTGTAGCCTTGAAGATGCCTATCACTTACCTTTAAAAGCGGAACAATACTTGGGACAACAAGCTAAAAAGTTTCGATGTCAAGTCCGGGAGTTCGACATGAAGAGAACTATGATGATACAAAACTTTAGACCAGCACCCAATGCATCAAAATCGCACCACCAAACAACTACAACACTTCTCAAGGAGTTGAATTTAAAGGCAAAGCCATAGCGAAGAATGGGACAAAAGGAGGCAACTATGACAAGTAGTGCTTCGGATGCAATGGGAGGGGCCACTTTGTTTATGAATGTCCCACTAAAGCTTTACATATGATGGGAGAAGAAGAAGAGGAAGATTTTGATGAGTACGTATGTGAGAACGAAGTCAGAGAGGAGTTGGAAGGAGCTAGTGATGAACTAGCTAGTCCTATAAATCTTAACATAGTGAGACGCACACTTACAACCCCTAAAGTAGAAGAACAAGAAGAATGGCTTCATACTGCTATTTTCTTTACTCAAGTTAGATGCGTAGAAAAGTATGTAAGCTTATCATTGATGGACGGAGCAGTATGAACGTGATATGGTGAAGCGATTGAATTTACTCACGAAGAAACATCCAAATCTCTACAAAGTTGCTTGGTTAGATAATACTATAATAGTCGCTCAAAGGTGCTTGGTGTCTTTCGAATTAGGAATATATGAGGACTCTATTTGGTGTGATGTCATTCCTATGAAAGTATCTCACATGTTACTTGGGCAACTATGGCTTTATGATTGACATGTGCAGCACTTCGGAAAAGCTAACACCTATCATTTTATATTTCATGGAAAGAAGATAGTTTTGAAGCCTATGAAGGGAGACAAGGTAGAAAAACATAACAAAGTGGATTCTTTGACAAACTCTAAAGCTGAAACAACTAAACAACAAGTTCAAACGCTTAAAGAGCAAGCTAAAACACCTGAACGGGAGGTTGAAACACCTGAATAACAGGCTGAAACCCCTTAACAACAAATCAAAATACAAGAACAATAGGCAGAAAAAACAAGGCAACAGGTTGAAAGAATCGGACAGCAAGTCAATATAACAAAACAGGGGGCTGAAAAGATTAACCAACAACTACTTGGAGTTCCAAAGCTTGATAATTGAAAACTTTATGATGTCCTTGGTGTTGTTGATGAAGATTGTGTTGTAGTGATTGATGAAGGAGAAGTAGACTTAGATGAAGATGTGCAATTAGTACAACATGAGAATAAAGGAGAAGCTGTGAGTGCACTTTCAAAGTCAAAATTCAGCAATGATGGCAAGTTTGTGCATCTAATTACAAGAAGCAGCAGTAGGTATATTCTTGAAGCCTATGTTGTAGAGAAACCATGTGGTTTAGTTATGAAACCATTTTCAAATTTATTGATCAAGACATATGGTATTTTCCACACTGCTAAACTATTCTTCAAAGAGGTTGTATGTCTCCATTACCTTTAACCATCGTTTCTGACCGTGACGTCAAGTTTATGAGCTATTTTTGAGAACTTTATAGAAAACGTTGAATACTAAGCTTCATTTTTCAAGTTTGTTCTATCTTCAAACCGATGGTCAAACAGAGGTCGTAAATAGAAGCTTGGGAGATTTGTTAAGGTGTTTGGTTAGAGATAGTTTGAAGAATTGGGACCTAATTCTTCCTATGGCAGAATTTGCATACAACGGTTCTAAAAATAGGTCTATTGGTAAAAGCCCTTTTAAGATAGTTGCAAGAGTTCAACCAAGGAAGCCTATTAATCTAGTTCCTTTACCAAAAACAACAAGAATCAGTGTTGAAGCTGAAGGTTTTGCACAATACATGAGGGACATCTTTGATGAGGTAAGACGGAAGATAACAACTAGCAATTTGTCTTATAAAGAACATGTTGATCAACATCGTCGATTGGTGGAATTCAATGAAGGGGATGTGGTGATGGTTAGGATTTGTCTAGAGCCTTTTCAGGAAGGAAAGTATAAAAAACTTCATTCACGAGCCTTATAAGATCATCAAGAAGATAAGTGCTAATACTTATGTTTTGGAATTACCAAGTGATATGGGAATAAGTCATATCTTTAGTATTGTGGATTTAACTATTTATCATGGACAAGATGATGAGCAATCCCCTACTGCAGTTGTAAGAATTCCAACCATTCCTCATCTCAAAGAGGAGATAGAAAATGTTCTTGAGGAACAAATTATAGCTACCAAAGATGGAGGATATCGACAATTTCTTGTCAAGTGGAAAGGAAGACCGATTTTTTATAGCACTTGGATTTTAGGGTCTAAATTTTCGAAGTTGAATCTAGACTTATATGATCAATATTTATCACATTCTACGTCGAGAATGACTTCAGATAAGCCGGGGAGAATTGATGCAAAAGAACTTAAAGTATATAGAAAAATAAAAAAGGAAAGATCAACCAATCACAAGCTTTAATTTGGTAGGGTAAAGATTGGGAATTGACTTAACATCAAAGATAAGGTTGAAATTCATATTTCATTAGGATTCCTTATTAGGTAGGAAGTAGTAGTATTATGTTTTTCTATTTTAGATACGTTATCCTAGTTGAATATGACTTATAGAATTTCTGTTATATTAGGATTTAAATTAGAAATCTTTTTCCTACTAGAATAAGGATTCTAAGAATACTATATATATATGTACTTAGTCTTTCATAAATAACAAGCAGTCTAGAATTTTTCTACAAACTTACAGTTTTCAATTAGAAGGTGTGATGCTTTCTTCTAATAGTGATTCTTAGAACTTAGGAGTGATTCCTAGTTTCTTACTGTCCATTTTTTTTGGTCTTCACTAAATTCTAGCAACCCTAACCCATAATTCCAGCCCTCTCAAACATACATTCAAGCTGTTAGCTCCTTAAACTTCGGAGCACTTCTGAGCGACCTTCACGATGCACCTTAGAAAGAAGGTTAGCTGGATTACAGGCATGAGGGATGCATGCGAAAACACTAAAGCAAACATGGGCGAGTGGGATTGGACTTAGTGCGAATTTTGGTAGAGTCTCGAACCTTGTAGAGATTGACTCGACCCAGGTTAAGGACTTGATGGACTAAAGACTTGGCCCATACTCAGATGAATGGACCACGACTAGCGAACTTGTTGTGATAAGCATTAGATTAGGCCAGTGTGTTATGTAGGCTTCGGCAAGATCACACTGCATCAGCAGCAGATAGAGATTATGGAGAGATTTTGAATGATGTGGCGACAATTAGGAGTTAGAGTTGCAGTGGAATTCAACATCTGAAGATTGTAGAGATCTTCGAAGATAAGGATGCTCCTATTTGAATGTAAACTCTATCTTTCTGTTATCTTGTAAATTTTATCTTATCAGTTAGAGTCCTATTTGGATGAAGGTGTCGTCCAATTGGTCCATGTGATATAATATGATAGAGATAGACGTGATCTTAGCACAATCTTAGGCAGTTTAGTTTTAGTGGGATTCTGAATATAACTTGGCTTCTAAGTTAAAGTGCCTATATATAACTCATTCAAGCTTTGCTCTTCTCATTCAATCAGAGAGAGCATTCCTTATATTCTTTTGAGGGAAAGTATATAAAGGTTGGTTTTACCATATCTCTCTTGTTTCCTTGTTGTCTTTGTTTTCTTATTGTTTTCGTAGCATTGTTTCTTCGAGTGTGCGAGGTAAACATTTCGAGGGTCGTTGAAGGCAGAAGTCTTACTTAGCGGATCTAAGTGAGACTGTCGTGCAAATGGTGTTGGTGATCAACTTCAATAAAAGGTCAAATCCCAAGGTGACCTTTGAATCACTAGCCATCTTAAACCTATATTCCAGAGATATTAAACCCTAAAATCCTAAACCTAAAAATCCAACAATCAAATATTAAATTCCCAGCTTTACATAATCTAAAATTTCTACATTCCTAGCTAAAATTCACCCTTGAAACCTATTATTCCAACAGTCTAATATCAGCCATATTTCTTAATTTTGTGCTTTTAGCTCTAGTTAATAATTCTTCTATTTGCCCTACATCACAAATTGATGCTAATAACTTAGCTTCAATTTGAGGGGAGTGTACGAATTGTATTTAGTTAGTATCTTGTATAGTTAGTACATATGATTATATTTTATACTCTTTCAGTTTGTATCCATTTGAGGGGGAGCGTGCAGATTGTATTTAGTTAGTATCTTGTATAGTTCATATGATTATATTTTATAATATTTTAGTTTGTAGCCCTAAGGGTATTTATGTCATTGCACAAGCTATATATATATATATATGCCAATTCCTAGAGCAGCGGTCAAGCCTTTTTGGTGACTGCTCTTATCTATCTCAGTAATACTCTGATTATCATTTACAAGAAGAAACATACCTGAATACACCAAGGATTGGAAGTCCCTTTTTTGTGGCAAGGCTTCTTTTCATAAGCAGTACTGCTGCAGCACCATCACTTACCTGGCTGGAATTACCTAAAATGATTTGGCAGTCAATTCTTATTGCACTTGAGCTGACTATGATTCTGATAATTATTTCAAGTTTTAACCAGTACCAGCAGTAGTGGTTCCATCCTTTTTAAATGCAGGCTTCAGCTTGGCCAAACCAGCCATGTTTGTGTCTGGCCGAATGCCATCATCCTCTGAAATTGTGACTGGCTTTGCTACACCAGTTTTGCTGTCCACAATCTATTGAAAGGGATGATCTAACACACGCTGAGAGAGGAAAGGAAGTGAAAGATATTTCCTGATGTACATTCAATTCTTCATTTACCTTTGTATAAACAGGGACAATTTCATCTTTGAATCTGCCAGAGGCCCTTGCAGCAGCAGCTTTTCTATGTGATTCAACCTACGGTGTCAAAGTGAAAGTGTTGATTACTCAAAATGCTCGCATCTGAGGCTTATTTGCAGACATGTGTAACTTACAGCAGCCTGGTCTTGCTCTTGCCTTGTCACACCGTAACATTCTGCAACATTTTCAGAAGTAATTCCCATGGGAAGAAGACAATCACGAGCTTGGACAGAACTCTCCACCTATTAGCAACATAAATCAATTCACACACAGTATATGTACAAGATAACCAACTATAGAGAAACATAGCGTTCAAGCATACTCTTGGGTTAACTTGTTGAACTCCACGAATGTTATCCACTGTCATGGACTCCAAGCCGGCTGCAATACCTTTGTTGAAGATAAAAGAAGGTTAATCCCGTAAAGGGTATATAAGATACAAACTTATTCTGGAATCATTCTTTATTCTGGAATCGTTCTTACCTATGTCGATATAACCAGTTTTTATGAAAGCAGCAACATCAGCAACTGCCTGCAGACCAGATGAGCATTGCCTGTTGACAGTTCTAAGGGGCACCGTATCTGATCAAATGGGTAATCAATGTAGAGTAATCATCCAAAAAGATTCTCTACACTTCTAGAAGAAAATTAATCCTAAAATGCAATTATGTATAAAGTGCCATTTGGGACTCTTGAATATGTTCTGTCCATCTTTTCCAAAAGTTGGTGGCAACTTGAAATTAGAGGTAAGTTCAGCAACTATCAAAATAAGACTGTATAAAATAAGTTGATAGAAATATTGAAGAAGAAATTGTTAAATTTACAAGCCTGTGACAAGTACTTTACCAGGGAAACCGGCAAAAATAGATGCCATCCTGCACTCAATTGCCCTTTGTGAACCAGGAGCCAAAACAGTACCAACAACTATATCCCCTACTTCACTTGGATTCAAATTTGTTTTCTCTATCAATGCCTAAAACACACAATTAGAAACAATCAAAGTAGATCCTTCTCTACCGTAGAGAATTACACCATCGTATTTGCAGGTTCTCATTAGACAAAAAGGAACAGTATCTTCTAACCTTAAAAACAGGAACGAGGAGATCCTCAGGAAAGGTATCCTTGAAACCACCACGCTTGGACTTGCAGATTGCAGTACGATATGCACTGTTTGACATCAAACAAAGTGAATTCTGAGCAAATGTGTGCGTGAGAGAGATGAAGAAAACATGAACAACACCGTATGTTCAGAACTAATATCCATCCTTTTTAAAAGACAAAAACTCACGCAACAATCACAATATCATCACCAAAGGCAGCCGAACGATGATATGCAGCGCTATCCCCAGCCCCGCAAATCGAGGTCTAATAAACCAACAAGAAAAGAAGAGTCATTATGAACACAAAGAAACATCAATGCCCAACAAAACATAGTCCTAGGAGTGCAAAGGGCTTATTAATTTACAAGTGCCGTGTTATTCAATCAAAACACCAAGTTAAGGGCATATATCATTGCAGGGCCACTAAGTCACTCGAACTCTAGACCAACAAAACTGTTACAAACCAGCAAGAAAGGAGAAAAGCGTGTTACACAACGAAAACAACTACTTTCTCAAGTAAAGATGGAATTTTCCAGGTACCCAGAAACGTGAATAAACAAATAAACCATTTTGAAAAAGAGATAAGCTGAGTTCATGTCCAATCTTACGGAATTTCCAAGTTTTTCGATTCAACAAAGCACAGGAAAACCAAGTACAAAACAAACATGGCCACAAACATAACAGACAACAACTACTAGAAAGAAAAAGAATAACTTACAGAAAGAGAAGAGGATTCATGGATATCAGGAGAAGAAGTGGGTTGCAGATGAGCAAGCAAAATTTTCTGTCTGTTCAATGCTTTCTCCATGTTCTCTGCGAGTCCTTTCTCTACACAAAGGAAATGGGGATTGATAAAACGTTACACAGAAGAGATGCAACGGATTCGACCTTTAATGCTATTGGTTAACGACTCTTTCTGTCTTCTCAACGGTGAAAATGAAGGTCAAGTCAAAATGGCGGACAGAATTTTCATGTAGCTTCCCCTGATAATTTAAAACATATTGATTTCTTTACTAAATATATGACTATGTTGGGTTTCTTACAGTAATTTGGGTCTCCACGTTCAAAACCATGCGAAACACGTTCCGACTGACAACTCAACACTGCTTTCCCACCTCATGGTCAGACGTTGTTTGTTGTCGTTAATGGTTGACTTGACCCAAGTCGTCCAGTATAATGAAACGGAGAGACCTCAATTCATTAACCCATAGTGCTCTTGGTGGTTGAGTTGAGCGTTAACCCTCAGAAAGCGACCCTTTTCTGTGATCGAACAATTATTTAACAAGTGTTAAGAAAATTTTAGTATTTATTCTATTAATTTTATAAAATGAAAATTAATTCTTTTAGACACAAATAGATATTCTATTTCTTTCATATTGCTTTGAAGGATTAATATTTTTAAATCAATTTATTAGACAGACCTCCTTTTATTCAAGTTCTTGCTATTTTTATTAGTTGTATTAAATCAGTCAACCTCTAAACTAATAATTATATATAAATTTAGAAAATTAAAGTTCAACTACTATCTAATTGTAGCCATTAAATGTTAAACTTTTTATATATAAAAGCTATTTTTTAAAAAGAAAAGAATAATGAATTAATAAATAAGAGCTATAGACAAAATGTCTTTAGTCAGTCATAATACATTAAAGTCTCTGCATGTTGCTAATACAAAAAATCTGCCAACAATACAATAAACTTGAGACATTAAAGACAAGAAGAAGTAGAAGTAAATAGCATCTGATTAGTAATATAATTCATCATCTCATACATAAGGCGATGCTCAACCCTCAGTTTACCTTGAAATTTTCGTATATTCCTTTCCTTTTAATAAGGTTGAAATAGAGAATGAACCTAGTAGATCCTTCTTTGCATTTTCTAATTCAAACCACCACGCCAATTCACAATACTAGTCCAATTACTCACCAAGCAAGAGAGGTTATTCATCATTAGGATACTTCACTAAATTGATTTTAAGAAATCATATTGAAAAACAAATTGTTGACAAAGAGAACCATGGTAGAAATAGATCTTAGACAGATTTCTTTTGCTCTAAAACAACAATCCAATAAAAATCTCACTAACACGCAAGGTCCAGTAGTATGCAACTTTACCTATAACTAATAAAGAGCTTATTTACAAAATTTGTTATTTTACTCTATATAAGTTTATACCATGAGACTTATAGATGCAGATCAAGATTCTTACAAGACTTATTAGTAAAGGAACCTAATGAACGTCCTAACCAAATATTGTTGTCAATAACTATAATGTTGAGGTGAAAAAAAGGTGCAACTCGAAGCAATCCAGTTATGATATAATGATTAAGATTATATGAATTATTAAATAAAACCTCCATGACAATAACAATGTTTGGTATCATGCTCCTCAAATTAAACATAATGAGCATCATTGATAAGAGAGCTCAACAATTTCAACTGTCATGCCAAAAGTTAGTAGAAACTCCATTACTTATCTTGTTATAGTGTAAACATTCATCTATTACATAAGTTTAAAGATGTTAAGCCTAGCCTAGGATGAGTTGCTTTTAGGAGAAGCTGAATAAAAGCTGTCATATTTTAAGCAATATGAATGGAACCACTTTACTTAAAGAGACCTTTTGTCCTCTAAGATTCTCGATAACCTCTTAGACATATGGATTTTATTACTTAACTTAACCAAGGCTATCCCAAGATCATCTTCATCCTTAGGCATGCAAACAGCCTCCAGTTTAATCTTAGCTTTATAGTCTCTAACTAATTGAATAGCTCGTAAAAAGGTGATAAAAAACATTTCTATAATCTTATCCAAACTTTAGGAAACATAATATGTAAATACCATCAAACATGCAGTGAATTCAACATTGAATTAATTAATTAAACTTTACAACATATGTAAAAGCTTATCCTTTTCTAAATTTTCTCTATAACTGGCAAGAAATCCTTATAAGATAGCCTCTTATGAGAAATAGAACTCCAAGATATGTAAATAGAAGTTAGTTTTGTTACAATCCTATCAAACAAGTAATCTAAAAAGAAAGATTTGCGGTAAATAAGGATATAAAGAAGCAATTTTTATCCTTGTTCATTTCCAATCCAAATACTTCTTTAAAACATCTCAAAGCACTCAATAATGTACTCACAGAGTTAAAATTTGTCCCATGTAGAAACAATGTCATAAAAAAAAGAGGTTGTGAATTTTAAGTTGCTTGCACTTGACATGATATTTAAAGCTCCTTTCTTACTTTATAATAGGATTATAAACCTTAATAAGACTTCCATGCCAGGTGTGAATAACTAGGGAGATACATGATCACCTTGCATGAGCCGTTTACCATCATTGAAGAAGCTAATAGGCTCACTATTAGCTAACATAATATAAGACACAATGGGAATGCATTGAGAGATCTAATAAACAAACCTTAAATTACAAGTCAAAACCATGCATAAATTTGACAATAAACCTTTAATCAATGGAGTCAAAGGCCTTTTTAAAGCCCAAAATTATAACATAACCCTTGAAGGAATGCTTCTTAATTTTTTTTAAAAATCCTTACACTTATAACACATTATCACCAATTGATCTTTCTAACATAACAGACACTTGAAGAAGGACTAATCAATGGTTGAAGCACTCCTTTAAGCCAAGAAATAAGGACTTCTATAGTTACAATTGTAAATTGTATTAGTGTATGATAAAGGCATAAAGTCTTTCAAAGTGCTAGGATTAAGAATCTTTAGCACTAAGGTGATAAAGCTTTTGCATATTTCTCTAAAAAAAGCAACCACTAGTAAAGAATTCCAACACAGCATCAGTTACCAAATGGTTTAAAAATGCCATGATTTGTGAAAAGAAAAGAGAATTTAGACCATCTGGAACTAAGGCTTTATTTGGATGAAGAGTAGAAAGGGCTTTCTCCACTTCAAAATTTGTAATGAGTCATAAATAAATCAACATCAACTAAAGAAATTGCATCTTAAATAATTGAGAAGAATTGATTAATGGCTAAAGCACTACTTTAAGCCTAGAAATAAGGACTTTTATAATTATCTTGTAAATAATATCAATGCAAGATATATGCATGAAGTGCCTCAAACTGCTAGAATTAAGAATCTTTCACATTAAGATGATAAAGGTTTTGATTATTTCCCTAAAAATGCAACCATTATTAAAGAATTCCAACGTAGCATTAGTAACCAAATGCTTCAACAAATGACATGATTTGTAAAAAAAAGGAGCCTTTATACCATTTGAACCCAAGGCCTTATTTGGATGAAAAGTAAGGAGGTTTTTCCTCCATTTTAGAATATGAAATAAGTATGATTAATAAATCTGCATGAACTAAAAAAAGTCTATCAGAGATAAAGGATTGTAACAATTGAACTAAATAGAAGCAATTAGATGAGGACACAAGGATTAACCAAAGCCTCAATATTTGCTTAAAAAGGAATAATTGACCTTAACAACATGCATATAATTAAGTAAATCCCTCTTTTCCTCCTATTGTATCTAGATATTAAAAGGATCTTGATAAAGCATCTATTGCACCTTGTCCAGCTTATCTTTAACTAATATAATAATAATTTGACTATCATTGTATTTCTTCTTTTTTAGTAATTTGAGCTCTTCTTTAATCTTTTATAGCTTCCTCATACAAAGGAAAGACTTATAGCCACATAATTAGATAAAGCCATTTAATCCTCTTATTATATCAAGATATTAAGAAGATCTTAATAAATCATTTGTTACTCCTTATCTAGCTTATCTTTAACTGATACAACAATAATTTGAATATCATTGTTTTCCTTTTTTTAGTAATTTGAGATCTTATTTAATCTTCTATAGCTTCATTATATAAATGAAAGACTTATGGCCATCAAAATGGTGAGACATCCCTTTTAATATCATACTTTCAAATTCAGGTTCATTAGTCAGATAATTGTTGAACCCAAAAGTAAAGTACATGGTTCTTTCCAAGTTAAGGCCATTAATGACTATTAGAGAATGATTAGAGAATAAAGGATTCCTAAATTTTGTAACACTTTTAGGAAAATTATTAAACCAAAGATTATTCACCATAGCTCTATCCAGTTTTTTTCTTATAAACCATCTTCCTTGTTACTTGTTGCCCTATGTATAAAAGGGACTATTGATAAGTGCTTAATTGTTAATATATTTAATGCTTAGTCATTAATTTTATGTTGCACTCAAGATACTTATTTTGTTTCATATTTTGCTTTAGGGACAAATTGGAGGAACAAGAGCAAAAATGAGTTAAATCTGCGTCCTTGGAGTTGTTTTACTGATGTTTGATCTTATATACCTTTGTGGAGTAAGAAAGAGATGAATTAAGGTGAAGACAGGATAAAGAATGGAAGAAATGAAGTTACTGTGACTTACATGACCATGTATGGGAATGTGTAACTCACTAGAAACTTGTACAAACTCGAACACATTATTTCAAGAAACCTTGAGACTTGCACACATGAGTGGGGACTTACACAACCATTTAAGTGACTTATACATTTGTGTATGTTAGTTGTGTATTTCTATGGGATCATGTAAATCCACGATTTTTGCTAAATTAACATATATGATCACTTACATGCTTGTGTAGCTGATCCTATATATCCATGCAACCTTAATTCTACACTATAAAAGGGAATTTAAGAAGTCGAATAAGGCATGAAGATTTAGAGACTCAAAATAAAGTAGATTCCTTTGCTTTGGAGAGCTATAAGGAGTTAAACTTCATATTTTTAATTCAAAGGGGATATCGAGGCCAACGAACATGTTTGGACATTAATTAAGCTAGTGTTGTTCTTAACTCTCTTTTGGTATTGAATTTTTTATTATATGATTAACATTTTGGATTTATATATGAACAATTTAGATAGGCCTACTAGATTATTTATTACTAAAATCTAGATTGGAATACCTAATCATTGTACATTTGATTAATTTATGGTAAACTAATGATCAAGCATCATTAAGGATAACATAACATAGATTCAATGACCCAAGCTTATGTGGTTGTTGTATAGATTAACCTATTTTCCTAATATATAATATGGTTGTCACACTAAATCTAGAGAGCTTATTCTAGGTTTCTTGATAACTAGACCTAATTAAAGATTTTGTTTTAGTTAGATACAACCTAAGGAAAAACTGGAATTAATAAAACTTGTTATTAATCTATAATTAATAGTTTCAAAGAGGTGTATGAGGTCAACATTAAGATTGATTGTTCATATTCATGTAAAGGTCAAGATTGAGCCATAAACTAGATTCAAATCTCATTGATTAATTTTATCAATTTTGTACTACTTAATTTGATTTGTTTTCAATATTTTAGTTTTAATTTATTTTCTTAATTGGATTCAGCAAGCCCCCCATTATTAAACACTAGTTTATCTATTACAAAATCTAATCACACACTTTTTGTAGATATGATCCTTTCTCACTACTACTAAAAATTTAGTTGTACAGAGTTAAATTTTATTTTCTAGTGTGTTTGATGCATATCAAGAATTTTGGCACCATTATTAGGGAGTGAAGTGATTTAGTTTTTTTAATATTAATTGGTGTTTTGTATTGTAAGGTAGTGTATACGTTCGTGAACTTTTACGATTCATGTTAAAAAACTTGGTTCTTCAAAAAGTTTTCATTTATCTTCATTCCCTCTCACAGCCAACGTCACTCTTTTACTATCTCAACCCCAATTTAATACCGCAAGTGTACGATGTAGCTGTAGCTTATACCAATAAGTATGGGTCAATCCTATGAAGACTGTAAGTACTAGTAATTACTATTGTTCTATTATCTAGCTTACGAATTAATTGTGGTTGAATTAATGAAACCAAAATTGAAATATTAAAGTAAACAAAGCAACACGATTTAAGTAATAATTGGCTAAGTCACTAAATTATTTATCAATATCAAATGATTAGTATCTAGGCTTTGAATCCCAATAAACCCTTGACCGATTAATTGTTTGTCATCTAATTGTTTTGTTGTTTTGTTAGACCTTAGAGATTCCTAAGGTATGCTAGTAGGTGACTTGGAGTCTACTAACAACTAATTCTAAGATCTCTAACCAAATTACTTAGGTTGAAACTTATAGAATTGTTTTACCGTATTATGAATCCCTTTATACGGTTTAACCCTAATCCAGAAGAATTAGGTCATTATAACTTTGGGATTGCAATAAACTCTTTCCAATTATTATGGATCTATTCAACCTAGGATTTCTCAATCAATAAGTATGAAATAAGATTAAAGTCTAATAAATCATATTAATAGACAATCATAAAATAGATAATTGGATCATAACAATCAATCAACTCAATTACATTAACAAAATAATGAAAACATGTCAAAGTATTCAACTAGGGTTCATCTGACCTAGATACTAATAGAAAAATTAGTTATACATCAACGAACACGAAATCATATCCATATATACAAAAAGCAGAATAGAAAATAATAGAATCATAATTCTAAGTCTCCCTGATTGTTCTATATTGCATATTCTGATAATGTAGATGACTTATCTTGTGTTTTGATGGATCTCTTGATAAAAACTCTTCTATCTCTCTTTAAGCTCCAAATCGCTTATGGAATCACCTCTAAACGTCTCAAAACAGTGCCAACCACTTTCTCTTTTCATTTGCCTTTGGAACATCTCTTTTATATGAAAACCTAACATTTTGAGTTATGCGCGATTCTGTGCACAGTCATGCATAGGAATGTGCATAATTAGAAATCGTCGGATATTACGAAAGTGCACAACCGTTTACTATTTTCAGATGATAAAAGTATAAAATATCGAACAAAATACATCAAATATGGGTGGTAAAATATAATCAAATATCCATCTATCATGTATATATGTTTGTTTATAATTATTTTTAAATTTATTTATTGATCTTTTATGATTTTTAATGTCTATGTAGGGTAGTGATGAGATCTCCTCATCAAGACTCTATACAATTTGATCACAAGATTGAAAAGACACTGTGAGAGTTATGTAGGGAAAACAAAGTAAATTAAGAAAAGAGCAAATAATCAATTTAGAAGAAGTTATATGGCCAATCTAAAAATAAGAGAGTTGGCTACCTCAGACTTAAAGGCATTTATGCATCACTTTTCCAAATTTTGTTGAACATGTTACTTTTGAGCTTAAGTCTAGCTTAATCCAACTTTTTCCTAATTTTTATGATTTTACAAGTGAGAATGCTTATAAGCACCTCAAGAAGTTCGATGTGGTCTATTTTAGTATGAAATATCCAAGGATAATGGGAGAGCAGATTATCTTGAGAGTCTTTCCATTTTCCACTGAAGGATGTAATAAAAAAACTACCATTTTGATTTGTCTATAGTAAGTGGGAGCACATAGATTGGAATGTTTAAGAGAAGTATGTTCCGACATTAAATATAGCTAGCATAAGGAAAGAGATTTGTAGGATAAAGTAATATCATAGAGAATCCTTTTATAAGTATTAGGATCATATTAAAAAGTTGTATGCCAGCTACCATCGTCACAATATCACGAAACAACTTCTTATCCAATACTTCTATGAAGTATTATTGCCTATAGAGAGGAGATGATGTAGTAAGTGATGGACTGACCAAATAATTTTTCAAAAGGAGATTTATGATTAAGACAAGAGGCGGGTAGATGATTTATATGTAGACCACAGTTTCAAACACATGAGACCAAAAAAACAAGATGGTAATTTTGCTTGTTAAAGAAGAGCTATACCAGTCTCAACTATGTGCCTAAACCATTTTCTTCAAGTGTGTATGGACATGATCCCTTTTTTTAAAAGGTAGCACTTAACATGAAAAGTTTGGATTTTCTTACTAAAGAAGTTTTCAACCATATGCCTAAACTTGTCAAAAACACCCAGAACCTCATATTTGTATTTGAGTAGATAAAGCCAAATGTACTTGCTAAAATGATCAAAGAAAATCACACAAAAAGAATAACCTTCAATAAATGGAACCCGAGAAGGACCCCAAACATCCAAACATATTAACTCTAAAGGGCGAGACGTTACATATTGAGAAACAGGAAAAGGTCATTTTTTTATTTTTCTAACACTACAAATATAACAAAGACTTAAGATAGAAGAATTTTTAGTGCAAAGACAACTATCACTAAGGACTCTTTTGACGGTGTGGAGTGATGCATGACCAAGGCGAGTGTGTCATGTATCGAAGGGGACAAAATGAACTCGTGAACTAGACTTAGTCATGATAGAAATAAGCTATAAACTTTATGGTTATTCTACCTTTTTTACAGGACCTGCTTTGACAACGCATGTTTAATGAGAAAAGAGTTAGCAAAAAACTTAATTGAAACATTATTACTTTTTGTAAAGGAACTAACAAACAAAAAATTTGTGCAAGCGTAAGGAACATAAAGAATATCTCTATGAGAGAAGAAATTTCTACTAAGCGAGACATGACTGTTACCAATACAGTAAAACCTCGATAAATGAATATTCGATAAATTAATAATCTCGATTAAATAATAATTTTCTTCAGTCCCGATTTGGGCCAATGGGATAAAATAATAACCTCGCTAAATGCATAAAATAATAGTTTTAAAAAAATTTACTTAAGGCCCACTGAAAATATAAAATAATAATTCATTAAATAAGTATGAAAATTACATATATAATTTATAAAATAAAGCACTTC
>JANVCQ010000009.1:14224624-14254069 GCA_025531925.1 Erythroxylum plowmanianum | reverse complement strand
AAAATAAAAATTATTTTATAAATTAATAAATATTAATTTATCTATAAATTAATAAAATATTCATTTATCGATAAATTGATAACTCCGTATAAGATAATAATTTTTCAAATCTCAAAAATATTCATTTATAGAGGTTTTACCTATGAAGTATGGGGACAGAAGATCCATTACCAAGAGTGACTTCATTAGGATCAGTATATTCTGAATGGATACCCAAGTTTTCCAAGTTCACAATTAGATGGTGATTCACCCTCGAGTTGAGTAGTCACTGTTGATTGTGAACCTGCAACCATCCACACACTTAACAACCAAATTCTTGCACATGCATTCGAGGTATGCAATTCTATTCAATGTTATACATATACACATTACAAAACTTTTCAATGCTTAACATTATCATTTAATAGTAATAATACATCTTTACATTTACATGGTAATCTAAAAGAAAACATAAAATGTTCTTTCTTCATTACATGTACAATCATCTTTAACTAAAAAAACATTTCAAAAGTACTTTTTCTCTTACCTGTTGGCTTTGATCCTTACAGATGTTCCCTGTACCTCACTCCTATGAGTTGACGTACATGGATTAACACTTATGCTACGCTTGAAAGCTTAATGGAGAAATGCTTAGTTTAGATAACCACTCACAGCAATCATCTGCCAAGCACATACATTCATAAACATCGCAACAAATATAAATAATGATGGCATACTTAATCAAATACATAATGCAAACATGCTTCAATATGTTGTTCATATACTATTAATTCACCTTCAAAAGTCAAAAATTGATATTCAACGCTCGATGATACAAATTATCAATACAAATTCAAATACTCATTAATATCGATTATTTTATTGTTATATTATATTTCTTATTTTTATCTGTTTACTTTACTTTCTTTGTTAGGCTTGCACATTCTCGTGGGTGTCGATAACGAGAGCTGTAAATGTTCGAAAACATCAAACTATGGATACTTGAAAGTATCAAACTGTGTGTAACATCCCACTTCCATAGAGCATATAACTAACATTCTAGAGAACATTCGAGCATATACCCCATGAAAACGGCATGTTAGAGCAGTCACATTACTTATCGTGGCATCATATATAACATAAATATTTCAGGAAAAAACTAAGTTCTCTCATCTCATCCATGAACATAAGTATACATTGTAATTACATTCCTTGCATTTGATTCATAAACATAAATATCTATTGTGTTATTACACTCATAACTCCTGTTTATACAATACATGACATGTCAAAGTTTACAACTCTATACAATGTGTACAATATAAAACTAGGTACTAGACCAAACTATTCTATCTATACGCTTCAGTAGCAGCTGACCAGACCTTTGAGCCATTTTTGGTTCCGAAATGGACAATGCTACGTTGCTACTAGACTTTTTTAGAAACTAGGTTCTCCCAGTACCTGAAAATCAACGATGCAATTTTGATGAGTTTGCGAACTCAGTGAGTGAATTATCATTGATGTGTTCACTTAAGTTAGAACACAATATCGCAAACGCATATAATCTAAGTTCTCAAACACATCACATTCTTTAAATCAAATCCTAATTATCACAATATATGTATCTCACATTTTAACAAACACATTGGGAGCACAAACATTTTATATTACTATTTCAACACAATTCAGTAAATTCCTCACAATAGTTCACATAACACATACATGATATATATATATATATATATATATATATATATATGCAAATGCACATATGAATCCACTTTCTTTTTTATTTTTTGTGATCGATTGCCTATTTAACTGTCTCGTATCTGTTGCAGATATCGGGCTCATTTCAGATATTGTCCTGTACCCGTTGTAGATACTAGGCTCATTAATCATTAAGCTTGTATCTCTATGCGCACATTTCTGAACTTTAAACTCCTTTTTTACTTTGGTCGCTTCGGTCATAACTCATTTATCTAATCAAGCATATCAATGTCATGACATGCATCATTTCACATAATATGCTAGCAATCACTTTCATCCATTGTACACAGTCATTTATCACATTTGTCGGACCCAAGTCTGACATTCAACATTCAGTTGAGCATTTATTTCCTGCATTCACATACACATAGTTAACACTCCCAATATAGTCTCGAATATTGAACTCCTTGAACAATCAATAGTCTGGAAGCATCAATATCACAATCGTATCCAAACCATTTCAATATATATAGATATAAGGATTAAACAAAAGCAATTTAAACAAAAGTACATATCTAATTGAGATCACACATCTAGGTTACTCATAGTTTACTCTAGATTAGGTATTGCCTTGACGATTCGACAATGTCTGGATGTTGTCGATCAATTTGTGTTTCTATATCATACAATACACACATATTTACACATTACTAACTTATTTAATCAAATAAGTGCTCAATCTTATATATGTATCTTTGTTATGTTCAATGTATGCTCAATTGACTATCCTGGGTATGTAACCTTATACACAATTCTTACTCACTCATTCATTTTAGTTTGTGTTCAAAAGAACATCCTTATACTATTGACATCTCATACTTTCCAAATTCATATGCATTGATATCAAACAACTCATTTCTTGAATTATAACATCATTTAAGAACCTAAACTCGTCAAACACTTAATCAATTGATTCAATATCAAAATAAGCTCATTTTAAGCCCTAATCAAGTCTAAAAGTATCAGTGTATATTGTTTTATCCTTTTATGATTCAATCAGAACACAAAACACAAACTCTCCTTTCTGCCAAGCATTTCCACAATCGTGGGAAGGAACCAAACAATTCCCACGATTGTGGAAACATACAATTCCCATGATCGTGGGATATGTGATCCGAGACCCACCTTCCTTTTTTTTTCAAATTTTCTTCCAAACTCTAACTCCTTCATGATAGTTCTTTAACTATACCTTAATTATACTTCAAGGATACTTCAATTTCTCATCATTTCATTTCAAATTCCAAGTCAAAATCATTCAATTGACAATTCATAAACAATTTATCTCAGGCATCATCAATCAAACAAATGCTTTCATTTACTATCTTACTTGTTACACCCTAGTTCTTTTCCATTCCAAGAATATTACATTAGCATCTTTCTTTAGTATAAATTCATCTTCAACATACCTCTAATCTCAACCTAATTTATTCTCAAAAAAATCTATAACCTAGGGTTTCTATACATCAAAACACAACCAATTCATTCATCATATTTCAAGCACATCTCATCATCAACCTTACATGCAGTTCATCTTAATTCATCCCTAACCAATGTTTATGGATGTTTTACAATCAAATACTTACTTGTTTGTCTCAAGATTTCCTCAATCAACAAGCTAAGCAAGTCTCTCAAGCATCAAACATACATTAAAAATAAGATGGGATGAAAGGGTTTCAATTTACAAGATGAGGGTTATGAAATTTTAGCAAAACTTTAAAGGTTTTAGGGATTATGTAAAAGTGTCATAGGTGGGAGCAAAGAAGGAGAAACAATAGACCAAAACATAAAAGATGGTGATCTTACAAGAGTAAGAAACGTGGGTAAGGTGTGTGGTGAAGAAGATACACATGTGTCATGCCAAGTGTCAAGCTAAGAGCCATGTTATGTGTTTTTCTCCTATACTGCCAATTGTCACTCCCTTATTAGTCCATTTTTCATTTAATCTCTAGACCATGTGTCACTCAACTATACCTCCATTTGTCACTCTTTTATTCAAGCCAATTGTCACTCTATTATTGATGCCACATGTCACCATCCTATAGCCTCATTTCACCTGAATTCCCATGTATCATTTTATCTTGCCCTTTTAACACTTATCTTAGACTAAATGCACATATCACTTTATCAGTCACTCAATTAGAACAATAAATTCCCAATTCACTAATTATAATTCATCAAACAAAATTCATGACATAGTATATGTAAATGAAATGCACTTCATGAATTTTTATATGATGACTCAATTTAACAGTTAACTTCCTAAGTATAAGAATGGGCTACTACATGTGGATACCCGAAGGCATCAAACTGTGGAGACATTATAGTCTTGAAATGAAGAAACCATTGGTGTCAAACTGTAACAGCTGCACTGTAACCCTATAGGCATGCCTATCTATCCACCACCAAGATAATAGAGCAAACATTGTAACATTTCCTTTAACCATTTGCCAATTTCACCAATCATACATTGACAAGTCATATGATATACATTTCAAGTCATAAAATGTGTATATGTGTTCATACATGAAAGTCATAACTTATCATCATTAGAAGGGTTTCAAAATCACTCTTGTATAATCACACTAAGACATATCAGCAATAAATATGAATAAATATGCATACCAATCGGATAGACCATATGTTCAATTCTCTAAAAGTTTGTCACCCCTTCAGGTTTAATAACTTCTTGGCTTCTATGGAGGGTTTTTGTGAATCCATTGCTAAGGGATTGGGACATGTTTGTTATGGGTCTAAGCAATTCATTTGTGTTCAAAAGTTGAAATCTATCAAGCATGAATTGAAACTCCTCAATTCTAATCAAGGGCAGAATCTTACAAAGGCAATTGTTGAAGCTAGAGACAAACTTTCTTCCATACAGTCAGCTTTGGCTGCCACCCCCATTGATCACTCTCTACTTATGGCTGAAAAGGAAGCTTTAAAGGATTACTTACAATTGGTGGATAACCAACATTCCCTATGGAAGCAGAGGTCTAGAGTTTCTTGGTTGAAGGATGGGGATAAATGTACCAAGTTTTTCTTTAATTCCGTGCAAGCTAGGAAGAATTCTAACAAATTTACCTCCATTTCTTCTGAAGATGGGACACTTGTGACAGGACAAGAAGGGCTTGCTAAAGATGCCTTTTATTTCTATAAGAACCTCCTAGGCTCCGAGGCTTCCTCTTCTGTCACAGGAGATACTCTTAGGCAGTATGTTTCTCCATGTATTTCTGAAGATATGTGCTCCTTTCTTGCCAGACCAGTAACTGACCAAGAGATAGAAAGAGTGGTTTTTGCTATGAATGGTTCTAAAGCCTCGGGTTCGGATGGGTTGAATGGATTTTTCTACCAAAAATCTTGGCATTTGGTGGGAGGGATAGTTACAGAAGCTGTGCAGGAATTTTTTCAAAACGGGGTACTGCTAAAGGAAATAAACAAAACCTTTATCAGCCTTATCCCTAAACACTCTACCCCATCCTTTTGGACAGACTACCGCCGTATCTCCTGCATGAATTTTCTTTACAAGATTATTGCCAAAATTTTGGCGAACAGGTTGAAAGAAGCACTCAAACCCCTCATCAGTGAGAATCAGGGAGCTTTCATGAAGGATAGGGACATTGGGGATAACATCCTCATTGTTCAAGAGCTACTGAAGGGGTACAATCGTAGGACTAGTCCCCATAATTGCACCCTCAAAGTGGATCTACAGAAGGCATTTGATAGTGTGAGTTGGAGCTTTCTACTTCTCACTATGGAGATTATGGGTTTCCCTCACAGATTCTTAAAGTGGATCCGTGCATGCATAATTACCACTACTTTTGGAATTCTTATTAATGGGAGTCCTACAGAGATTTTTCAAGGAAAAAAAAGGACTTAGGCAAGGGGATCCCTTGTCGCCTTACCTCTTCCTCATTTGTATGGAGGTGCTTACTCAAATGTTGAAGCATCAGTTGACCACTGGTTCAGGCTTCAAGTTTCATTCAAAATGTAAGAAGCTCTCTCTAACTAGTTTGTGTTTTGTAGATGATTTAATCCTCCTTAGCAAGGCACATGTTCACTCAGTCTCCCTACTGATCAAAACTCTCAACTCTTTCAAAGACTTGTCGGGGTTGAACATCAATTTACAAAAGAGTTTTATTATCTTATCAAAAAGTGCTGGTCATTTAACAAATGCATTAAAGGCAGTCACTGGAATGGAAATTAAGGAGCCTCCTATCCTTTATTTAGGGATTCCTATTTCTTCTAGAAGACTCAGGTATTGTGAATGCCTCCCACTTATTGAAAAAATTTAGAAAAGATTGGGCTCATGGACAAATAGATCTCTTTCCTTTGGAGGGAAGCTTCAGCTCCTAAAATCAGTCATTTCCTCTATGCACACATATTGGAGCTCTTACCTTTTTCTCTCCAAAGGAATTATCAAAACTATTGAAAAGATGATGAAAAATTTCCTGTGGGGGAAAGGGGATGGTGAACATAGGAAAGCTAAAGTCAATTGAAAAAGTGTTTGTCAACCTAAAGTAGTAGGGGGATTGGGACTAGAGTCAATTAGCAAAAAGAACCATCTTCTCATGACTAAATGGATTTGGAGACTTTTCAGTGATAAGCAATCTATGTGGATCAGATGGATTCATGTTTACATATTGAAGGAGAGGAGTTTCTGGGACTTATTTCCCAAAAATAGTTATACTTGATTTTTCAACCAACTCTTGAAATTGAGGGAGCAAGTGCAACAGCACATGTCCTGTCAAGTGGGAGATGGGGAAAGATCTTTTTTGTAGTATGATAATTGGACTGGCCAAGGTGTCTTGCTCCATAACCCTTTAGCAAGAACCCTGCTGGACAGATTTCCTAGAAATACTAAGCTCAAGGATATCTTAACCGAAGGAAGATGGTTTCTATCCCCGGAGGAAATCAGATTATTATCCATCCCACAGTTTCGTAGGTCTGGAGAAAAGGACACCTTCTTCTGGAAGGGGATTCCAATCTCAGATATCACAATGCAGGTGGCTAAAAAACTAATGGAGGGGACCTTGACTCAGGTAGATTGGTATCCTATGGTTTGGAACAAGTTTCTGATACCTAAGACCAGCTTCCTGCTATGGTTGGTTATGCTGAATAGACTCAGTACTATGGATAGGCTTCCATTCCTAAACTCCTCTAGGCTGTGCATTTTTTGTAATATAGAGGAAGAAACTAGGACTCACATCTTCTTTGAGTGTGCCTACTCTACTGAAATTTGGACCAAGCTACTTAGATTAAGTACTGCGGTCCAGTTGCCGAATAGACTCCACGAGTTACTACTTGAGCTACCCCATTTATCTATCTCTCAATTTGACAGAGTAGTAATACTCATCTCAGTGGCCACTTGCTCTCAAGAAATCTGGAGGGAAAGAAACCTACGTAGATTCCAACAGAAGAAAACCCCCCTTCCCTCTACCCTACAACTTATCATTTCAACCGTCAGAGAGCAACTGATCTCTACCCAGCTGCACTCCAGATGTAGTAGGGAACTAGCTCTCTCCTGGAGAGTCTAGTCTCCAACATGGCAGTAACACAACATCTAAGGAGGGAGTTTGGTACTAACCTGTTTGAGCTGTCCCCACTTCCTCTTCAGTCTGGTGTTGAGCTCCAAGTAGTCCATCTAAGGAGCGTTCCTCTTCCATAGTGACCTTCCCCATCCATCTTCTTCAATTGTCGTCCCCTCTGGCAATCCTGCAAAATCACCACCCTTCATCAATTTTAAGAGTCGCTTCTTCAGTATCCCCAGCCCCGAAGATTTCCTTCTTACCGGAGATACCTTTCTCAGTGCGCGGTAGCAGATGGAGATCGCGAGGGAGCCTGGCCCTAGCCCGCTCCCTTCCCTCTCTCGGTTGCTTAGCTTCTGGATGAGTCGTGAAAGTTTGGTTTAGTTATGCCCTAATTAGATTTCCCACCCTTTGTCTTAAGCGGTGTCCTTTTGTTAGTCTCTTTTGGCCCTTAAGCTATGCCGTTTTTTATTGCTACTTCCATACTCTTTGCGTTGGGTTAGTTGTGCTTATGGTGTAAGGTATTTTTACCTGTTAGACTGACCATGCATCTCTCGTATTCTTTCAATTCAATTTTAAATTTTCAAAAAAAAAAAGTTTTTTTTAGCATACATTATGTTCAATATTAAGTTTCAATATTTAATCACCCAATTCACACATGGTAAGTCCTATTTCATGTATTTTTAAGTGTTTGAAAGGTTTCATGCACATTCAAAAAGGTTCGGATAAGATTCGGTAAAAATCGGAAATGAAAACAAACGATGAAAATAGGCAAACAATCAGTCCAGAAGCAAATCACATAAAGGGCTCCATTTGTTCCTTAATATGAATACATAAAACGTTCGAGTTAGGTTTTGAGGTCTTCTATACATTTGTTACCCTATGTCTCTAGTTTCCATAGCAACAACAATCAGACCATTTGGGCTTACCAATCATAAGATATAGACCAAATATCACAAGCTGCTCCAAAATAGGGGTAGCATCAGGTCACCATTTTCGGTCTTAATTTTCAATACCATAAAGCTAGAATTAAGTCAGAGTCTCTTCTAGATGTTTCTAATTCTATCTCTTAGTTTTCATATGCAACTAAAATCACCTAATTTAGAGGTTTGTAGGCTGAGTTATGACCCAAATAATGTAACTAGTTCAGTAAACCCTAGACAGAATTCCACTACACGATATTCTCTTGTCATATTCAACCAATTCTATACAAGATAATACCGTAATAACATCAAAACATCATCTCAGCAATTATTCCACATCCAAATGAATCTTTTTACACATTCAAATATACACAAATATAGAAATTAACTAAATGAAATTCCAAACTTCAAAATTGACAAAGTAGGTCTTTTATTGCCTTTCCTTCCTTCCTCTTTGGCTTTGCTTGACTCACAAATTAAAAACATCACAAATACACATCTCAATCCCACTTCCAATCTTACAATTCCAGTTCTTCATAATCAAAGCAAGAAAAGGTAAAGGTGAAGAGAAAATCCCTAACTTTTACCTAAGATTGGCTTGATTTCTGACATAAAAAATGATGAAGGTGAAATAAAGAGGAGAAAAATTTGAAATTAGAACCCCCCAAAATGTCATCCGTCTCCCCTCTCTATATGCCCATTCAAGAACTTTCAGGACACACACATGTTTAATTCCTATCAGACACACATACTTTATTATTATTGGTCACACATGCCTTAATCTAATTGGTCAATGTGTTAACTTTAGAAAAATTGCATATTGATCATTCTTCTTCCTTTACTTCCCACATTGACCTATAATCTTATCAATTAATTTCATTCCTCCATGTCTTAATTTTCTAAATGTAATAAACTTCATGCAATTTGGATAATTATTCCGGGAGATACCTAAAATACAACAAGCTATTCGAAAACAGGGACAACATCCATAACTCAACTTCAAGCCAAAATTCAAAAATCTTAGAGTCAAATTTCGATTACTTCATAAAAGTTTTCGATTTATGTCTCTAGTTTAATCTCCAACTTGAATTATCCAATTTGAAGGTATACAAGTCGACATATGGTCAAATTACAAAAGTATGTTTAGTGGAATCTATCCATCCAATAAGATACACATCCTAAACCGACTAACTTCAGTCTTATCATGCAAGAGTAATACAAAAATACATCCAATTTAACCAACATCTCATTTGCTTATGGAATACTTCTTTTATTAATTCCCCTAACATTACGCTTATAAATCTAAGCAATTATGTCAAAATTCCAATACATATTTCATGTCCAAGTATTTATGTTCATGCCAAAATGAACAAATTACCTATTTACCTATGCCTTTCACATTAAGTACCGCTACATCTTTTACTATACTTAGATGTACTTAATTCATTATGTTCACTTCTTAATACACCCTAGATATACTATAATTCTTCTAGAATATATGTTGAGACCTTACAGATTGGAACTAACATTTGTCGGAGGCATGAAAAAATCGGAGATTTAAACCAAAGTGCTATGAGTAAATACTTTTAGTCATTCATATTCAACAAATCAGCATACAGATATAGAGGGGCTGTACAAGAATTGTAGATATATACAAAGACTTAAAGCTGTTAGCTAAGAACTAGCTAAGGTTATCTATAAAGTTACGTTCGCTTATCAGTTCACCATGGCGGGTTGCCAGAAAAATTTCACATAGCAGGACAAATGCGTGCTTTCAGAGAATGTTTTTCTGGCTAAACTCTTGGAATTTACTCCTTTTCCAGGGTACTATGTCAAATGCTCTTAACCTTTCAATCACCAGCATACAATGCCAGACACCAAAACTTCTCATTTTTAGCCAGTGGAGATACAAAGACAACAAAAGCTTTTGAAAAATTGGAAATTAAACGAAACAGGTAAGTCAAGTGTAACTCTATGCATCTTTTTCCTCTTTACAAGTGTGTATATAGTATAAGGAAAACCTTGACGATCATTCCAACGATGGTAATATCATGCGCTTTTTTATAGAATCCTAATTCTCCCCTCTTACCATTTCCCGATGCTTTTGTTACAAAGAATCAACCAATGAAGATAGTTTATTAACAAAGGTGAAAGATAAAACGGGGCAATCCTTAAGCTTGAAGAACGTGAGCTCTGAACATAAACAATGTTGATTCCTGAAGTAAGTTTCTACTGTGTCTGTCTTGCCTGAATATTGTGCCCCTTAGCCTGGACTGTTGTAGACATAGATCGCAACCGGTCTGTTATCTCTGTAAATGATGGTCGAGAATCAGGATCAGGTGACCAGCATTGTTCCATCAATTTCCTCCACTCTGGATCACAGCGTTCTGGAATGGGAGGTCTAAGAGTGTTCTTCACAATTCCGCCTTCATGACAGTTCAACCAGTAAGCTAGAATCCAGACACAAAACAAGTATATATAATGCTAACCACATTCTTTGATCTCTCCAGCATAGCTAAAAAGTCCATGATCACGAATAAGAAGCCAAAGCGACATACCAACTTCAAACAAAGATTGCAAAAGATAATATCATCATATTATGAGAGGTTTACATTCTGCACTTCATATGTGGATGCATGTCAGAAGAATGATTAGGTGACCAGTGCTTTGACATTGTATAAGCAAGTTGGCTTGAGAAAAACTAGAAATATCTGATTCAATAAAGTCCTGCTCCTGCCTTTTATCTGATAGGTTGTACAATATAACTTCTCAAGTATATATGATAGGTACAAATACTTATAGTAAGAATTTTTCCTACCAAGATCCTGGTTACTCACAAACTCTACAGAATCAATTTCCTCCATTCTTGAATCTCAAAGCCATAAACGAAAGATCCCATTTTAAATGATTTGTTTCTTCCATTCTGCAGCATATTTAAGTCAAAAACCCAAGCTCAAATTTCAATCAATACTTTCACTGGGAAAAGCTTTGAATGGTGAGGTAAAGGTTGTGATAAAATAGCAAGGAGCTGTCACAACTTTCCATCTCAATTCTACCAAATGAAACAGATAAACTAGCCATTAAAAGCAGAAGCATTCGATAGATACTGAAGATTTCTGATTAATAGGGAGATTAGTCTCATACTCAGCACCAATATTAGATTAATTTCATGACAAAAAAAAGGATCATCAACCAAATAATTTCATGCCAAAAAAAAATGATCATCAACCAACTTAGATGTACATATGGTTCTTCTCATACCAAAATGGGCTCTCGTTGTTAAATATGGTTAACAATGCCAATTAGTCAATTCTTATGACACCTCCCCGTTTCCCAACTGTAATGACTCTAGTTCAAGTCCCAACTTGGTCAAAACAAAAAGGATATGGCTGTTCTATCTAATTTTGGTCAAACAGTTCAGTGAAAGTTATTATAAAGTTAGTTTTACTCTCCTTTGAAAATTTTCACTTATATAATCACCAAGACCAATTTCTATCCACATGAAGTGAATGGCTAAGAATCCTTCAAGTAGACTCACAACACAACCCTTAGCCAGTAGCTTTAGGGTTCAAGTAATTTCGGAGAATGAGGGTATTCTATATTAATGTACTAGCCCTTTAGGGTTCCCACTAGAACAAAAGAGGAATCCTTAAAAGTCTGTTTCTACCTAATTAACATACCCTTGTTATTCTATTTTTAAAAATTTTTAATTTCAATATTTTCAAATATAGATAGAAACATTCAATTTTAACCAAGTGAACATTACATATATAAAATTAGCTTCTTTCTCCCCACATATGTATTATCATAGAAGTAGCAGCAGAAGATCCCGGCTTATATACTAGAACTAAAAGTAATTATAGTTATATGAAAATGGTCACACGGCCTCTTTTTTTATTTTCCCTTTTGAATGTTGATTTCAATTTTACTCGCATAAAATTATTTCCGGTAAAAAACTCAGGGAAGAAACAATTAACAAGTAAAGGAAACCCTCACATCAGCATTATTCAATTACAGCGAACAAATTGGTGCTACATGAGCAATGCATACTCAGTAACTCACCAATGATCGCACCACAATGCATATCTGCATAAGGTTCTTCCCCAGTCAAGATCTCCCACAACGAAATGCCAAATGAGAAAACATCTACCTGTAAAGCCACAATTAATTGTTTTTACCTCTATAAAGATGCTTTTCCAGCTTTGCAAAACATGTATGATAAGCACCAATTTACCTTCTCAGACACCCGACTGCTGCTGCCATTCAATAATTCTGGTGCCATCCATGGCAGGGTCCCACGAACACCACCAGATACCAGTGTGTTGCGTTTAATTCTTGATAATCCAAAATCACCAACCTGGATAAGAGGAGGTAAATAAGCCTTATTGTTTCTTCCAGAAATATGCAAATCCAAACTAAGCAGCAGGAAATTCTTTCTTTATCCTGTTGTTGTCTTTAGCATCAAGCAAACATCTGAGAGTGGACTGCAACTAATTCTACCACTGCAACAACTTATCATGGTAATAGATTTTGAACTACTCACCTTGCATATGGGTCGCTGAGGATCTCTGAGATTCACAAGCAAATTGTCACACTTGAGATCAAAATGGACAATATTTTTTGAGTGCAAATATTCCATGCCAAAAGCAGCATCCATAGCAATTACAAGCTTTTTATGACGATCTAGTGATCTGCATTGAAAGCCAGGCTCCAGTAATTACAAAACTAACCAGAGGGATGCAAATGCTCAGCACATATGTAGATCATATCACCTATCATTTCTGAGTAAGGCATGCCTAAGCGACCCATTCACCATATATTCAGTTACAGTTGCCATGGTTCCCTCAGCTCCGTCAGGTACTACCCCATAAAATGAAACCACGTTTGGATGATGAAGATTTGAAAGGATATGAGCTTCTCTCCAAAAGTCTTCTGTCTGTAGGAACAAATTTACGTTAGGGTTACAGTAGGGTCACCACTGAAAACAGATAGTTAAATTAATGAAGGGTGAATACTTTAACAGGTATGAAGAGTACCACTAACAGAAGGGAATAATTGATAAATATCAAACATGTTTGTGCGATTTAACCATCTGCAGTAGGGTAATTGTTGTTTCTCGTATAAGTTACACATTTGAGGTTCAGACTCCTTAGACACTTCCTACATGTTCACTTAGAGCTTTGTCTACTCTTTCCTCTAAACTCATTCTTCTTATTTTCCTCAAGTGCTTTGTTTTCTCCAAATTTAAGGCTCTTGATGCTCTCTGTGATCTTTTAATAATGTTCCCCCACAGCACCAAAAATTTCACATCTTCACATTTTAAAATTTTCTGTTAGAAACTACTATATACATATCAAATGTACTGATTTTCATATCCCAAATTCAGAAAACAAATGCCTATCGATTGCAACAAGACAAAGAAAAGAGAAGCAACAGGATGACGAAATCATAAAATGAGAGATTGACAAACAGAAAGGACAAAAGAGGGACATGCAGAAAGAATATCGTGGCCAATTACTAGCCTCTTTATAAATTCTTTGCAAATTTGAGCGCTAAGCAGGTTATTTTAATCAAAGTATAAAGTATATGCAGAATTTGCATCAAACTCGTTTATCTACTAAAGCACACACCATAGAACATCAACATAAATGTCAATCCAAACCCAACTTCGTTATATTTTGAAAACGCTTTACAAACCCAATCGCCATGCAAACTGGATTCACTACTGTATCGTATCTTTTTGAAAAAGAGGGAAAAGAAGGTTGTGACAAGAGCATGCATAAAGCACCCACCAATCGTTCTTGCTCTGATGATCTCCCTGAAAAGCAGCTCTTCTTTATCCTTTTTATTGCAACATCTGTTCCCCTCCATTTTCCATGGTAGACAGTGCCATATGTACCAGATCCCAATTCTCGAAGCTCTTCAAGATCAGCATTCTTTATGATCTACATATCAATCAAAGAACTTTAGCTACAAAACATGAACAGGTTTAAAGATTTAACAATTTTTACAAAAGAACGAAAGGATAAAAGTTCTCCATAAATCAGTGTAAGCATGCAAGAAAACCAGGTATTGCAAGAAGATCAACATGGTTATGTCTCAACCAGCAAGCAAAAACTGGCGGATTATCCATCCGAACAATTCATTACTACATCTGCCCCTTTGTTCTCTAAAACAACAGTGGGAATTTAACTACTCTCCAGATTTTAAATGGTCAATTATAAGATGGAATTATTCTGCACCAAACATTTAACAATCATTTAGGAAGACAACAGAAAGTCTCGTATTGTCATCAGATAAAGTTGTCTTCTTGACCAAAGCAAACTCACTAACATCCATATTTAGACACATATAATGTTTAACTACTTAATTCACAGCAGGAAAACCATGCCCTTTTCCAAACTTTCCCTCATCAATCGACTCAATAAAGGAGCATAAATAGATAATTTAAGAAAGAGCGAATGATGAGGTTAGCCTATATTTCCATTAAGAACTAGATGCATAAAGTGTTCTTGTCTTCAAAACTATTGTTGTGTTTGCATTAATCTATTTCATCTACCCACTAAAATGCATAGATATGGTCAATTACTAATACCAAAACAAAGAATGACATGCTTTAGCATTATAATACCACAGTTTGAGAATAGTCAAAGAGCAAATTTTTTTCAGCTGGTATTCAGTACCTGCAACCCATAGAAGTTGGCTTCCATTTCAACTAGTGCTGCATCATTTTTTGATGCATCTTTACCTCCATCGTCAGGATGAATATCCTAAAAGTAAGAGCAGATGCAACCTAAATGACAAACATATTCCAAATTTTGAGAAAATGAAAAAGAGGAAACACCTAACAATTATGGCTCAAGGACAAATTTACCAACTCAGACTCCGGGATGACAGTCTCAGTTGCAGAAGGAGATAAAAGGTTGCAGTTTGTTAAATCGACAACATATGGGCAAACACGTGGAATGATATCCAATGAATCAGGTGGGGTATGCAAAATAAAAACACCAATGGCTGGATCGGTAACATGTGGAAGCACTGCATATGATGGCACAGCGCTGTGAGTCACATTATCGGTCACATCTTGCACATTGACCAGAGGCTCCAGATGGTCTTTATGGCCACTTATCATTGGGGATATTTTTTTGGCCAATATGATCTCCTTGACATTTGACTTCCCATATGTAGTTTCTGTGAAGCTCATTTTCTCAGCCTTCTGGTCAGAATGACATCCACAGTTCTCACCAAGGAAAGTAACATTTTTTCCAGTAGAATTTTGCTGAGAAACATTAAGAACTGAAGTATGAATGTCATGCTCAAGCAAATTTGCACTTGGAGCAGTAGTTTGATGACCTGTATTATGTACGAATTTGGCAGCTTATTAGCATCAGTTGTTTAGTACACCTACAGGTTATTCAAATTCAGATTCATGATGAGATGGGCCACCAGATGTACCAGAAATTAGATCAACCAGCAAATTGTCATCATCAGGTTGCTCTCTGAAATTCTGGAGCAGCTCCTTCATTTGAGAACTCTTGATCAGTGGGATGTTGCTTACTTGTCCAGCATTCACTTTTCCACTTATAGGAAACCGGAGATTGGTGATACCCTGTTCCACACCTATAAGATTAGATGAGGTGCCATCCAGGTGGTAGTTGAGGAAGTTATGTGATAAGCTGTTTGGAGATGGCTGTGAATTGATGGCTGGTGATGTGGGAACCGTACCCCCTGAGACCTGCATATTTCCTACAAAAGAATTTAAATCAAACACTTTATGTTTGACATTAACCTTAATCAATTTGTTCTTCTGATTTGCATTGGCAGCAGCTGACTTGTCCTCATAATGCTGTTCACCAGGGTCTGAATATTGATAACTTTCCAAGCCCTCTGAAGACTGATTCTGGCATCTCTCATCAGTATGGCTGATATCCCTTTGAATAGGCTCAACTCTTTTTTCTCCTGTAAATTGAGGTAAATTTGGCAAAGCTAGTCCACTTTGTGGGCCAGAGGCCTGAATCTCCAGTAACCTACCTTGTATATGGTGATTGACAATGCTGATATTCTCATGCTGTTGCATTGCCTTTTCTTGTGAAGCAGCCAAGACTAGAGCAGGAGGCTGTGCCTTGGCAAAGTTTAAAGGTGAGGATGGGCTTATGCCGTCATGAGAACAGTAAGATGACATACCTTTATGCTCCTGCAGCTTTGAATCAGAAAAGGCATGTGGCATTGTACAAGAGTCATTGGAATCTATTGAAGCAGAAAGCAGAAACATCAAATCTTCTGGAGCCGTGATAGGTTTGTCAGAGTGGAATGCCCTTTCCTTAAGCATAGGTTTCTTAGAAGATAGACTATCAAAATTGTCTTTATGTTCTCCAATAACTGCATCAGTGTCAAATTTTTTGCTAACATTATGGTTTGACAATTTCATTTCATGATGTTGGCCTGCTTGTCCACTATCAACCTGTTTAATAAAATGATGATGATTTGTCAATGCTGCTGTCCCTTGAAGGGCTTCTTTCTGGATACCTGTTTCGCCGCTGCGGTTTTTAGGAGGCAATTGAGAAGTAACAAAGGGATTACTGCTCTCAATGCCTGAACTATTTCCATGGATCTGCAGATGTGCACTCTTGGGATCCCAACACTGCAGTGAAAGTGGAGAAATAGGAGGAGATAGGTAGGCAGATCTGATCACACTATGGGGATTGTTTGATACTGGAGAAGGATAGAAAGCATTCACACCACCATTAATCTCCAAAGGAGGTGGAGGGGAAGCATGCTCGCAAAAGCTTGGATTGTGATCCAAAAGAATTCCAGATTGATTAGCTTCACTTGGCAACCCCAGCCCACCAGAATTTTTCCTTGGACTAGGATCTAAGATACTATTGACAGCAAAAAAATACTGGTAGTCAGGGTTGCTAGGCTGGATGGTAGCACCCTCCAAAGATGATGACACTTCAGATTCAACCAAAGGAATTAAAAATAATCGGAGCCTTTGAGAACCCTCAAGCTTTTCAAGTGCATGGTATTCCTCTATCATGTTCTGAAGATCTTCATCAGAAGCTACTGATATAAGAGCGTCAAGATCTTCGCCGGGAAGCTGATATTTAATGGAATGAGGCTGGCTACAGAGACTTGAAGTTCTCTTCAAAAGTTCTTCCCATGTAAGATTTTTACAAATGGATATAATGCGAGTCTCTCCGCCAACATATCTGAGTTTGCCATCACTTGGCCTAGGCAAAGTTTTACCCCCAGAACTACAGATGAACTTCATCTTTCCAAGCTGGGATCTGTCCACAACATTTACTCCATTCAGCACATTGGCATGAGGGGATTCTGAGATGCATGTATCTGAGGCAGTTTGGCCAAAAAATTCCCCCAAATTACAATTTAGCTCACCAAAAGCTCTCCTGATTCTATGTACATTCTCACTATCCTCTGCATCATATCTACTGAACTTTTCAACATTAGCCCCATTTTCATTCTCCTTTAAAGAACCTCTGGCAGATGCAATATCTGAAACATCAGACGGACACTCAGAATCCATTCTCTTTAAGCCAAGAATATGAGCAAGATCCTCATAACCCAGCAGGAGATTTTGATCATTCATATTCATAACTCTTTTTTCATAAATCGGTGCTGCCATTGGGATCAGTGGAGTACCTCTTGTGGCAATGCGATCTTGGAGAAACTCCGTTGAAAATTCCTCCCCTGTTTGGACAGAGACATTGCATGCACTTTTCCCTGAATTGGGAAGAACAGGTGCTAATCCATGCTGCTGCTGCGGGATCCATTGGCTGGCGGAACCATGTGGCTCACTCTTCATTGGATCAGAGAAGTTCTTGGGCCTATTTATCCCTACAACATTACCCTATCTAATTCCCACAATGATACATCGCCCACCAGCAAATCAAGCAGATTCAGTGTCTCCCACAAAATGGTAACTCTAACTTTAACGCTAAAACAATCCGTTCACACCACAATGTAACGTATACTTCCACTATGCTATAAGCGAAACCAATTCATTAGCCCCAAAAGCAACAGAATATAGAAATTTTTTGAACTTAATAAAAAAAATCCCAACCAATTCCAATAAAAATACACCAATTAAACTATTCCCCCATTTTCATACAAGAAATAA
This sequence comes from Erythroxylum plowmanianum, assembly GCA_025531925.1. Classification (NCBI taxonomy): domain Eukaryota; kingdom Viridiplantae; phylum Streptophyta; class Magnoliopsida; order Malpighiales; family Erythroxylaceae; genus Erythroxylum; species Erythroxylum plowmanianum. The sequence continues at coordinate 14,235,740 of JANVCQ010000009.1, read as the reverse complement.
CTGTAAGCTCCGAAACCCAAATTTCAAAAATGGAGCCAAAAGTTCTACGGAGAAAAGAATATCCTTCTTTCCCGAGTATATGAAATACTATGTCCTCCACATTCACGAACCAATACATATGCACAGATCGAAACACGTACCAAAAGCGAAGCAACCGATCCTCTATGAACCTTATGTAAAGAAAACCAAGAGAAAACGATCAAACAAAAAGCCAAACGAAATTCCGATGCTCTAGAAGTTCATTTGGAAATGGCACCAGCTCATTGCCGGCTTCCTCTCTAGATGTACTTATCGATGTTGTTTGAGAATACGCATTGGTAAGTGCTTGGATTTTTTTTGAAGAAGGGGAAAATACGGCAAAAGGAAGAGAAAAAGAAAAGGAAAAAAACAAGAACAAGAAAGAGCATTGAAGAGCGACATTGCCGAGAATTAAGCTAGCTAGCTAGCTAGGATAGCGTGTTAATATTTAATAAAATTTTACCAAAGTCCTTTTTTTTTTTAGTGATGATATGATATCTTAATTAGAAATGGAATTTATATTTTGGGCGATTTAAAAGTAAAAGATGTTTTTATCTAAGATGAGATGGTTTATAATAGAATAAAATATAAATATGATTTGGAAGAAATTGAAAATTTTATAATATAATTTAGTGAAATGTTGTTTAAAAGAAATGTTCATAATGTAATAGAATAATATCTTGTTTATTATTGTACATTTTATCCTAAACTTTCTAAATTAGAGATAACTTATTTTTATTGTTTAAGATTAAATGAGATGTAATGTGAAATTCTCCTCTATTATTATATTCTATTTAATTTCATTATAAATCTTTCTCTCAAACGGTAGAATAATATTACATTTTACTTCGTTCTATTAATAATCACTCTATTAACCATAACCTTAAGTGATATTAATATTGTTATATCGAAAACAAAAGCATACTAGACTTGACTAAACAGTATATTTCAAAAACTCTTTTGGAAATCAAAATGCAGCGAAAGTATGATAACCAAATCAACATGTTTTAATCCATACATGATACGGTTTTTAGAAAAATAAATAACATAAGATGTTCAAAATTTTACCGACTCTTTTGTTACATATTTAACTCCTCGTTGTACTGTTCTCTTCTCGCTATTGTATTCTCAACCAATCCAATCTACCACTTGTTCTCCTTGGATAACTTAGTTAAAAAGATCTTTTGATGACAAAAGAGAAGAAATATTGAAAAGGTTTTCCTTAGTTGTTGAAAGAACTAAAATGATACTCTTCTCATTACCAATTTCGGCCAAGGAAGAGGCCACTTTTGCACCACTTCTTTCTATTTCTCAAAATGAAAGATAAGAGCCATAAATGAGACATTCACATTTGTTTAAAATGGCTACATGAAAAGACAAAAACCAAAAATGATACTTTCATTTTCGATTGCAAGATGAAAGAAGGGAAAGAGAGGAACAAATGCACGTACCCCTTCTTTAACTAAAAGAATGCTAAAAGGTTTATAAATTTTTCTACATACCAACATTAAATGACAACCATTAAACCCTTTAATGATAAGATCATTAAACCATGTAATGAGGACATCTTATAAGTTTTTCTACATGTCAACATTAAATGACAATCATTAAACCATTTAATGAGGACATCATTAGATCATTTAATGATGATGAAGCATGATAAAAACCATCTTAAATTTAACAATTCAATGTTAAATATGCAGTTGTCCATTTAGCTATAAAATCAAAAATTATATATTTTAGTTTTGGTTTTTACCCTCCTTTTTTTGTCTTTACAAATCTTGTTTTAATTTAATTAATCTAATTAATTAAATCAAACCAAAATCTAGCCCAATATTAAATGTTTACTTTAGGCTTTTAATTAACACTTAATTAGAGTAAGCTCATCATTTAATCATAAACTTAAAACCCAATTTAATTAACTCTTAATTAAATTGTTCCGGTATTGTTATTCCGAATCTAATTCGACCATTTCTTCTTTCTTTTCTTTCCGGTAACCTCTATTTATATTTTTTACTTTGCTTGATAACCTTTCCTAGAAGCCAATGGAGAATTTAATTGGACTTATATAATTCAAGCTCCAATAAACCCAGAATTAATTTAATCTCATTAAAATTAATACCAACTTATTAATCAAATGTCATTCCACTAAAGACAATTAGCTGAACTCTTGAATTACTAAATATTATGAGAACATATGTTTCAAATAAAATGTCCAATGGCAAACTCTATTATGAACCATATTATAATCATCTGCACAATAAAGGATAAAATTACCGTTTTGCCCTTAATTGGTTTTTTTTCTTCTAGATCTCCTGCTTTACTCTATATGATGATTAACACACAAGATCTCATCTTGTTGTTAAGACTTGATAGGTAGCTAGTCCATTAAATTATTGGCGCCAGTTTAATCACTAATCTCTTTAAAACATCTAGAAATGATGATATCACTATAAACTCTTTATTTGAGTGAATATTTCCTGATATATGTTTCAATAAACAATTCCAGCATGCAGACATTGGATTAATACTCTGTAAATATCCATTCCAATCATATCAAGAATTATAATGAAACACATATGAGTTCATCACTCATCAATATTGTGATTAAGAATTATAATGAAACACATATGAGTTCATCACTTATCAAGATTGTGATTCAAAATAAAAGAATGCTAAAGTGTATGTTTTAAGATTAAACTAACGGCTTACTTTATTCTTTAAAAACACACATGATTTCAGATCTATTTAATAGTGTCATTATCGATAATTAACTACTATCGCAATATGAAACTCATCATTCCCTTAAAGTAAACTCCTTTACTTGCACGGAGATAAATTGCAACACTATAGTCTAAATCATAATCAAGCGATTAACTTGAAATTCATCTGTGAATCAATTAATTTAGATTCTAATAATATACATGTTTCCCATATATCTCCATGTATATGTATATTATTTACGAAAGAATCTTGATACCTTATGATTAGTTATATTATGCTTATACAAATAAAACCAAACTCTTTTGCTTTATTAATAATAAATATTTTCATTACAAAAGTAACTAAACGAAGATTAAGTTATATGTAAATACACTTGCTTTCTAGGGTACTATATTTATATAACTCCAATAATCTCTCACTTTCCCTAAAGCAAGTTTGACATATCCCTTATTCCCATCCCTTCTAGGTGACCCTCAAAACTCTTTTGAGATAGTGTCTTTGTAAATGATCAGGAAGGTTTTACTCTGTGAGAATCTTTACCACATTCACCTCACCACATTGTATTATCTCCCTCATAAGATGATACTTTCTCTCAATATATTTGGCAGCTTTATAATTTTGAGATTCTTTAGAATTAGCCACTATCTCACTATTAACACAATAAAGTGTAATGGCCTTATCTGCCTCAGGAATTACCTCCAAATCATTTAGAAACTTGCAGAACCAGACTGCTTCTTTTACTGCTTCACAAGCAGCAACATACTCAGCCTCCATAATCGCATCAATAATACAAGATTGCTTGACACTCCTCCAGAATATGGCTCCACCTCTTAAAACAAATATAGAACCAGAAGTTGATTTCCTTGAATCAACATTTGATTGGAAATCGGAATTTGTATATCCTATCAGAATAAGGTTACTTTCAAAGAAAACAAGCATTAAGTACTTTGTTCTACGAAGATACTTTAGTATGTACTTAACTACAGTCCAATGCTCCATTCATGGATTGGACTGGAATCTACTTACCAATCCCACTACGTAACAGATATTTAGTCTAGTGTAAAGCATATCATACATTAAACTTCCAACTACCAAAGCAAATGGAATGTTATGCATGTGCTCGACCTCCTCTTGAGTCTTAGGTGCTTGCTCCTTTGAAAGTTTTATTCCATGTTTAGTAGGTGTGAAACTCCTCTTGGAATTTTGCATGGCAAACTTATTGAGCATGTTCTCAATGTAGGTTAATTGAGACAAGACTATCTATTTGTTCTTATGTTCCCTTATAAGTTTGATCCCTAGAACATAGTTAGCCTCTTTTAAATCCTTCATTGAGAATTATTCGGTTAGCCACCCTTTGACCGTAGATAGCATTTTTACGTCATTCCCAATAAGCATAATGTCATCGACATACAGAATTAGAAAAATAAACTTGCCTTCTTGTATCCTTTTATAGACATAAGGTTCATCTAGATTTTGTATGAACCCATAAGTTTTGATAGACTTATTAACCCTAATGTTCCAATACCTAGATGCTTGCTTAAGTCCATAAATGGACCTCTGCAATTTGCATACTTTATTCTCATTACCTGGCTCAACAAATCCTTCTAGTTAGGCCATATGAATGGTCTCCTCAAGATCTCCATTAAGAAATGCGATCTTGACGTCCATTTATCATATTTCATAATCGAAATAGGCTACTATGGCCAAAAGAATTATGATGGACTTAAACATGTCAACCAGAGAAAAAGTCTCCTCATAGTCTATACTCTCTTTTTTAGTATAGCCTTTAGCTACCAATCTAGCTTTAAAAGTCTCTACCTTTCCATCTGATCCTCTTTTCCTTTTGTATATCCATTTATACCCTATGGCTTTTACAACTGGTGGTATATCTATAAAGATCTAGACTTCATTGGTATACATGGAATCTATTTCCAATTCCATCGCCTTGAGCTATTTTTCTGCATCAACATCATTAATAACCTGTGTATAAGTAATAAGATCCATTTCTTCTTGGTCCGAGATGAAAATTATGCCTTCTGCTAGACCTAGATATCTGTCTAGTTGTCTCACAACCTTCCCATTATGTCTAGGCACTACTTGATGTTCAGACTACTCTTTTGATTCAACTTTTGAATCCATTCGACATCTTGTTTTGCCATATTGATTTGGATGAAATATGTAACTCCTTTAGTACTACTTCACTTCTTCCTTTATGATTTCTCACACATTCTTCCTCCAAGAAGGTCGCATTTGTTGAAAAAAAAATATTTCTATCCTGAGAACTATAAAAATAGTACCCTCATGTACCCGTAGGATATCCTACAAACAAACATACTTTTGATCTTGATTCCACCTTTGTGGATTCAAGCCTTCGAACATGGGCTGGGCAGCCCCCAGTCCTTAAGTGCCACAATGAAGGCACTTAGCCAATCTATAACTCCCTATTTGATTTAGGCACCGATTTGGATAGAGCAAAGTTAAGATGATAAGTTGTCATTTGTATGGCATATCCCCATAAAGATTCTGGAAGACTAGCGTAGGACATCATTGATCTTACCATTTTCAATAGAGTCATATTTCTCCTCTCTGATACACCATTCTATTGAGGTGCTCGAGGAGTTGACAAGTTGGAAATAATTCCATTGTCAATTAGAAATTGTTAAAACTCTCTAGATAAGTACTCACCACCTTGATCCGATCGAAGTTGTTTTAATGGCTTGCCTAGTTGCTTCTCAACTTCAGCTTTGAATTCTTTGAACTTTTCAAACTACTCACTCTTTTATGCATTAAATACAAATAGCCATGTCTAGAGTAATCATCTATAAAGGTTATGGAGTATTCATAACCTCCTCTGGTTTGTACATTTTGGGCCCACACACATCAGTGTGTACCAGGTCCAATATGGATTTAGATTTGTTTCTTTTGGAAAGAAATAAGGCCTTTGTCATTTTTCCTTCAATACAAAATTTATAGATGGGTAATGGATTATATCCTTTATTAACCTGTCAAGTCTTTTCTAATTGATATGAACCATTCTTAAGTGTCACATATATTTTAAATTAATGATAGGGTCATTAGATTGCCTTGGTTTTATTAATTATGTGGTGTTTAGTGAGCCTGTCATAGGATCTATAAAGAACAATCAATGTTTAATTATCACATTACAAATAAAATCCTCATATATTAAAACAGCAATTTCAAAATATAAGGAATAACTAGATTTTATTAAACAAAACACAGAAATCATGTTCCTTACAATCATTCGGATGTAATATACATCCTCCAAATATAACCTATGAGCACTAGAAAAGCCTAAGATAACTACTCCTACTGATTCTGCCGAAATGTAGGATCCATCTGCTATCATGACTTGAAACTAGCCTTTAGGTAGTCTTTTTCTTTGTTGAACCCCTACAAAGAATTGCAAATATGACTAGTGACTCCTGAATCTAATATCTAAGAATCGGATGAATCTGCCACATTTCTAGGTCCTAACAAACTTAGGAAACCCATACTTTGTTTGTTTTTTAGGGACTTAAGGTAGACTACACAGTTTCTTTTCCAGTGGCCTTCTCACAACAGTGGAAACACTTTCCCTTGATGTCCTCGTTGGCCTTCTTTTTCATGAGTTAAACCTTGACCCCTATTTGAGCCTTCTTTTTCATTAGACCCTTTTTCTTATGATTGCCTTTACCCTTGGGTTTAGAAGAAGATGATACATTAGCCTCAGGCCCATTAGCCTTGATATTTAACATCTCCTTCGTGCTTTGGAGGGTATTCATCAATTCACTTAAGGTGTAATCCTTGGCCTTGAGCTCATAGTCTAACTTAAACTGCTGAAAAGAGGAGTTTAAGCTATTGATGATCAAAATCATCTGTGTTTTCGCATTTATGTATGCCCTAAGCATCTCAGCCTCAGTAACCGCAGAGATTATTTTGAGCATGTAATCCCACACCGGATCAGCAAGCTTTTGTCTGAGATTGTGAAAGATTTAGATAGCTTTCACCTTTGTAGACCCTCACACCAAACATCTTATATAGGTGATGGACCATTGCACCGACATTTTTCATGCATGCAATTTGCTTTCGCAACGTTTCGCTGACAGAAGCTAGAATATAGCACTTAGTAGTCTTATCAGTATTCTATCATCGCTCATGTTGTTAGACTTGCTCAGAAGTTGAATTTCTACCCGAAGGTGCTGGCTTATTTTCTGTTAATACCTATGAAATTCGTTTATATTGAGAATAATGTCAAGGTTACGTCTCTATTCATTAAAATTCTCTCCTTTTCCAATTTTTTATTAGTCAAGAGCAAAATGAGTGGATTCATATTATGGTGATTATGTCTGAAAAATAAATTATTAAAGAATGAGCATACTAGTCAACAATATTGAAACTTTGTATAAAATTATGATACATGTATGCATGATGATAGATTTAAAAAAACTTTAAAAAATAAATCTTTATACGATGGTTATTTTTCTTATTTATAACGGACTAAGTGACAATGGGTCATCTTATCCATTAAAAAAAAAACTGAGACCCTCCCACTGAAAAAACTACCAAGCATCTTCATGCTTAACTTTTAAAGAAACACCATAATTTGGTCTATACACTTTTCAATAGAGTTACAATGGGCAGATTGTTGATAAAATATATTGAGTATGCAATCATTTGATTCATCCACTAAAGGTACTTGCAAACCATGCCTCGGTGGGAAGTTACATTTGCTACCAATGAGTTGACTTATCTTTTAGGAGACCTAAAACATGCAAGATCTAGGATTCATGTTCTCCGATGGCGAGTAACACTTCATCACATGCAAATGGGTCATCATATGGAGACCGTGGACTCTCACTTTTTGGGATTTAAATTTTAATAAATATCATCTTGTCTAGATACAATTTATTAATCATCCTATATTGTTTCATTATATATCTCATACATAATGAATGCATGGCAAAGCTTAAGGTTGATAGTTATTCTACATGGCATACATTCACATAATATCGCACATTATTAACATCCATCCATCCATTCATCTTATGAATAATTAAATGTACTTTTGATTATCCATCCTAGAACTTAAATAATTACAAGGCTCTTTGGCCCATAAAAAAATTCTTAGCACCTGTTTGTTTCAGCTTTTGGAAGCTCCAAAAGCATTTTTTTCTACCGCAAAAACTATTTTAAGGAAAAAATGAGTATTTGGCTGAAAATTTCAAAAGTGCTTTTGAAGTAGAAATAGTTTTTTTAAAAGCCAAAATACAGCTTTTATAGAAGCTAAAATTTGGAGCTTTTCAGAAAAGCCCCAAATTTCAGCTTCTTCGGGTAGATAAAATCGCGTCACATACATATATTTAGACTTGGATCTTTCACTTCTAACTCTTCACTCACATGACTCATCCCATTTGGTAAAATGAGTGTAATGACATTTATTTTACAAAACCTTTTGTTTTTTCATAACACCGAATTTTGTCAATATGAAAACAAAATTTTTAGCACTTGTTTTTCATAATAAATCCGAAACTTTGTCAGTATGAAAACAAAAAATTCCAGCACTTATTTTTCATAAAAACTAAAACTGCCATTATACCAAAGGATACACCGAAACAATTACCTTTTCTTATTTATCCATGGCTACTTCATCTTCATCATTACAAAAATTTGTGTATTACAAAATCAAAGAAAAAAGAAAATGAAGGAAACATGGCGATGATAGGCTACCCTCCTTGTTACAAATCAAACGAAGAAAACTTACAAGGTAAATCTATATTCTACGGATAACCAAAAGAGCAACACATACACTATATATATTTTTATCACATAAAAAAGTACAACATACACAAATATAATTGCCAACCCATGCAACATATAGGAACCGAATCATGCATAATAAAATGGCACTGATACCAACTGTTGGATCGAAAACAAAAGCATACTAGATTTGACTAAACGGTAGATTTCAAAAACCTTTTCCGAAATCAAAACGCAACTGAAGCATGATAACCAAATCAACATGTTTTAATCCATACATGATACGGTTTTAGAAAAATAAATAACATAAGATAATCAAAATTTTACTAACTCCTTTGCTATAGCTTTAACTCCTCACTGTGCTATCCTCTCCTCACTATTATATCCTTTACCAATCCGATCTACCACTTGTTCTCCTTGGACAACTTGATTAACAAGATCCTTTGGTGGGAAAGAAGAATAAATATTGAAGAAGTTTTTCTTAGTTATTCAAAGAACTAAAATGAGACTCTTTTCATTACCAATTTCGGCCAAGGAAAAAGAAGAGGTCACTTTTGCACCACTTCTTTCTATTTCTCAAAATGAAAGATGAGAGCCATAAATGAGACATCCACATTTGTTTATATTCGGCTAGATGAAAAGACAACAACCAAAAATGATACTGTCATTTTCAGTTGCAAGATGAGAGAAGGGAGGGAGAGCAACAAATTCACTTACTCCTTCTTTAATCAAAATAATGCTAAAAGGTTTATAAGTTTTTCCACATGCCAACATTAAATGACAACCATTAAACCCTTTAATGATAAGATCATTAAACCATTTAATGAGGACACCATCAAACCATTTAATGATGATGAACCATGATAAAAACCCATCTTAAATTTAACAATTCAATGCTAAACGTGCAGTTGTCCATTTAGCTATAAAACTGAAAACTACATATTGTAGTTTCGGTTTTTAAACTCCTTTTTTTTTACTTTACAAATCTTGTTTTAATTTAGTTAATCTAATTAATTAAATCAAACTAAAATATAGCCCAATATTAAATGTTTACTTTGGGCTTCTAGTTAACACTTAATTAGAGTAATTAGACATTTTTGATTTCCTACCTAAGTTTTGAAGTTACGATGATTTCCTTAATTTAAAGTCTCCAACTCATACTTTTATGCCTTTCCGTCTGTTGTCTCAAATAGGAGGGACCTGTCATGAGGTACTCAAACTTAGAACCTGCTGAATGAGGCAACTAAAACTTGAAAATGCGTGTCAATGGACTCCCTCCAAGTTTCTGGTTTCTATATAAACCTAGCACCTGAGAAAAGACCCATGACAATATTTAATTTTTACAGTTTTCGTGCCTCTCACGATCACTTAATCCTAAACCAAGTATAGTCAACTTACCAGTTTCGAACTGCTTAACCTTAATTACCAAGCAAGATAACTTCCAAACTACAATGCTAAAGCTTTACAAGTATACAGAAATAGCTGTAGCTATGTATTCTAGTGCTGCATAACCATAGGGACCCATCACCATGGTGGTTACATGCGAGTCTCCAACTGAAGGTCCCAATTTGCTAACCCAAAATCTGATATCTTTGCGTTGTAGTTCTAAATCATAAAACAAAAAAGGAAAAGCTAGACCTCAAGCAGCTCCAATGGCCATTTTGAGACATAGTTTCCAAGATAAGGGTTCAACATAGTTGGGTGTCTTGGAACGTCAACAAATCTCATAAATGAAGCGACAGTAGTTTCAAATTTTCCAGAAATGTTTCTTACTTCTGAAAAGATGATTTTCAAGGCATCCTTTCTGCATGAATTCATATGCAAGGATTACTTCTTTATCCTCTATACAAAATCCTAGCAACTTAACAAGGTTTGGGTGTGACAGCCTTCCTAGAAAGTCCACTTCCGACTATACCATCAATAGATAATTAGCATCTGAAAGACCCAACCAAGAATGGCTACATTACTTGTTCACCACTGAAAAGAAAAATAAAAATGAAGAAATAAAAGGTAGAGCACAATAAAAAATCGTACGAATGGGACCCCACCCTACTTTAGAAAATAATTAAACAAAATAAATATCATGAATTATTACTATCAAAGGGGCACTAACATAGCGTTTGGTTGTTGTCCCTATGAGTGGGGACAGATGACAGGGACACAAAAGTCCTGTGCTCTGTAGTGTTTGTTTACTGTCCTCATCTATTTTTGTCCCGACTCTAGAGCACAGGGACATAAATTTTTGTTCCTTTCAAGACTGTGGTACAAGATTTCTTGTCTTCGTCTCCGAAATAAAATATATAAACAACTTCCAGAAATACCCCTCCCTTCACATAAGCAATTTTTTATTCTTAATTATATTATTAAACTCATCATCCTCATCATCATCATTATTATTATTATTAATTATTATTATTATTATTATTTATTTATTATTATAAATTTTGAATTTATTATTATTATTAATAATTATTGTTATTATTATTATTAATTATTGTTATAAATTTTGAATTTATTATTATTATTATTATCATCATCATCATCATTATTATTATTATTAATTTATTATTATTATTATTATTATTATTATCATCATCATCATCATCATCATCATCAT
>JANVCQ010000009.1:14186417-14208792 GCA_025531925.1 Erythroxylum plowmanianum | reverse complement strand
ATTATTATTATTTGTTAACTTTTTTACTAATACAAATCATTTGTTTTAAAATAATCAATGAATTACATCTTTCCAATCATATTATACTGCAGGGGCATTTTCGTCATTGATAATATTTTTATGTTCTGTCCACTGCAACCAAACACGTTTTTGTCCTCGAGACGAAGACAGTTTTTTCTATTCTGTCCATCACAACCAAGCACCTCACTGTCTCCAATTTTTGTTCCATTCTATCTCCAAATTTTCGTCTCGTTCCGTCTCTGCATATTGAAGATAATAACCAAACACAGCGTTAATGTCTATGCGTTGACTGGCGTGTGCAAATGTTGTTCCCCAATGTTCTTACACAAGCCCATCGCTTCCTCTGCTTTTGATTATGGGCGATTTAAATCCCCTTCATGAGTGGTGATGACATTGATTCTTGGCTCACCAGTGGTGATTCACCACTGGTTCTAGCCATCACCAGCGGCAACTGCCGTTAGTGATTTTCCAAAACCCAACCAGTATCAACACACGTATGAGTAACAAACACAAATTCAATTTTTAAGAATAGATAAAAGCATATAATCAAAACAAAATAACCAAAATAAACATATGTGGACATGCATTCTGATTTTTTTTAGGGTAATTGATTTTCAAACTTATGGCAAATTTATAAACAATTTCCAGAACAAAATAGTTGGAAAAACTTTCATCACTGTAAATTTTTATAGTAAAAAAACAACGAGACATGGAATAAAATATCACAAGCACTGTTTCGACTTAATTTAATTTTTTTGAAAAGTTGAAAATTAAATTGAATTAATAAATAAGGATGAGTTCAACACTTATCCTACTACAAGGAAAGTAAAAGACATTGACTTATCTGCTTAACTCATGACTTCTCTGGTTAGGGCTAGTCGATGAGTCTTTCTCTCTACTTGAGATCTGGTCAGTTAAGGGTAATATCTCCCATCGCGCGATGATTTGTCTTTAATACCAGAGATGGATGTAGAGGATCAAAACTCTAAGACTTCACGGAGGATTGACCATGTAAGGTAAGAACTCCAACTTTAGATTCCGCGCTAATGTTATGTGTGTGATTATTTGCTTATGTAAGATATACAAATGTAATGTTCAAAATTTACTGGGTATTCTTGAAGTCTCATTAGAGTCTCCAAGAAATTACTAGCCTCTCACTACATTTCTTCTTCATTTGATTTATGACCAGTTGTTCTCTGATATTGTTAGTAATGATTTCCGTGAGTTAGTGTATGCCTCTTTCCCTTCTTGCAAATCTTCTGCTATTTCTCTCCCTCTAGATCTCTTGAATACATGTTGTAATGCAAACCATGTAAGCATCCTTGTCATACTTGGATGTGGGGATTTGTAGTATCTCTTGTATAATGTCATTCAGATTGCTTTCATAGCAACTAAGTGTGCATAGAGAGGAAATTAGTTGTCATAGTCTTTTAGAATAATCGCACCTGAAAAATAAATAGTCTATGTCCTCTTCCTTTAGGTTGCAAAGGATAAATTGTTTAAAGGAGGGGAGGAATTTTAATCTTGTCATAGTGCTTAGTTTGTCCTTCATGGTTAACCAACTCAAGAAGTTGCCATTTGGTTTGAGAGTGTTACTCTAGATCAACTTACACCGCCCAATGCTTGGGTTTGTCCCATACTTTAGTTGTTTTGCTTGTCTATTGGTTAGGTCTGATATAGCTAGACCATTCCAAGATATATATCCTCTCCTTCATTATGTCTATACTATGGTATTGAAAGAAATTTGATCTCCTTTTGGTAAAGATCCCAGTTGCCATATGCAATTAATTCTTGGATTTAAGCTTTTTTTAAAAAAATATGTCCAGAGTAACCCTAGCTATTGGATGATGAATTAGTGCTCTTTGGCTTGTCTAAGTGTCATAACATAATGAAGTTCAATCCCCTGCCCCCTATCCTGTAAGTGATCTAGTGATATACTTCCTCCCCTAATCTAAGTATTTGGTTAAAGAACCATGATTTAAAGCCTTAAATTTTTATCAAATCAATAACAATCAGGTACTTGATTCAAGTTAAACAATTAAAGGAGACTTTGATACTACTATTGGAAATAAACCATGATCGAATTTCAAATGCAGCAGAAAAATATTTTTTTATGGTTTCCGATTAGATCCCAATAATTGAATAACTTGAATAATTAGACTAGAATCATAAAATATAAAATCGTAGCTTATTCGATTTTCTTGTTGAAATCTTTTTGATGTGTCAACCACGAGCTGTTCACGTGTCCAAACTCCAATGGTATCTATAGAGTAGTTCCCCAACTCTTGAGAGGAATTAAGCAGGAGTTGTAACTCCCTTATTCTTATTCTTATTTATAGAAAAAATTATTTTTTTTAAATTTTATTAAAATTAAACGCCGCAATTATAATTAAAGTCAAACTCTAAATATAATTAATTTAATTTTAATAAAATCAAATATCTCATATTTAATTCCTAAAGTTTCTCAAACTTTATAATTAAGTTTAACTTAATCGAAATTGATTTTCTCTTATAAATTACTCTTTATGTGTGACTTGTTAGGTTCCTAACATATTAGCAATGATTATAAACTATAATTCTAATTCATAATTAGAGTTAAATAAATTGAAACTTCTTTTAATTAATCTTTAATTATCTAATTAAACAATTTATAATTATAAATCAAGATTGATGTCTAACAACATGTCATGACTACTCAAATATCAGAAATGTCAAAGTGAACCTGTCAATGCAAGGTTATGATGTATAATTTAATCATTTTGCTATCCAATATTCCAATTGGATAAAATATGGATATAGCGTAAACTCTTTTATATCCAGTTATATTTGTTCTTTCCAATTAGTAATTGATTTATAATTGATATTTGAAAAATACCTTTTTAAATATCAATTCACTCTAGCCAGAGAATTTCATAAATCACTACTAATCAAAAACAGTAGAACATTCTCTCTAATTACTTTAGAGTGACAAATTCTTTGTTGTTACTCAACTATCTTCATATATCCATGTACTACCAATTGAATTATCCTAGGACAATCCATAAGTTACATCATAACAAAGTAATTCCCATGTGAGATACCTTAGTAATTTCAAGTCTAAAGATCAATTATATACCCATCATTATAAGGAAATTCACAAACACACAAGTAATATGCTATTTAATATTAATCTTGTCATAGTGCTTAGTTTGTCCTTCATGGTTAACCAACTCAAGAAGTTGACATTTGGTTTGAGAGCGTTACTCTAGATCAACTTACACCACCCAATGCTTGGGTTTGTCCCATACTTTAGTTGTTTTGCTTGTCTATTGGTTAGGTCCGATATAGCTAGACCATTCCAAGATATATATCCTCTCCTTCATTATGTCTATACTGTGGTATTGAAAGAAATTTAATCTCCTTTTGGTAAAGATCCTAGTTGCCATATGCAATTAATTCTTTGATTTAAGCTTTTTTTTAAAAAAATATGTCCAGAGTAACCCTAGCTATTGGATGATGAATTAGTGCTCTTTGGCTTGTCTAAGTGTCATAACATAATGAAGTTCAATCCCCTGCCCCCTATCCTGTAAGTGATCTAGTGATATACTTCCTCCCCTAATCTAAGTATTTGGTTAAAGAACCATGATTTAAAGCCTTAAATTTTTATCAAATCAATAACAATCAGGTACTTGATTCAAGTTAAACAATTAAAGGAGACTTTGATACTACTGTTGGAAATAAACCATGATCGAATTTCAAATGCAGCAGAAAAATAATTTTTTATGGTTTCCAATTAGATCCCAATAATTGAATAACTTGAATAATTAGACTAGAATCATAAAATATGAAATCGTAGCTTATTCGATTTTCTTGTTGAAACCTTTTTGATGTGTCAACCACGAGCTGTTCACGTGTCCAAGCTCTAATGGTATCTATAGAGTAGTTCCCCAACTCTTGAGAGGAATTAAGCAGGAGTTGTAACTCCCTTATTTTTATTCTTATTTATAGAAAAAATTAGTTTTTTTAAATTTTATTAAAATTAAATGCCGCAATTATAATTAAAGTCAAACTCTAATTATAATTAATTTAATTTTAATAAAATCAAATATCTCATATTTAATCCCTAAAGTTTTTCAAACTTTATAATTAAGTTTAACTTAATCGAAATTGATTTTCTCTTATAAATTACTCTTTATGTGTGACTTGTTAGGTTCCTAACATATTAACAATGATTATAAACTATAATTCTAATTCATAATTAGAGTTAAATAAATTAAAAATTCTTTTAATTAATCTTTAATTCTCTAATTAAACAATTTATAATTATAAAGCAAGATTGATGTCTAGCAACATGTCATGACTACCCAAATATCAGAAATGTCAAAGTGAACCTGTCAATGCATGGTTATGATTTATAATTTAATCATTTCGCTATCCAATATTTCAATTGGATAAAATATGGATATAGCGTAAACTCTTTTATATCCAGTTATATTTGTTCTTTCCAATTAGTAATTGATTTATAATTGATATTTGAAAAATACCTTTTTAAATATCAATTCACTCTAGCCAGAGAATTTCATAAATCACTACTAATCAAAAACAGTAGAACATTCTCTCTAATTACTTTAGAGTGACAAATTCTTTGTTGTTACTCAACTATCTTCATATAATTTTTACTGCATCCAAGTATTACCGATTGAATTATCCTAGGACAATCCATAAGTTACATCATAACAAAGTAATTCCCATGTGAGATACCTTAGTAATTTCAAGTCTAAAGATCAATCATATAACCATCATTATAAGGAAATTCACAAACAAACAAGTAATGTGCTATTTAAGATTCTCATAGTCAAATCAATTTGGTGACTTATTCTTTAATAAGCACCCACACATTAGTTTAAGTGTTAGTTTATACCCTTTTAGCCAATTAGTTGGTTGTAATTTAATTTATAAAATTTGTGTATTAAATTAATTACATTTGATGTTTCAATACTAAAGGTAAAATCCCTTGAATAATTATTGTATAATCGAAATTATGACGAGATCATAATTGTAAAATTCAATTTACATTTATGTATTTGTTCCTAAATATTCCTAGTTGTAGTTTCAACAAGACAAGATATTGTTGAAATGGTAAAACTAGCATACATTATGTTTCTTTCTTATGAAGAAAGTAATTTATCTTATAAATTAAAGTATGAAGATACTTAAACTAATGTGTGGGTGATTATAAAATAATAAGTCACTGAACTAACCCAATTATGAGAATCCCAAATGGAATATTACTTATATGTCTGTGGATTTTCTCATAATGATAGTTGTATAATTAATCCTTAGACTTAAGATTTTCAAGGTACGTCATGTGGAAATTACTATGTTTTAATGTTACTTATGAACCGTCCTAGGATAATTTAGTTGGTAGTAATTGGATGCAGTATGAATCATACAATGATAGTTGAATAAGTTAATAAATGATTCGTCACTCTAAAATAATTAGAGAGAATGTTTTATTATTCTTAATTAACAATGATTTGTAGAATTCTATAACCAGAGTGAACTAACGTTTGAAAAGGTATTTTCAAATATCAATTATAAATCAATTACTAATTAGCAAGGACGAACATAATTAGATGAAAAGAGTAGACATTGTATCTATACTCTGTTCAATTGGAATATTGGATAATGAAATAATTAAATCATACATCACAACCATGCATGGACAGGTTAAATCAAACCACTTTAACATTCTTGTTATTTAGGTGATCGTGACATGTTGTTAGACATCAATTTTGATCTATGATTATAAATTGTTTAATTGAAAAATTAAACATAAAATAAAAAGTAGTTTTAATTTATCTTATTCTAATTGTGAATTAGAATTAATTTATAATTATTGTCAATATATTAGGAATCTAATGGGTCACACATTAAAGAGAAGCTTGTGAAGGAAAGTTCAATTTTAATTAAGTTAGACTTATTTATAAAGATTGAGAAACTTTAGGGTTCAAATGTGAGATATATAATTTTATTAAAATAAAAATAATTATAATTAGAGTATGATTTTAATTATAATTAAGGAATTTAATTTTAATAAAAATTTACAAAACCACCTTAATGCTTTTTCTACAAGTAGGAATAAACATCAGAGAGATAGCACTGCTACTTATTTCCTCTCAAGCGTTGAGTAGCTACTCTGTGGATATCATTAGATGTTGGATGATTAAACAACTTGTAGTTGACATGGTGAAATGTTTTTTTCAACGAATTTCAACAAGAATGCGAATAAGGTATGATTTCTTATAATTCATATTTATGTTTTATTCAAGTTATTCAATTATCGAATTCGAATGGAAACTGTAAAATTTTGTTTTCCGCGATGCTCGTGATTTAATCACGGTTAGTTTTTAACATTAAGTATCTCCAAACTTTTAGTTTATGAGATGCAATACTTTCTTCATAAGAAAGAAATATAATGTGTATTAGTTTTACAGTTTCATCAATATCCTGTTTTAATGAAACTATCATTGGGAATCTTTAGGAATAATACATAAATATAATTAAATCTCATAATTATAATCTTATTATGGTTTCAATTATACAGTAATTATTGTAGAAATTTTACTTTTAATATTAAAACATCAAATGTAATTAACATAATACATAAGGATAAATAATGTCTTTATTAATTAAATAATAATATCATATATCAAACTGCAATTAATTGATTAGGTCATTAGGTCAAAGGGCGTAAACTAACAATTGAAGTCATCCTCCCACCATAACTCTTCTATGTTATATTGAAAAGCATCCAACGGGTATTGTATACGCTGCTGCCATTACAATTTGACACGCATCTAAACAATCACACGATCTGTCTGCCTTATAGTTATATGCGATTGTAGCCTGCAACTGACTTGTTCTATTGTCATTTGTCGCATGGAGTGCAAGTTTTGTAAGCGTATTTGATTTGAACTGGGAATTCTTGACTTGAAATATTTTGTTTCATTTGGAAGAGTTAAACCCATTTGCTCCTTTTTTGGATGGTTTGGTTCTTTTTATTCTTTTGAGTTTTAATAATGATTTAGTTTTCCGTTGTATTGTTGTTTTGTAGCTATCCGAGTTAGTTATTTCTGTCAATACACTAGTCAGACATGGTTAAAAACTGAAGTTTTCCTGCCATCGAGACCGTCATGCATACCCATCCAATGACGTGCATT
Source organism: Erythroxylum plowmanianum (assembly GCA_025531925.1). Taxonomy (NCBI): domain Eukaryota; kingdom Viridiplantae; phylum Streptophyta; class Magnoliopsida; order Malpighiales; family Erythroxylaceae; genus Erythroxylum; species Erythroxylum plowmanianum. The sequence continues at coordinate 14,201,569 of JANVCQ010000009.1, read as the reverse complement.
ATCGTCTCCTCACTTCATGCAAGGATCCTCACATCGATTCAGGCATCACCAGGAGCTGTTGGTACAACAGCTGCTAATCTTAAAGCTGCGGTAATGGCTACAGATTACATATTTTCTTTTTTACAAATTTTGCTTCTGCTAGATTATGTTCCTGTCTTGTTCTAATTCATACAATTTCTACATTGTAGTGGCCAACAACCATGGTAACTTTCTTTGGTGACCAGGTGCATGTCAGAGTAGTGGAGGAACCCATTAGTTTCCAAGTTGGTTGATTCGATAAATTTTAGGCTCGATCCAAAAGGCTGGAGTTTCTTGATATGTGCGTAGAAAGAACAGCAAAATTTTCATCAAATCTTGATAATATAAGCATTTCGAAAAAGACGAGAGTAAATAGAGTTTGGTTTCCTGGCATATCTATATTTTATTGGGAGAGATGTTTTTTAACCTTCGTTGCAAGATTGACACAAGTTAGGAAGGATTCTCTCCTTCTATGCTGTTGAACTCTTGTGCTTTCTTTAGAACAAATTCAACAGAAGAATAAAAATAGTAAAGCTTGCTCGAGTTTCTTATGGAGGAAAAACAATGCACAAATGCCAAAGATGATGTTTTGTATGCTTGCAACACTTATCGGCTGTTATCTTGTAACATATTACCATGTTTATTTTATTGCAATTAGCCGACGGAAATTTGCCTTAGTTAAAGAGATCAGGGGATGGTTTTTCTGTAGCAGAGACGCTAGTTAAAGTTTTATAGAGCAATCGTGCTTTCAGTATTGAACAGATTGACAAGTTGTAAAAAAAGAAGTGAAACTTGGATGCATAAAATAAGGCATTGGGGTGATGACAGGGAGGGTTCAGTGCATGTAACGGGGAATGGATGAAAAGTGACAAATTGCAAAGGAATTGGCGGTGGAGAATGAAGGACTAGTGGCTGTTAGCCCCATAACTATTTATAGAAAAAAGCAGAGGAATGCAACAGAGGAGCCAATGAGAATTAACTCCAGCCCACCCTCTTGAGTTGCAGACCCAAGTGGGGGACTGCCTGCTTTACTTCTTGAAGTCATCCAACTTGGCCATTGGAGATCACAATTGCCTTACCTGATCATCCAAGCTTAGCTATTCTGACAATAATCTGACTTCCCTTTGATTCATCTCTGTCTTTATCTCTTCCTAAGATTTAATTTCCCGTATACAGAATGTGTCAAGGTTACATTTGGCAATTTAGTATGGCACCTTACTTCATTGAATGCCTCTTCTTATTGGGGTGTGTGTAGCACACATATAGACTGCCTTTAAAACAGGAGGGGACCCTACTTTGCTGGAAGATAAACCGACTCCAAAGAGAACTTATTCGGTGGCTGGGAGATTGAAACTTCAAAACAATCCAAGTAAACGTAGGTGGAGTAAAACTTCCAGCAAAAGCCAGCCCATTTTGTCCATGTCAGGGAAAGTAAGGAGAAGAAAGAAGTGGGAACTTGCTGCAGGCGGAGCTAAAGAGAGAGTTATTGGTTGGAAAGGAATGCCATAGATTGGGAAATGGAATCTTTCTGTTTCTGTTCTCTCTCTCTCTCTCTCTCTTATCTATTCCCTTCCCAAGCCGAGCCCATACAGCACCTTGTATGACAATGAGCACTCCTATCTATTTAATTATTACACTTATACTCTCTTCTCATTTTCCAACTCCAAGACAACTTACTAGCTTCTCAACTCTCTTTTCCACTCTTCTTTCCCCAGATCAAACACCCAAGAAGTTCAATATCAGCATTTGCTTTCCCTTGGTTCAAGTCACAAATATTATCTTTTCTGCCATTTCCCTTCAAGCATTTTGCAGGTCCTTCCTTTATCACCTGGTACTCTCTAACTCCAGTTCAAAAAGGTTTTCTTTTACATTCTTTATAATTCATTATCTGTAACATCGCCATAAAAGTCCGACCTTTATTATCGTTTGTGGCAGACAAACATGGAAGTTGAAGAAAAAGTTTCTCAACCCAATATTAAAGACGCTAGTACAAGGGTATTTCCTTGCTTATTTTGTTCAAGAAAGTTTTACAGTTCTCAAGCTTTAGGAGGTCACCAAAATGCTCACAAGAAGGAGAGAAATGCAGCGAGAAAAGCCAAAAGAGCATCTGAATATGCCCAGCAGCCACCTCCACCAGCGCCACCGTCACAATCGCATGCGACGTTGCCGATGGTTTTTGCTCCGAGTCATCATCATTTAGGCCTATTCCATCCCTCAATGTACATAACTGCACATGCAGCGAGTTTCCAGTGCCACCCTAGTCTCGAGTTTTCCGATCGTTTTGGATCCAACGGCGCAGCTAGGTTTAACAACGTCATGTTTCATGGTGGGAGTTGTTCAAGCAATAGGTATCATTGGTACGACGAAGATGAGCAAAGCTTGTTGAATTGGCAGAGAAGCAAAAGATGCAATGGGGATGGGCCATCGAACCAAAAGCCATCTGTGATCAGTGAAAATCTCGATGTGGAGGGTAAAGATAAGGATAAAAAGCTTGATCTATCCCTCCATTTGTGAACAAGAACGGTAGCTAGAGATGAATGGCCATTTTTGTCAAAGGTTTGTTCTTGCCCGTGGAAAATTTGCTTTGTCCGTTTAATAAAAGCGTCGTTTTTATTCGAAGTGGGTGCACAAGTAAATGTAACTATTAATTGCTGTCAAGTAACCAAGTGTTAACAACCAATTGCTACGCTTTGTTCGATTTGCACAAATCTATAATTAGCTATATAAATTGCCAACGGGATGTTGGCTTGTGTTTGCCCAAGCGAGGCTTAGCAGAAGATCAAAGTGATGTTGGGATCTCAAACAGCTTCTAGTGTTAAAAGACTGCAACACATGATTTCGGTTGGAGTAGGAGGAGCAGCACTTCTACTGTCAAAGCATTTTCTGATTTAATTTATAATTCATTAATAACATAAAAATAGGATTGAGAATTTGGTGTATTTGAATAGTTTCTTCACCTTTATTTTTTATATTTTGTAGAAAGTGAATAGTAGGTAATCTGTAGTAATTACTTGTCAGACAAGTTTCTTTTAATCAATAGCAATGTTTAAAGAATAATTGACATTGTAAAAGGTATATCACAAAGTTTGCTTGAGAAAATTAAAAGCAACTATGGGAGAAGGAATAATCCTTTTCTATGTGCACTCTGAAAAATATTTTTTACGATTCTATTAGGTCTCTCTTTTTAACAAGACAAAGAGAAATGTTCCTATAATTAATCTTGTTTTTCTTTTGGTAAAGAGTAATCTTTCTTATAATCTTACTTAGGTGAAGAGTAACTCTAACTCACAAAACAAAATTTACAACTCAAAAGATCCTTACTTGCTCACTTTGATAATATAAAGGCTCACACACTTCACAATGCAGCAATTAATGCTCATTTAAAAAGCTCTTTGAAAATTTCAGGGCGCAGGTGAGTTAGTAAGGGGCTCTTTTGGCTTAAGTGAGATCATGGATTCGCCGCCCTCATGTATGCAGCTGTTTAAAACTTGAGGCCAGATCTTTGCTTCTCACAAAGGACCTACCCCGCTCGAGCAGAGATTAATCTGGGAGTGGATGTCTTAAAGGTGCTTTTTTATAGTTGGGACCCTCTTAGGATACCTCGTAAGCAACAAAAAATTAAAAAAAAAGCTCTTTGAAATATGTTTATACAATACCCAATCATATTTAAAAATGACAATGGGTTGACTCGTAGACTTAAATTTAAGTGTTTTCAATGGATTGACTCATGGATCAAACCAGGTTCAGACTGGTTCGAAACTCAACTTTTTTAAGCAAAATGACATCGGTTTATTTAGAAGAGATAAGCTTTAAACAAGCCTAGGTCTGAACAACCTAGGTTCGGACTCAATTAAAAAAAGACATTGTTTTCAATTTTTAATTAAAAAATATTTTAAAAATTAGTGAGTTGGCCTATGTCATCCCTGTACATATTCTCGTGGAAAAACCTATAAAAAACTTGTTGGAAGATTGGTCGATCGATATGCTTTCAGATGTAGTACACATTTTTTACAACTCTTAACATGTATGGGTTAATCACTAACCGACTAATACACACCTAAAATTTTGATTTCAACATCTTCATATCATTGAACTTATTTTTATTAATAAAACTTTGACTCAAACACTTATCAAAATTTATCCTAAAGAATGTTTGAAGATCAGGATGATTTTTTTGATATAAAAAACTTTAATTCTTCTTAATGAATAAAAAACTCAAGAAGTTAAAATGATGATCTACTTATGCATGATGAGCCTCAAAAGTACCAAAGCAACTAGGTGAACAATACCTTTTTATGCCTTTATCTTCCTTATTATTGGTTTTGTTCGTCATTTGAAAATTTAATTCCAACTTTTCTTTATTTTTTCATTAAAATACTATTGATTTTTGCATGAGTAAAATAGATTATATATTTTTTCATTCAAAAACAAATTCATTAGTAGTGCTTATGTTTTTATTATTATTAAAACATATATTAGAACCTCGCTTTATTTAACTATCTTCCCCTTTTTTTAATGATAAAAATATTTTATGATATTATAAAATCAATAATGAAATGGATCACTTAAGTATCATGTAATCGTGTATAGCCAATTCTTGATTTCTTGCTGGTGATCTTATCCGTACACAATGGCCTACCAATTCAGGATCCTAACTTTGAAAGCCCTTCTCATTTTACAGCCCCAAAGATACATTGGCAATTGTAACGATATGGGAACTTCCATATAATCTTTGTAGTCAAAGGCAAAACCTTGAAGCAAGTTTGTTAAGCAGCAGAGTCCTCCCATACAAAACATATGGACCTCCTGCTAATACATTAGTGTGATCCTCCTCTGTGTCAAATTGAAAAATTGTCCATACTTGATTATGTGATAGGATTTTACATTGTAAATTCTATTTTGCATTCAGTTCTTCAAGAGCCTTCATTCTCGAGAATCTCCCCGTGAAACATCTCACAAGACAATATCCCCACTCTAGTTCGATTTGTGCCGGGTCTTCTTCCTCCATGGTAACTTCATCATCTACCTGCACATAGTCTAGTTGCATCCCTTATTTCAATTATCTGTTGTTCCTGAATAGGCTTACAAACGATATCTTAGTTTTTCCTTCCCCTTGCTTGTCTGAAATTGGGTCTGACATGTTTTCGACGCCTTCAGGGTTGGTTCTTCATCCTCTGAGTTCGAAGTTTCAGTATGTACATTTTTCCTATTTGTATCCTCATCAGATGCGGATGACTCCTCATCCCCTATTTCACTTATGCGCATCCTCCCAGAACCCACATTTTTTGTTATATTCAGTGACCTTCCATCCCTATTCTCAAAACCTAAAGGCCCTAATTTGTCCCCTCTTACTGCCAAATGCCTGCCTTGTAGCGCAACTTTCTTTTCCCCCGCATTACTTGGTCCATCAGCAATATTCGTTTTCTATCTGCTCTCTGCCATAATTTACTCACTCGTCACCTTCATTAATAAATGATTGTATGCCCTCCCCTCCTGTATTTCATTACCTCCATTGTCATATTCCTCAACCTGCAAACTCAGAGCACATTCGGTAGTAATGTCCTTTCCTTTATGCGGTGATCTCTTAATAATTTGTTATTGATACTATTGTATGATGATATTATAATAACTTTTTTTCTATATAATGACTTATTATACTATTGTTATTAATTTCTTTAAGATTGACAGTTAAAATTATGTAAATATAATCAAATATAGAAAATTTTGGGAAAATAATATTCATATATGAATTTCTATAAAAACGTATTAGGGCCAACTAATCTTAAAGTACTCAATCTTTTGAAATTTTTTCAATTTAGTGCCTAATTTATCAAAAATTTCAATTAAGTGACCGACTTTTTTAAAATCTTAACAATTCATTTCAAAATGTTAGTTTGTATTAATGTAGTTAATAGATGGACATCCATATGGTATTTAATAAACATGTCACATCTTTAAAATAGCTTTTTTAACTGAATTGTCAAGATTTTAAAATGTTAGTTACTCAATTAAAAATTTTAAAAGCTTTGACACTAAATTAAAAAAACTTTAAAAGATTAGACAATTTTGAATATGTTATCCTAACATATTATGTAACTAAGGTATTTTTAGACATAGTAAAATAATATATTTTTATATAAATTTATTTGAGGTGCTATTATTAAAAAGAATTAAAGAACATTTAGAAGTATTACTAAAGGTTGAATTTTAAGCTAGATCAAAGTTTGATAATTGTGACTTATAAAATAAGATATCATATTCTTAATTTTAGACAACGTATAAGTTATTCACCATATTTTACAAATATTTTAAAGAATATTGATAATTTATCATGTACTTTCAAGAGAACTGAATCCAAAATATAAAAATTACATGTTTTCAGGGTTTTAGAGAAACTATAGTAATAATATAGGTTGGAAAATTATAACTAATAGTAAAAGTATTCAATCGTAGAACTATAGAAATTTCAAAGATAACAATGTCTTTTAATATAATGGCAACCTTGAATATGAAATATCTTAATTCGAGACTTCTCAGAATAAGTAATTTTAAAGCCTTCAAAATCAAACTCTCCATTTTCTTTAATGGTAAAACAAAAGTAATCCAAGTACAAAAGAAGTATGTGCTGTAAAGTTTAAGTTTTTTAGTGGATTGCGACTGCAACTCTTAAATAATTCTAACTATATTATTTTATAGCGATGGGCTTTTTTTTAAAATATTTTGACTATAATCCTTTATAAGATTATTTGAATTATACCTTAGGTTGAGTAGTACTAAACCCTAAAACTATTTATAAGTTTGCTAATTTGTCACGTCCTTTGTACTTGGTAGTTTGTTTTTTGGACTTATTATTAAGAATGTGAATTTTAGCCCGACTCAAGTTGGACGAGCCACAGGTCAAAATTGTTTAACTCAACCGGGCTACAGGCGAGCGCAGACTAACTTGTGACTCGATCGTAACATAAAAAATAATTTTATTTTTTAATTTGTTTTAAAATATATATAAGGTTGGGTCAGGCTAAAGGCCACCTAAGTGTGGCTTGGACCCGACCCAGTCCATTGACATTCTCACTTCTTATAGCACTTAAAACATTAAGAATGTAGGGAAAAAAAAATTATAGACATTGGTCATTAAATCAAAGATTGAATTTGGTGAGTAAGGCTCATGGCCAATGGTTTAAAATTAATCTTCTTTTCGGCCGGGTTTGCGGTAGGCGTTGCGAGAAATGGCACGGGTCTGGGAAAGCGCTTTGAGGAACCATAGAAATTTGTGTACGCAGTGCAAAAGAGCTGGGCCGAAATGGAGGTTCAGAAGATCTGATATAGGCTTTTTGCAAGGCTCACATAGACTACTGTCGTCGTTAAGAAATGGGCTTTGGCCCAAGAAAACAGTCTTGATATAAAATCATACAGTTACGTGTTTATACAAGTGAGAGAATTATTTATTGGTGAAGAAATAATGATGTCACATGGTGTTGGTTTGTATTATGCTTACATTAAATTGAAGAAATGGATCACAACATGTGGACCTAATTAAACATAGCATTTTCCATAGACACAACTACACGTGTGAAGCACATACTCCTCTTGACACAATAGTAGGCTTACTGGTTGTTATTGGGTTTGGTGATTGTGCATATTACGTATTTGCACACATGGACATGGACATGGATGCTTTTGGTTTTGTATGATTAGACTTCTTACACAGTAAGTAGTTCAGAGTGCGGTCAAACGACAAAGTGTTCCTTCCTTTCCCCTGACGTTATCATCCTTAAAGTCTAGGCCTCTTATTGAGTACATGAAAGAAATTCTAGGGTTGGTTTAGGACATAATTGCACCGGTCGTGGCACCAATTCCGCTCTTGGTGATACAATAAATCAAATGCTTGTTCGGTATCACCTTATCTATATGCATGTTAAGAAGACAATGAGAGTGATCGTGCTCATTCATTCCCAGTACCGATTGTTAATTATTACCGAAATCAATGGAATTTGTTCTATAAGAAAGTTACATTGAAAAAATGAGAATTCGAACAGATGCCATCCAACGAACCCTGACATTGCCAATTGTAAAAGAACATCCTCTGAAAGTACCTTTGTGTCCACCCAATCGACGCCCCGATATTGGTTGGCGAGAAAGATTCGTGGCACATCAAAGGTTATAAGTTTGTCATTCACCAAAATTAATTATATTCCGTGTAGATAAGGTATAAGCTAATCAAATGACGCAGATCATAGGCCCTACTCCATGTGATCTCTGATGGGGTGATATCAGATCTTAGTTTTCAGACAAGAGAGAAATTATATAAAAAACACATAAACACACACACCCTCCAGATAATTGCGTATTTCTTAAGGATAACATATCGTAATTAACGTGTTTAGTGCTTTATTAATTATTAATTATTGCAAAATTTACACGGTACGAAATGAATCTTGCAGTGAACTGGCCTTGATTGGTGAAACCGAAATTCTATGGTGTCCAAAGCCGAAAGTTTCGGAGACAGCATGCAGGTATATGAATATCAATCATGGTTGTGTCAGAGGTTTTATGTTAGCTTAAGATAATTAAGTACTAAATCATCACGAATCATTGGCTCGATTTCATAAAACAATGATAAGGCTAGCAAAGGTGCTTCTGTGCTTTTGGCACGTAGACAGAGTGAGTATATTCGTATCCTTAAGTCGTTAATGATATCTATTAAAGAGAGGTTTTTGAATAACAGTTTTAACGTTTATCTAGTCAAGTATAAGGGGGTTATACCAAAGGTATGTTATGGAGTTCAGTTTTTCTTTTTTATTTATTATTATTATTTAAAAACTCAACTAATTTTGTTAGTAAAAACTTTGATCCTTTAAGTTTTAGATTTTTATTTTTAATTTTTTGATTCGATTAATTTTAATAACTTTTATTATTAAACACTGATCAATTTATTAATTAATTAGTCAATTTTTATAAATTGATAAGTTTATATAAATTAGTATAAATAAATTAATGTTTATATAACAATCTCTTTTTTCAATTAAACTTTAAATTCTTTGATAGATAAAGACAATCTTTTTCTATAATATTTCAAATTCTTTAATTTTATTTTATCTTTAGTCGATGTTATGACGATCTAATATCAATTAAACTTTTTAAATCTTACGCATCTTGCATTATCAATAAGTGGTTAGGAGGACTTTTCATGGATTTATCTAATGGAAAATAAATGAAATTTTCCTCAATAAGAATTATGCCTTGGGGAAATGCATATTTCTAGATTCTCCTTTTCTGCCTTCTGCATATTAATTAACATATATGCAGAACTTGGTTTGACTAATTAAAAGTATTGAGTTTTTCTCTCCATCTTGATTTCACATTTTAGTGTGAATTTGAGCATAAAACATTTCTCAATTTTCATAATTATATAAATAAAAACTCTTTTATGTTTTTGGGGAAAATTTAACTACGATTTATTTTCAAACTTGCAATTACTTGTATATTTATAAATAAATATCACCTTAATAGTATATCCTATTTGTTTACGTGAATGCATACACGTATACAAATTATACACAAAATTAAAGTAGTATTGGTAAAAGCGCATAATCATATAACTAATTATACAGCCAAAATTTGATGATTGAACGGCCCGAGAGTTTGATATATCAAGTCAAGGTTTAGGTCAAGTTTGAAACCACAGAAAGGAGACACAAAAGGCTAATTCACTTCAAAACTCTTTAATTAGTGCCTTTTGTCTTTAATGATACAATTCAGACTTTGAGAGTTCAATAATGAAAAAGAAGAGCTTAGCGGCGGTGATCAATTGGGTTGACCGCAATTGCAACTTAGGTTTGAGGGTAAAGGTCAATGCATGAATCATAAGCATCCACCAGCACCTCCATCTAATTTATGGTTGGTGTGCTAAAGTCACGATCTTTGGCGTGAGAGAGTGTATAAAATTAATATCGTAAATGTTTCTAGTCAACTAATTTCTTATATGATTTGCACTTAAAGAGTAAGACGGGAGTAGGAATTCAACTCAGAATTACGTGTTTTTAATTAGGCTTAAATTTGGGTTACTTAGATTCAGATTATTTCGAGGCTCAATTCTATTAAATAAAATGATATCATTTTATTTAAAAGAGTTAACTCTCAGGTTAATTTGAATCTGAACAACCTAAGCTCGGCTCCAATAAAAAAAGGCATCATTTTATGTTTTTAATTTTAAAAAATGAATGAACCTCATTTGCTATCTGGTAAAGAAAATTTTGTGCAAAATAATTATTCGTGATATTAAACATTCTGCCAATTAGTCGAATAGAGTTGATTAAAATTTATCCAAATAAATATTAAAAGGTGAAAATTGGGTGACTTCTAATGTAGTCACTAATTTTAATAATTTTTATGGTAATATATGCATGATTGTATCTATATAAGAAGTTGGTTGCGTAGAAATATTTACGATATTAATTCCACCTACTCTCTCACGTCAAAGATCGTGGCCTTAGCACATCTTCCATAAACTAGATGGAGCTACTAGCTAGTTCATGGATTATGATCATCCACTAGATGGAATTAATATCGTAAATGCTTCTAGTCAACCAACTTCTTCTATGTATGATTTGCAATTAAAGAGTAAGGAAATTCTATGGAAGCTAATATATTATGCGTGCTGCCAATTAGTTGCATAAAAAGTAAATATTAGAAGGTGAAAATTCAATTGCTTCGATGATTCTATTGTAATCACTAATTTTTTATGGTAATATATGCATGACTGTATCTATGTATGCACTAAGATATTATCACATGAATGACCCCTGATGTCATTTTTTCCCAAGTCTTACGTACGTTCCACAATTCACGAATTGGAATAAATTCCACATACATGGAAGCAGTCATAAGACAAAGACAACAAAGGTTGGGTTGGTTTTATCTCCAATTAGAAATAAGTTGAACCCAAAAGCCACTAATTAACTATATATATTGACAGCTTAGAAAAATGACGTCTGTTATGCATATGCTTACAAATGTATCTCATAAGCATGAAATGGCAATTTCCAACTTTGGTGATTAAGCAGTTTTAAGTTAGGTTGGCGTTAGTAAAACACACCTGCCATAACTATAATGACTGAGAACTTAACTTTTGACTTATGCCATACGACCACAAACCTAATGCCCTTTCGCTCATGTCAGTTTCCAACTTCAAGATGGATACTACGGTGGTCCAGTACCGAATATCTTGTTTGTAATGGGTTATTAATTTGTCTTTTGAATTGACTAAAACGGAGATGTCATTAGGGGTCAGCATCTAAGTGCTCTTCTTTTTCTTGCTGTTTTGGTGTTCTTCGATGGGGATAGAGGACAGGGTGGCTGCATGTGGTTGGGGAAGTTGAAGAGATTGAAATCTGTTGCTCCCTTTCCAACCCCCCAATCTCATTAAATGTGAAGGTTGATTGATTGTTCATGTAACGAAGGGGCTTGCTCTTTTCTATTTTAAAGACACATCATGCAATTTACCATTTGTTGTCCCATGGAAACGAGCAGTTCCTGGGTGCTACATATAAATTAATTTGTGCTCGGCCATGTGTCAAGAGCTAACAATGACTGGTCATGCATACTGGAGGGGCAACTTATTTCTCGATAAGTTAGTGGAGACTGGAGAGTCACTTTTCACACTTTTTTTTGGCTTGATTTTTATTTTATCACGAAGAATGGAATATCTGAGAATGGAGATTTTCTTGACAATAATATACTTTCATTTATCAATAGATATAACTCTTCAAAAAGATAGAACTTCAATTCCAGAGCACAGTATATCATCTTAACTTATAACCATCTCAATTTCTATTTTTCTTAATTAGAATGGTTGTGACATCAAGTGGAGGCATTATCATGAAAAGAAATCATAATATAATAGTGAGATTCAAGACAAGTTTGGCACCCAACCGCCGAGTCTATTATAATATAATAGTTGACTTCAAATGATTGGTAAAATAAGTAAGCAAATTGCATTAGAGAGATGAAGAATATTGTGATACATCGTCTAATTCGAATAAAGAACCGAGCAGCTTCCCTTGATTAGCGGGGGAATACGACCCTCTTATTCTCCTGATCAGAAGTCCGTTATGACCAACCAAAATTAGTTCAGCAAATTCAGCCTCCCACGTTCAATTTTCCAAGGAGAAGTTGGTTTATAAAGCGTAAACCAGAAATGTTTGACCACTTCTTGCTAAAAAAAAGCTACCTGTTTTCAGGCAGGGTTCCAAGCAGGAAATACGTTTGAAACTTGGGAAATTGGCAGGATATTACGTCTGCGAGAGGACACCTAATTATAGTCCGTCAAAAATGGGTCGTTGAAACACCGAACGGTCCAGTGGAAAAACTTTTACCGTGGATTCAGCTCAATTCCTGTGCCAGAGGATCAACATCTGACAGGTCTCGATTGAAGTCAAAAATCATAATGCGACTTACGTAGAGCTTTGACTTGTTAAAGAACGACGGTGGAATATACATACACAGAGAGCTCTTTATAAATTTTAAATGGAAAGAAAAAGACAACCACTACCCAGTTACAATATTGGAATGCACATCTAAACTCAGTATTTAACTCCTCTATGCATTTTCTTTGAAATCATAGTCCTAATTTACTGTGCTGACATAGAATAAGGAGACGTGAAGATACAAAAGCATTTTTCATATAATATACATTTTTAAAAAGTAAATTAGAGAGTTCATTCCTTTTCCTCTATGTGAACTTGCTCAAAATATTCTCTGTTTGCTCCAATTTCAGGAGCTGAATGAATCAGAAGATGGGTGACAATTAGCAACAGATAAAAAGCAGCAAAGTAATGATAACAGTGAATGACTGGAGGCAGAGACTTTTTGCGGTGAATTTGGCCAAGGGGCACAAACAACAGTGCGAATGCTACGACAAGTAGGCCCCAGTGCGTACACAATTATTTCCGTATGTCTCTCTCAAACCCTTTTGGTTTGCAATAATATCAACTGTTCTCTGAGGGGACGTCAAGTACGCCTTTTTCTGTGGATACTCAAATATATTAATTACTTGCTTAGCTTATTCATTTCAGTATCAGGAAAATCTGGAACAAGTATAACCTATCTTCGAAAATGAGGTGTTCATGAGGTTTGTTTTGGAGTATATCAGACCCCATAAACTTGGAACTATTAAGAAAATCATAGCGTCCAGGAACTTAAAACGTAAAGAAGTTGTATTCCAGTGTTCAAGAGTTGGGTTTTAAAGGTACGATGGTCACGTTTGCGTGATGAAACCGCAGTAGCTTAATTTCGAGGTATAAAAATTGGCCTACGTCATTGCGGAATTGTGTGTGTTTTGCCCTTAAACTAATACATACGGAAACATAAAAAGTGAGTGAAAAGTTGGCCAACCTACGCTTTAGAGTCTTAGTACGCTTAGAGTAAATTCACAGTAACAAAGGCTAAAGAGAAAAAGGTGTTTTGAAACAGCCTCTTGGGATAATGATCAGCATTTCAACATACCCTAGACGATTTCGGAGTCTATACATTGGCCAAATTTTGGACATATGATCGTCGATACTCCCAAAGGGAATTACCGCTTAATATGTTTTGCTGTTACTGCAATTATTAAGAACACTAGTCAATTCTCATGATTATGGGCACAAGAGGTGGTTGAAATAGGTAAATTTGTTCTCGTCTCAGTCCTGAACATCAGGATTAGGAACCAAAGCCAATGTCTATATTATGTTTTCTCCTAATGGACATGATTGTTTTCATGCAAAAGTTTTTTTTTTTTTTATATAAAAAGAGTAGAAAGAGGTATTCAGTTGCTAAAAAAGAAATTATGTTTAAAATACAAATATTCTTTGCATTAAAAATTTACTATCAATCGGTTTAGTTAAATTTATTATTTAACTTTGAGTTATTAAATTGTTCAATAATGTTTTTTAAATATATAAGTTATAATTTTTTTATATGTATGGTCAAATTTTATCTAACAGATATTTAAAAAAAAAACTAAAGAAATAGAGTCGACTGATGTAGAAAAACAACAGTCTCATCTTGGAACATACCAGTGATGGTAGTTACACTGATGACTATGATCTCCCCCATAACAACTTTAGTATTAATTGAGAATACATCATGCTGCTACCCTGTTCTTACCGTGTTTCATGACCATTCATCCACAAAACTCTAGAATTGTTTTGTTTCACTTTGTTTCCAGTTTTTTATTTTTGTTTCCAAACTTAATAAAAAAACTTATTTATTTGACTTTATGATTTCTATTTTTAATTTTGGTTTCTTGCAGTTTTCAAAAATTATCAAAACTACAAAAAGTGATTTTTTCTATTTTTTTTTTCTATAATCTTATTTACTATCAACAAAAATATATCATTTAGTTATTTAATACATTAATTTTTAATAAAATTATAAATAATTTAATTTGATATTATATTTAATTAGTTAAATTAATTATTAATAAGAATTATGAATAACTTAATTTTAATTAATAGTTTTATTTAATTTATGTAATTAAATTTACATTTTCTAATTTAATAATTACTAATAAATATAATTAAAATATAAATAACTTCAAATATATAAAATTTAAATAAGTTTTGATTTAAAAATTAAAATATATTTAAAATAAATATTAATTTACAAATAAAAAGTCAAATTTAAAATTATTTATTTTAATAAACTAAAATATTTATCTTAATAATTTGATAATAAGTATTATATAAGAGATAAAAATAAATTTATATAATTAAAAATAATTTATCTTTATATTTTATCTATATAATTATTCATCATCAATACCTAGTTGAAATTCCGCTGAGTTGCGGGGTCTAGATAAATTTGATAATATACAACATTACCCGTAACTAATAGAGAGGTTGTTCCTGATAGATCCGCACATAATATGTCATGAAGATACTACAAAATTATAAATGGATGTGCAAATAAATACAAAAATAAAATAAAGAAGTCAATTAATTAAATACACATACAAAAAGGTATTAAAAATAACGAAATACAAAAATACAAACAAATAATAATGATATTGAAGAATCATAATTAGACCTGGCAAAACGGGCGGGTCACCCGTTTACCCGCCCGTACCCGCCCTAACAGTCCGGGTATGGGTTGGT
>JANVCQ010000009.1:14164312-14180202 GCA_025531925.1 Erythroxylum plowmanianum | reverse complement strand
TTATTAATAAAATTATGTTATTTTAATAAAATAAATATTTTAAATTTTAAATTTTATTTATAAATTAATATTTATTTAAAATATATTTTAATTATTAAATTTTATTGGAATATTTATATATTTTAAATTTAATTATATATAATTTAATTATAAAATTAAATAAAATTAAATTATTCATAATTTTATTTGTAATAAATTTAAATTTATTAAATATATTAATATAATGTTAAATTAAATTATTTATAATTTTATTAAAAATAAATAATTAAATAATATATATTTAAATAATAATAAATCAGATTATGAAAAAAAAGAAAATAGAAAACAAAAACCATTTTTTATAATTTTAATAATTTTTAAAACCGAAAGAAATCAAAACCAAAAACAGAAACTAAAATCTCAAACAAATAAATTTTTTTACTGAATTTGAAAACAAAAATATAAAAATAAAAATAAAAATAAAAATAAAAATAAAAACAAACACTCCTAAAATCATGTAATAAAATAAAATTATTTAATAATATTTGGATTTAAACTAAATTTTATCCTTGGACTTGAACGGCAAGTTCTTACGGGATACTGTCTCTCCTAGTCCTAGTAAAAGTTTGATGGAGGATAAAGAGAAAATGAATAAACTTGGCGGGAAACAAGAAGTGTCCGAAATTTATAACATACCCAAGGAACCGTTAACCTTAAAGATCGTACAGTCGTTTTACCGTACAGAGTCGTAGCACACCTGTCGATGATGTACATTTTCCCTAATCCGACATACCCGTAACGTGGCCACGTTGCGACAAGAGCCAGCGAGTATGACATTCGCGAGTGTGTATGGCATATCCAAATGAATGTGCTGACATGGCAAGGGTGGTCCCGGAGAGAAGTGAGAAAGGAGATGATCAGGCACGTGACGGACCGACACTTATCAGACGTGAAAAGAGCGAGAGAGTCAGTTAGTGGCGGTTAGAAAGGTGGTTAAAAACAGAGGTTTACCACTCTGTGGTTAGTTGGACTTAACCAGGGTTAGGCAAGTAATGAAGTTGGGCACTCTCTTTTTCGGCTATAAAAGCACGTCTTCACTTGAGCTTTGTATTCGATTCTCTCTCACGTTGCTCGTCTCCTACCTTTTTCATTTGTAATAAGACACAAGCAAAACAAAGGGAAACTCAGAGAAAGCGTGCCTTTCTGAAGCAACAATGGCTGTTTGGCTGAGATTTTCTCCTATATGGACATTGCTGCTTCTAGCTCTGTTGGTTAGCGTCAAGGCCACAACAGAGGAGGAGGAGCTAACGCCGAGGTGCATTATTATGTTTCCTTTCATTTAGCTTTAAAGCTCAAGGAAATGGATCATTGTTGTTTTGCATTGTTTGATAACTCATTGAGTTGTTTAACTTGGTGGTGCTTGTTCTCAGATTGAAGGAAACTCGGGAGATACAGAGCTCCAGTAACACGTCAATGCTGCCGCAGAGGTAAGTTCCAAGTTTTTCCATCCTACTCAAATCAGATCACGACCGTACAGCTAGAGGATTGGTGAATGGTCAATTGGATGGTGTTATGATTAGATACAGAGTCCAAACGGTTTCTTCTTAAAACTGTTGAATTGATGCTCATATGAGACTGACTTCCGAAAATCACTGTATTTATTTAGCAGGGGTGATGATGATCAACAGAACGAGCATGCTGTGGAAAATCCAGAGACGATAGCTGCAATGGTTGATGCGTAAGTTTTATTTCTGAATTTATCACTTAAAACAAACTTAGATATTCCATTTGATACTTACTTTTCAGAGGCATCACATGATAAATCAAGACTTTCCTTTCTTCAATTTTATTCCGATCAATACGCACATGACCACCGTGCCTCTAGCTTTAACTTGTCAGTCTTTAGCCTAACCTTGTGTTTGAACTAGTCCCCATCAACAACCCCAGTCAAATTGAAAAAATAATGTTACCACTTTGATTTATCCTCTCTGCGTTTTTTCGCAATAAACAAATTTAGTACATGTTGGGGACCAAGGAAAGAGGAAATGCTAATTGGATAAAACTTTCTATTATTGGAATACTGTATCTATAATAGGAATAGAGAGTTTTTCTTTTCTCTTAATTTAAGAACCGTAAGCTGTAACTTAATGAGTTTTAGGATAGATAAGGAAGAACAGACTATGACGTGATTAGATTGGGTATTGAAATTCAACAAGGGAGAGTTCAGTTTCGTCTTTATTGTGTTATCTTATTAGACATGGTTAGTTCATATATACAACTTCCCCACTAGGAATCTGTGGATGCAACTACCATGTTCTCATAGTGTTTTAATCCCTCCACCTTTTATTGCACATGCCCATGTCCTGGCGATCCGTGCATCACACTTCATCTATTTTTTGTCTTTGCTCTTTTCCCTGTCAAAATCTCCCAAGTTCCTATGTTTTTGCTTTCCTAACCATGTGTATTATCAAAATGATTGTCCTATTTTAAAACTAGATTAGTAAACAATTCAGTTCCTCGTACTCACAGTCACCACTTTAATTATATTTCATAAATAAAAACTATTAAAAAATGACAGGCAATCGGTCCATTTTGTATGGGAGTGTAGATTAATTCACTGCACGTAATGAATTAAATTGTGGGATTTGGAGTTTTGGGATCCTCTGCCCTGCTCCACCCGTATTTAATAAGATCACCGATTTCACATCACTGCTTTGCCCCACCCCACCAAAAAAATTCTGCTACTTGGTTACTCTCACGCTATCATAAATTCTCACTGACCTTTTACTCTCACTTTGTGATTTGATCTATTGTGCCTACATCCAACAAAAGTGGGGTAGCTTACATAAATAATGCTTTCGTTCCCCAGCCTGTCAAGAGGCAAAGAGCTGCTGATATAACAGATCGGGTTTCAGATCATGCAAACTTTTTCTATTCGTCAGAATTCTTCCTTTTGTGCCTGATCCAGTAGATGTAGCTGCCAAATTCATGTAGCAAAGTTGGACATAACATTACCCATTAAATGATCTCCCTCCTCAATCCCCTTTTTTGTCGTACACCGACAGTGGGGCACAAGACAGACTTCTTAAAAATTGATTTCTTAAACGGTTTAATGTGGGATAGAAATTCATACAAATTTCCGTATGAACCGTAACTTTATATCCGTATGTGATTTGATGAGGGGGCAGTATCTTTAAAAGTCTTGGATGAATTAAATTTTCAGCACTAAAATGGCGGGCCGGAACTAGTTAATGCTGGCATATTAATAGTCCACCACTGTTTGTTGCATTCATTATATTATTATGGTTGCTTCA
The DNA here is from genome assembly GCA_025531925.1 of Erythroxylum plowmanianum. Classification (NCBI taxonomy): domain Eukaryota; kingdom Viridiplantae; phylum Streptophyta; class Magnoliopsida; order Malpighiales; family Erythroxylaceae; genus Erythroxylum; species Erythroxylum plowmanianum. The sequence continues at coordinate 14,176,909 of JANVCQ010000009.1, read as the reverse complement.
CATGCTTGACTTGAGTTCTGCAGATTAGAAATTTATGGCTTGATGAGTGTAGAGAATAGGATAAAATGGTTAATAAAGGACGATATAAACAAAACTTAATTCATTTGTTTAATCTGGTTATGACAGAAGTATACGCAATAGCAGTACAAGGAGGAACTTGGGATATTTTTCATGTGGAACTGGAAATCCTATCGACGATTGTTGGCGCTGTGACCCCCAGTGGCAGCGCAGCAGGAAACGGCTCGCTGATTGTGGCATTGGTTTCGGACGCAATGCCGTTGGTGGTCGTGACGGCAGATACTATGTTGTGAGTGACCCTGGCGATGACGATCCTGTCAATCCAAAACCTGGAACACTGCGCCATGCTGTGATTCAAGACAGGCCTTTGTGGATTTTGTTCAAGAGGGACATGGTAATCACCCTAAAACAAGAGCTTATGATGAACAGCTTCAAGACAATTGACGCTCGTGGAGTCAATGTCCACATTGCGAATGGCGCTTGCATCACCATTCAGTTTGTCACAAACATCATCATCCATGGTCTTCACATCCACGATTGTAAGCCTACTGGTAATGCAATGGTTCGTAACTCACCAACCCATTACGGCTGGAGGACAATGGCTGACGGAGATGGGATTTCCATTTTCGGCTCTAGTCACATTTGGATTGACCACAATTCCCTCTCCAACTGCGCTGATGGCCTAATTGATGCTATAATGGGGTCTACTGCCATTACCATTTCAAACAACTACTTCACCCATCACAATGAAGTAATTTTCACATTTCAATTATTTAGGTGTCAAATTTGTTCCTGATCATCGTACAGAAAGGCTAAATATTTTTAAAAAACCCATGAACAGGTTATGCTATTGGGTCACAGTGACTCCTATGAAAGAGACAAGCAGATGCAAGTCACTATTGCCTACAATCATTTCGGCGAGGGTTTAATTCAAAGAATGCCCAGGTAACTAGCTATAAACATTTAAATGCGCTGTTATTATCTCTCTTTCATCTCATTTATTCTACGGATAATATAATCGAGCCCCTTGTTAAACTTGCAGGTGTAGGCATGGTTACTTCCATGTAGTGAATAATGATTACACTCACTGGGAAATGTATGCCATTGGTGGAAGTGCAAATCCAACAATTAACAGCCAGGGCAATAGATATCTAGCCCCTGCTGACCCTTTTGCTAAAGAGGTATCCCATACACATCCCATCTCTTATAAGTTATAACCAAGAAGGGGTTGGTAACAAATTTAACTAATTTGTGAAAGTAACAAAATCGATACTGGGCAGGTAACAAAGAGGGTCGATACAGCAGATGGTGTATGGAGAAATTGGAATTGGAGATCCGAAGGAGACCTTATGCTCAATGGAGCTTACTTCACTCCATCAGGAGCTGGAGCAGCTTCTAGCTATGCCAGGGCATCAAGTCTAGGTGCCAAATCCTCTTCAATGATGGGAGTTATTACCTCAAACGCTGGTGCTCTGTCTTGTCGCAGAGGTCGCCAATGTTGATTCTTAATTCCCTTCAACATCATGAAAAGAAAAAGAGAGAGGAAATCAAATTCCCCTTGCCTAGCACTGTCCTGTCCTATGAGTTCGCAGCCATTCTGTTGAGGTCCATTTCTCTGTATCTGTCCCCTCCAAATATTTGGCAAATGTACATTAATCATTACATGTGCCTCAGTAAAAAAAAAACCACTTTATCATCACCAGCCACATCCCGTCGACCTCGGCTTCCTTCAACCGCCGGAGTGTTGCTCAAATCCCACAATTGTTCCTTTTTTCTCCTTTGACCTTTCTGCTTCTCGTAGAATGAGCTTGTCCCATTTGCTTCTCCGAACTCGAAAAGATTACGAGTTCCCTATTCGAGTACTATGAAATCCGTGTCAACTATATGTTTACGTCTGAGGTTTTCCTCTCTAATAATTTTGTCTCGAGTAATTATGAATGTTCCTGTAATTAGTGGGTACACAAGTTTCATCTGGATTGTGGCATTAATGCAATGATGGGTTCGGCAATGTTTACTATCTATATATTACATAGCTCTGAATCTGAGTAAATTACCACTAAAATATGTGTTACAAAGCTTTGAATCTTGGTTAATTACCTAGTTCATGGCTTACCTTAACCTTATGCTGTGTGCTTAATGATGATTCCAAGTTGCTTTTGCATGTGGGGTGGGGTCATCTTGGGTATGTGATCTAGTCTTCGCCAACAAAATCTCGCCAACCTGTTCGCTATGATTTAGAATGCTGCATGTAACATGACAACACATGTCTTGAAAGTAAAACGTCCCTCATCGCTTGGTAAGGTTTGAAGTTTGAACACCCTTTCACTTGGTTGGATATATGATAATATTAAATACCTAGAGCAGAAGACTGTTTTTCCACGATAACACTTGAACCGCAAGTGGTTCAAAAATCTTAAAAGCCTCAGACGCGGTGAGACTTGAACCAAGTCATAGTTCAGTTACAGGGATCTAGTGGTCTGAGGTGATTAATTCCTGACCAGAGTTGAATTATAAACTATTGGCTAGTTGGATATGACATTATGAATTTCAACTTATTAAAATATTTAAATTGATCCTAACTACCAGGAATGCTACACTGTATTTCGCTTGAAGACTTCCAAGGCTGTCCACTAACACACATTAATGGGTTAGAAGCCCAGTGATCCTAAATAGTAAGAGTTCATTATTGATTACACCCCAAAATTTTCTAAACTACAAGCATACTTACTGACATAAGAGTTGGAAATATAGAATAGACTTTGAATATGGACGATCCAGAAAGATTCTGGACCAGACATGGTCCATAAACATTTACATTCACCTAAACCCAGCAAAATTTGGGCCAAATCCACCGTGAAGCAACCCAAGATTTAATAGTTAATTCATCTGTTCTTGAGGTGCCCATTTGCAAAGGAAAAACCATGAATGTGAAGTAAGTAAAAATACAATTTGATGTTGTCTTTTGCTCTCTTTTGATATCTCAATATGTGAAAAGGTTATAGTTGCAGTTTTAATAAACTCCAACCATTTTCCTATTACTAAACATAAGAGGATAAAGTCCACTTTAAGCTCACTTAACAATGTCACAGAAATAGCACAGATTTGGCATTTCTACCAACTTTTACAACATATATGTTTGCATGGACCACCATCACTTGCTACATTACATGATAATCAGAGACTTGGAATCAAATAACTAGTAAACAGAAATATGACAGACAGCTCCAGTTAATGAATTAGGCGTAAAGAAGAAAGTTTAAAACGGGGTACCGATTTCACTCCTTGTTTCGCTAGGGCTGTACAATGCAGACCTGTTCCTTGGTCTATTCTCCTCCAGCTGCTTGACGACTTCGTCCATGGTGGGTCGAACTGCAGCTGCTGGAGCACAACATCCCATTCCAAGCTTCAATGCCTGAACCAACCCTTCTTCCATTGGACTCCTGATTCCCTTCAAAACCTCCACATCAAATACTTCCATTGTGGTTTCTTCCAAAACTGCCACTTTCACCATTGACGGCAAGTCAACAAAATCCCCACTCCTCCCATTTTTACCAGGTCTCTTGCCTATCAAAATCTCCAGCAGAAGTATTCCAAATGCATAAACATCTGTCCTGGAATTGCATTTCTTCATTCTTTGGAGTTCCGGTGCTTTGTAGCCATCGGTTTTTGCAAGTGCAACTATTTCATCGGCAACAGCTGGAACCATTAGCTTGTCAAGTCCATACTCTGTAAGCCTTGCAACAAAAAATTCATCCACAAGTACATTTTTTGATCTCACATTCCCATGGGTAATGGGTGTCTCCATGCCATTATGAAGGTACGCCAGTCCCCTGGCTATACCCAATGCAATCTTGTGTCTCCTGGCCCAATTCAAAGCTGGTTTTCCTCTACTTTCTGAAATTAGCCATGTGAACAGATAAGACTAATGCATCTACTTTCAGTTTCATGGATTAACAAAGAGAAATGCCTGTAGCAAAACCCCGTTCATGCATAACCAGCTGCAATGACATGGAAATGTTCTTGTGCATGCATTCTGTCGTCAACGGACACATACCAAAATATGTAGTCACAATGGGATGCGAAAAAAAAAAGATGGGTAAAATTGCAGAAGTTTGCTGTTAATACCACAATTCACCATATGGCACGACGATTTCAACTACTCAAACAGGTTAAAACAAATGAAAGAGCAATTTAGGCTAGATTCAGATTTCTTTCTCTTACAGTTGGTGAAATCCACAGCTAATAATACTAATAAGTTGTATAACTAGGCCTAACAATATATAATGAAGAATTTAATATAACGTAAGCTAATTATATACTAAACAGGCAAGGCCATGTTGTTTCAAATATCATATACTAATAATTCAGTTCAAAAGATCATGTGCAGGGGCAATTAAATATGATTTAGTATGTTTTACATATATTAGAGATTTGGTATTGAATATGGGAGAGTCACTTCTTACTGTACAATGATAGGGTTGAATGAACAGAAATTCTTGTAAAAGGAGGAGGGCAGCTAGTATTCCAGCAATCTATGGATGGTGCGCATGTAAATGAACTGTACAGGAAAAAGGTTACGCGTACCATGTAAAAGATCATGGAGCGATCTGTTTGGAAGATAGTCATAGATAAGTAGCTTCTCGCCCCTCTTGCCCTGATAGAAAGCTCTCAATGGTATCAAATTCTCATGGCGAATCTTCCCCAGTTGTTTTATTACTGGTAAACACGAAGTCCTGTCCTTGCAACTACCTTCTCTCAACAACCTCAAAGCAATTGTTCCCCCATCAGCTAGCTTTGCCTTGTAAACTGTCCCATAACTAGTCTTCTCCATGACTTGTCCCGTTGCATTCAAGACATCCTCTAACGTCAAATGCTCACCACCTTGAAACAATATTAATTTTCCTTCCCCACCGTCCTTAACATCATTATTTTCATCCTCTTCTCCTGTTTCCATATCATCTTCACTCTCTCCTCTGCTCTTTTTCTTTTTGTTTTGTACGTAACCGATCAACAACGAAGCCAAAACTACCGCTCCAGTCATTAATCCGATTACAATACCAGCAATTGCACCCGAGCTCAGTCTAGAACTACCACCACAAGTTCTCAAAGGCAGCCCACAAAGCGTAGGATTGTTCCCTTCAAAAACCTCCATGCCAAACTTTGATCCACCAAAAGCAGGTAACGCCCCGCTAAAATTGTTGTGTGAAAGGTTCAACTTTTCAAGGTCTAACCCAGCTAAACTCTGTGGAATTGAGCCAGAGAATAAGTTATTTGAAAGGTCAAGCTCTTTTAGCCCTTGAAAACGTGTGAGAAATTCAGGGAAATTACCCGCGAACTTGTTGCTGCCCAAATCAACAAATTGCAACTTCTTGCAAGTAGAGTTGGGCAATGCAGGTTCCGGTATGGACCCTGACAGTGAATTCCCATGAAGCCCAAGTCTAACTAATTTATCACACAAATTCCATATAGATGGAGCTAGAACCCCGTTGAACAGATTATCCCCCAAGTCAATATCAGAAAGTGAGGAGCTGTAACCGAGCTCAAGAGGGATGGTTCCACTCAATGAGTTGATGTTCAGATACAAACTTTTTAACACAGAGAACTCACCAAGCTCTCTGGGAAGCGAACCAGTAAGATTCGCAGACGGGAGCTGAAGAGAAAAAAGGTGCAGAGATGGATCTTTGAAGAGTGACATATTAGTCCACTCTGGAGCACCAACATCACTGCAAGAGAGAGGAGAGCCATTGGAGAAGACCCATTGGAGTCCTCTCCATTGACACAAAGGCACAGAGGAGTTCCATGAAGAGAGTAAGAGGTTTTCATTGTTACCTTGCAACGAAGTTTTGACCTTTCCCAAGAGAAGCTCAACATCTGTTGAAGAAGACTCGGTTGCCCTTGTGGAGAGGGTGACAGAGATAAAAGTGCAGAGAATGCAAAGAAAGTAGAGTTTGAATTCCGCCATTAACGAAGTAAAGGTAGTACGCACAGAAGGAGAGGAAAGGTAGTGTAGGTTTTGTGAAGCTGTAAACTGGGTCTTCTCTTTTTTGGGAAAGCTGACACAGTGTTGACTATGAGTGTGCTCTTTGTCTACTATTTCAACGGTTCTGATTGACTATTCATTTGATTATATGCATTTCACCACTCCTCACTCAACTCTACACATTCATCATGCACCGTTGGATCCTAAGTATCGTGACAGATGATTAGAGAATGTACACACAGGTGAAGTTGTGCACGTTAAAGTAAGCACCAGCAGAAGTAAATGTAACGTTGTTTTAGGAACAAGTGTGCGTTGGTATATATTAATAATTATCTGCACACTATTCCTTGTAGTGCTGGTGGGGGTTTCCCAATTTTCATGTTTTGCGCAAAGGTGAGGTCCATAAGCATCCTCCCTGCTCCTTCATTCAGAACCGTACACGTCTCAACGATCTTTGATCATCAAAAGAGTCTGGATGATGGCACGCTGGGAGCAGGTGGATGAGCTTGGGCAATAATGGTGCCGAGATTCAATTAGGGAAGGTGGGACCCACATGACTTTGGGTCAAGGGAAGGAAAAGGAAAAGCAAAAGGTGAATCTATGTCCACAGGCGCAGACGTGAAAGTGGGGACATAAATAAAAGGTTACATGTTCAAAAGTCTTGTGAATTATTCTTTTAAAGCTTTAGACGACATGTTTGAAAAGAATTATCGATATCATATCATATCATATCATATCATATCATAATACTAAGAAGAGAGACTTTTTTTCTCATACCAAAACGACTTCCCAATTGCAAGGCCTCATTCCTCTATTAAGCAGGAGAAAAGAACTAGTCTCAAGAGGTTTTGACTAGCTAACACATCAAAGCAATTGATTGAGCTAATGCCATATAATTTGGGAATGGTTTCTGTAAACTGGGACCTCCAGGAGAAAAGCCTATGCAAGGAGAATAGCTGAAAATAACCCATGAAATGAAAGGACGTGATATGCTTAGGCGGGTTGTTAAATCATCATTAAGCTTTTGGTAGGGTAGCACTAGGAATGGCGTTTCGTGTTTGTTTGTTTGCATAACACTGTTCGAGCTCACGCCAATTCGTGGAATCATATTGGCCGGAATTCTTATGATTTTCACCAACCTCACCTTCTCTGATTAGCTAGCTGTTACAGATTGAGATTAATTTACAATATCGTCCATCATAATTCGACAAATAAAAAGATTGAACCACCTGACCTGAATGCGTAATCATGGCTCTTCCTGTTCGATTTTGATAGCGATAGCAAAACCCTTCTCATGCTGTGGCTGTACCTGTACTTCTGTTCTTTTACTTTTGCTCAGCCTGCCGGAAACATACAATTATGAATCCAGGAAAAAAGTTGTTAATTCTTTTCTTGGATAATTTGCTTAACTTCCGTACTATGGGTGTCGTCTGCCATGACTATGTTTTGTTCCCAGGCCAAATGTTATGTCACGTAGCGATGGCAGGAGCAGTCACTTCACGTAGCATGCGGTAGAGTAAACAGACCTAACAAGTCACAACAGAGTTTTTTTAAATTCCATTTGATCGAAATACTGTACATGTCTGTACTTCGAAAGTTCATATTGTATAATCGTACAATGAATTTAAGTTGATCCTAATTTTATACTACAATGGTTTTTTTTTTTTTTCCTTAGAAGGCTCAAACGCAAATCATGCGATAGTGCAACTGAATCTGTTAGAAAGCAATCTTCGTTTATATAGGTCTTTGATGAGACACCACTCGTTCCTTCACAAAAAGATGGATATAGTGCAAGATTTTCACAATAATAGTTAGAAAGAGGGACCAAGGAAGCGCTTGGTCCCTTTCCGCCCATACAGCTTAGATATTTTTTTTTGGCAAATCTTCACAAATACGTAGGTTATTTTCTTGATGCATCTTGAGCAGCACTTGATTCATTAAGGTTTACTCTGTAGCCTGCAACCCTCAATTTTTTGTACAAAATTTCTTGCGAAATTGCACGAGTCACTTTTAACTCTAAGACGGGACCTTCTACCTACGAGGAATTCATGAATCATACCCATCAAGCTCAGTCGAACTGGCAAAGCACCAAGCAAAGCCTTGTATAAGATGTCATCCCATAGGTTTTAGGATAAGTTGTTTCGGAATCCCAGCACCACCAAATAGATCAACCATGCAGCCATAAGGTCTTCCAATCTTTTTTTTTAAGAGGGAAACAAAACCGAAAAAGGCTAATTAGCGCAAAGCTCTAGGGTACAAAGTTCCTTGTTTGTCCCGTTAGATGAGTTCTATGATTGACACCAGTGACTCCTGAAGATAATGAATGCCTGAACTGGCTCGAACTGCGGGTGTGGCCAGGTTGTTTGCGCATTAGTGCATTAGTTCCCTTTATGATGCACGTGCTGCACCTGCACCTCCCAATCTCGTTGGATGAGTCCACGGGTACCTGCCAGTAAAAACATATTCTCAGATAAATCTGTACAGGAAGAGGATAGGATATTAATGACTTTTAGGGAATCTATTTCGACAATGACTCGACGATACCTTAACGACCAAGCCAAGGTTAGGCCCGAGTGGACTCCCCAAAGTTCGGCAACCAGTGGTGATACTCGTCCAATGTGCTGCATAAATCCACCGCATTACTGCTCGTACTAGTTTTGAATTACCCCCCAGTAGTAGCGATGGACGATCCTTGTTTAACAACTCTATCTGTGTTTAGTTTGACCCAATCTTTCGGCAGTTTGGTCCACTCAACTAGACCACCCACTGATAAACCTTGTGTCGAATATACACAATTTTTCACCGCCCTAGCCCTTACTATCCACTCCACTTACTCCATAACTACTCGCTGACCTTCTTCCGGCTAAACAAAATCAATTTCAAAGAGACTCTTGTTACGTCAATATCACAGCATCCAGCAGGAGACTCCAAAAATGGTGCCTCATTCCCCTTGCATCACCGATTGAGGTTTAATTTTACCCAATCTACGACATCCTGTTGAAAGAAGGACGTATCGACCACCCTCGATTGGAAGTTACGCCAGAAAACTTGTACTCTCGGACAGTCACAGATGGCATGTAGTGTGGATTCTTCCTGTCCACATATGTGACAACTACTACCCATAGTGATATGACATGCCATTGTTTATTGGTCAGGAGCTTGTTCTTGCTTAACAACCAGAGGAAAGCCTGGATCAGCTGGGGCCTCGCTCATTTCCAAATTAGATTTTAGAGGCTAGGATTCACATCCGTGGTGCTCCCCTAGATTAAGTGGTGGGTTGACGCCACTGTGAATCGTCCATTTTCAGTTGGACCCCACCTCATGATATCCTCCACTGTGTCGTCGGCATTAGGGGTTATTTCTGCAATATCCATATAGACTGAGAGGGGAGGTACTGTTGGAACAAGTGCCACTTCCAATTACCAACTTCATTTTTCAATTCCGTTACTTTGGCATAGAGCATGTTATCGGGTATTGGAGATGTCGCCACAAAGATGAGCGGCCCTATTCCTTTTCCCAACTATCCAACCAAAAGGAAATTTGCCTACCATTACCCAGCCTCCATTTCAACTCTTGGCATACATATTACCAAGTCATTGCAATTCCTTTCCAAATGCACGAAGCCCCGTTCCTATCTAGAGTATAAGGGACATGGTGGGGTGTCATACGACATTTTGCCCTTGCTTTCCTGACCCAAAGCGTTGAAGGTTGAGTAATTAAGTTCGAGCCCAACTTTGTTAGGAAAGCATTGTTGGAGGACCTTATACGCTTAATGCTGAGACCTCCTACCTTTTTGGGCTTGCAGATTGCCTCCCAGTTTACTAGGTGTATTTTTCGCTGCTTTCTTGTTGAGGCCCAGATAAAATTGCGCATGATTTTCTCCAAGTCATCACAGAATTGCCTCGGCAATCTCACAGTTTGCATTGTGCAATTAGGGAGGGTTGAAATCAAGGACTGAGTTAAGGCGACTCGTCCTGCTAGAGACATCTACCTGGCACGCCATCCAGATAGTTTCTTTTGGGCATTATCTAGGATATGTTGATATGTGTGTTGCGTGGTACGCTCATGTATCAACGGTACTCCTAGATATTTACCTAGATTATTTGTGCTCTTGATGCCCAGGCTTTGACTTAGTCGGTTTACAGTTCTGGGAGAGATGTTCTTATAAAAGAAGATCCCAGTCTTATCCAAGTTAACTTTTTTCCCAGAAGCCTTACAAAACTCTTCCAAAGTCCTTGCAATTACTTGTGTCTGGGACTCTATAGCGTCAGCGAACAGAACCAGGTCATCGGCAAAGAAAAGGTGGGAGACAGGGGGCCCTGTAGGGCTCAGTTTTAGCGGTTTTCATTGCCCTTATCCCACTTTTCTCGCAATAAGATGGCCTAGCCTTTCCATGCACAAGACAAAGAGATAAGGGAGAGTGGGTCACCCTGTCGAATGCCTCAAGATGGCCTAAACAGATCTGAAACTGTACCATGCTAAGCCACCTGCATGGTCATTGTTGTCACACACTGCATGATGACCCATATTAGATTTGTCGGGAAGCCTATATCCTCTAGGGTTTCTTGAATGAATTCCCATCGAAGCCGGTCGTAGGCTTTTTTTAGGTCTACTTTGATCGCAAAATACCCCTTCTTCCCTTGCTTTTTCCTCATTGAGTGAAAGACTTCCTGAGCAATGATGATATTGTCAGTAATTTGGCAGCACGAAATGAAACTACATTGATTCTCCGTGACTAGGTGGGCCATATGAGTTTTCAACCGATTAACAATGACTTTGGGGATGATCTTAAAGCTCACATTGCAGAGACTAATCGGTTAAAATTGGGCTATATTGGTTGGAGAGGGGGGTTTTGGGGATTAAGACTAGGAGGGTGTGATTTAACTCCTTCTCCCAGCGGTCCATCCTAAAAACTTCCTGAATGTACTCTACGACTTTGGGGCCGACCCGCTCCTATTGCTTTTGAAAAAATAAGGTGTTAAAACCATCTGCTCCGGGGGCCTTATTTGGATTTATGTCAAACACCACATTCTTAACTTTAGTTTGGTGGATTGGCTGGGTTAGCTCTAGGAGAGTGCCCTCTGAAAGAGGAGGAAAAGCTCTTGAAAGTGTGAGCTATTGTAGGGGTCCCTCCTCCTGTGTATACAGATCAATAAAGAAGTCTCTGGCGAATCTGCTTAATTGTCCTTGGTTGGAGACTATTTCCCCCTTGGAGTTAGTGAGGCTCTCTATCTTCAATTTCTTCCTTTTGGAAAGGAAGAGAGTGTGGTAGTATCTAGTATTCCGATCACCCTTCGAAATCCATTCACACCTTGCTTTCTGATGCCAATAGATTTCCTCCTCACTTATAGCCTGCATCAGTTCCCCTCGTAACTATTCCTCTAATTCCAATAGGTAAGTCGAGTTTTCCTTGGTCATGGAGCTCTGGATGCCCAGTAGCCTTGCGAACAAACTTTTTTACGATGAAAAATGTTCCCAAAATCTAAGTGATTCCAGCTTGCGAGGTGTTAGGATAATTGGGCTAGCGAGTTTCTCAACATTGCCTCGTCTAGTCTCCAGTACGCTGCTACTATCTCATCAAACCCGGGATGAGTTAGCCAAGCATTTTGAAATCTAAAAATTGGAGTGTTTAGATGTCTGGGAGTCAGATGGTCGAAAATAATCCACTGAGATCTATGATTTGACCTGAGAAAGGGTAAATGGTGATTAACTGTTTGTTGGAAATTATGAAGCCACTCTGTCGAACCAAAAACTTGATCCAACCTAGCCTGGACTACCCCACGGCGTCATATAAACTTGGAGCCTAAGTATCCTAGGTCATGGAGGCTACTCTCGTGCACCCAATCTTGAAATTTTTTGTTCACCACCCTCGTGGCCTTGGACCCTCCCCTTTTATCTCTTATCTCAAGTTTTGCATTGAAATCTCCAACTATGAGCCAGGGTTTATAGGTGGATCTACCTACCCAAGCTAGCGCCGACTAGAGATAATTTTGAGATGAGACTTATGGGCTAGCATAAACAGCTGTAAAATCGAACGAGTAAGATCCATACTAGATAGTGGTATGAATAAAGTGACGATGAGCTAAAATTATTTCGATGGTAAAACTATCTTTCCATAAAATCCATATCCCTCCTAAGAAACCCTCAGCTTCTACTTTGAACGAGTAGTCGTACCTCAAAGTACGGGCTACTTCATGGGCCCTATTTTCACTAATATGGGTTTCCAACAAAACGAGGATTCCTGGTTTATAGTGTCGAAGGTAATTACGCAGTATGGCTTGGAAACTAGTCCCCCTGCCCCTTGATAGTTCCAGATCAATATTGACATAAAAATTTGAAAAGTTAACCATCAATTGTACCTCCTCTAGGAGCGTCTGTGAGCTCACCTCCCAGAGGTTGTGATATTTGCACCTCCGTACTCTCCATTTGGGTCATGGCTTCTAGTATGGCTGACTCGCCTGCAATATCCGGAGGATCTGCATGCGGAACTATAGTAAGCTCCTGACTATAGCAAGGTCCCGTTTTGTAACATCCCGTTACTGTTATAAAGGGCATTTTGGTAATTGGGACAGACTGATAGGTTTCCACTGCATTCATTG
>JANVCQ010000009.1:14148475-14160604 GCA_025531925.1 Erythroxylum plowmanianum | reverse complement strand
CTTCCTAAAAATACCCTTACACCATCTTATTCTTTTAAATTTCTAATAACTTATCAAACCTCTAATTTAACTAAAATACTTCATTTAATAACCATTAACTAAGTACTAAAAATCTCAAATTATTTTAACTAAAAGGAATTATCAACCTAAACCTCAAAATGAATAAAACATGCTTAATGTGAATCGGGGCCCAACAAGAGGTAACTTTCGAAGATCCGATATGAGATTTGAAGGAGTTGAAACAGAAGGGAACAGTGAAGCAGTACTGTGCCAAGTTTGACATGCTATCACAAAAATTGGTGATGCCGGAGCCTTATTTGATTAGCAGTTGAAGTTGGAGATTAAGTATCTAGTGAAGTTGTGGAATCTTAGAACTCTTCAACAAACTTATGAATTGTTGAGGAAACATGAGATGGAAATTCACTGAATGTATCAAAGTCCCCAGGTCTATTGCCTACATTGGTGCAAGGAAATCCGAAAGGGGACAAAGAAGTGAAGTGGAGCAAAACTACTTCTACCAAGGAATTAGACGAGTGTAGATGTTATGTGCTTAATTGATTATAAATTTATTCCATAACATTTAGTGATTAACGCTATAAAATGCTTAAGATACTCACTTTAATTCATATTTGATTTTAGGTATAATTCAGAAGCGAAAAAGCTAAAGTGAGTTGAAAGCACAATGTTTGAGCCATTTTCTTGATATTCATACTCACTTGTCTTCCTGAAACAAGGAGAAGGATTAGAGCAAGAGGAGACAAGAAAATGCCAAACGGAATGAAAAATTACAAAGTCATGCCATGAGATACATTGTCATAGGCATGACACATCAGTCACGCCCATGACTTTCACACCTGAAACTCAAAAACCCTACTTTTTAGTATAAAAAGAACATGTGACAGTAGAAACATTTATGAAAGGTTTAAGGAATCATTTTTGGAGTCATGACGTCTCGATTTTGAAGAAGAGAAGGGGCAAGCTCCATTCCTTTGGAGACTCAGGAGGGAAGAGCTTCCTGATGCCGGTTCAGAAGTGATATCAACACTGAAGAACCTAGTTAAACATTCTCTCCATTGTGTTTATTGTTCTTTCTCTCTTAGGGATGGATTATGTTATCCTATGTTTATTGTTTGCATATTGTGTAAGAATGAGTGAATGCTCTATTTGATTGTTTTTATGTATGAACCCATTGTTAAAATTGAATACAATACATAATCATTGTGTTTTAATTCATTTGTGGCAAGTAATGGTTTTTAATTATTATAGATAAATGACCTGAGCTTATGTGGTTGTTGCCTTGATTAATATGTTTTCTTAACTTATAATGCGACTGTCCAAGTAAATATAGAGAACTTGTTCTAGGTTATTCGATAGCTAGGTTTAATTAATGAGCTCTTCTTAATTAAACTTGACCTAAGGGAAAACCGAAGTTAACAGAGCTTATTATTAACCTACGATTAATAGTTGTTAGGAGAGGCATAAGAATGAGAACTCAATGAAGTATGTATAATTATGTGTTGGTCGATATTGAACCGATGACCAGGTCTTTAATGTATTCATCACTTTTGAATGTTTTCTTTAATTAGTTTAGTTTTGCCTTATTTAAAAACCCACAAACCCTCTCCACCCCCCAACCTAAACACTTTTTATTTTCATTTCAAAAGCAAACGAGCCTCCGCTTAAGCCTCCAATGATAAAGGTACATGAACAACCATTTGATCCCCATCCTTACCAGTAGCTATAGTTTTAGGTCCAGTTATTTTAGGTAATGTTATGACGTGCTACATCAATTTTGGCGTCGTTACTAGGGAGTGCAGTGTTTTTGTTTTGTTCTTGATTTTAATTGGTTTTTTGTACATATTTGTTTGTGAGTAATTTCTTTTCTCTTATTTCATGGTTTTTCACTTTTTGTTTAGTGTTTGTGTTATAAAAAAAGAAAAAAAATTAATAGAAGGAAGCATTTTTTTCTTATAACTCATATTCCCAATCTTATAACCAAGTTTGGACTGATTATATGAACTTTAGTTATGGATGCAATAACCAGCAAAATTACTTTCATGATAGTTTGCAAGATCCACAACAATTCCCGTATAGACCAGAAGCTTCTTATTAGGACTCAGGTCCATTTCTAGAAGAATTAGTTAATGTTTTTGCTACTAACACTTTGCAATTTGAGCCAGAGGAAAGGCAATTTTGGTAAGATACAAAGTTTAGCATCCAAAATATGGAGTGGCAGCAAAACTCAGGTATATATCTAAAAGAATTAGCTAATGTTTGTGTTGCTAATACTTTGCAAGTTCAGCAGGATATGATACAATTCTAGCAAGATACAACGTCTTGAATCTAGAACTTAGCAAGCAGGTAGTCAACTGGCAGAAGCTCTCAATCGCCTAGCATCACAATGCGAAGAAATGCAACCATCTCAATTGGAGGTGTACCTAAGTGACGTTAGTGCTGAGACCTTATAGAGTGAGAAAGAGCTTCAGAATCTTGAGAGGACTACCCAAGGAATTGCTTGTGAAGAAGAAGTGGAGAAGTAGCTCAAAGCTAAAAAGGATATATCATTTAGCTCGAAAGTAAATACTGAGTTCCTAATTATTGTTAAAATTAACCCTTCAACTTTATTTGACATATTGGAGAAATTGAATGAGTAGCAGAAAGGTGAAGAGATATTCCAATAGTGCGGGGACTCAGTTGATATTACGATTATGAAGATAGGGAATATGCTAAAAATGAGAGGTCATCGACTTCGGCCCTATCCTGAACAACCTCAAGTGGAGGAAGTGTATGTGACACCTGAAGATCATAACTTTGTCAGGTGATAACGAAATAAGGAGTTGAGCCAGTGACACTAAAGAAAGGTGTTTGTTGGGAGGCAACCTAAGGGAAGTTTACTTCTTTTCCTTTACATTTTCTCAGTTCTTTCTTAATATGCATGTGTATTTTTAAGTTTGTTTATTTCTTACTTGTTTTTAAGTTTTCAACAAAAAGAGAGGGAGAAAAAAACAAACAAAAAAATTCTCTTTTTCTATTTCTTTTAGGAATATATAGTCATAATTAAAGAGTGAATTGACTAGAAGAATACATGACAACTTTGGCATGTACTTTTTCTCGTGTGATTCATCAATATGCATTATCTTTAGAAGACTAGTGACTAGTGGTAGACACAATCCGGTGAGATTTTGAGCCTGTATAGATTGACACATCCATATCAGTCTCATTGTTTTTAATTTATGTGTGACCTTTATGACATGTACATCCTGAATTTGCTTGAATTTTCTATTCAAGATCACATCTTTATCACATGCATTAATATGGAAGTGATATAGACATTCTTTGTTTTTACAACCTACATTAGCCAAATAGCCTACCCATTAGTATGAATTTTCCCTTTGTTAAGCCCTTGAAATTTATTAGCCTTTCTTTTTATACTAACCACATTATAAACTTTAAACCTAACCAAATGTCTTATCCAAGCCTTAAAGATAGTGAAGCATTTGAGATTTTTGATGATTGTGGATGCACAAGAGTATAAATGTGGAGGTGTACATATTTGTGGGTTAGTTATAATAATTGAAATGTCATTTTATGTCTTGTACGGATTCTAAGGTTGATGTAGCTTCTTTCAATTTTTAAATGAAAAGAAAAAAAAGAAAGAAAAAGAGAAAAAAAGAAAAAGAAAAAGAAAAAGAAAAAATGTTTAAATAAAAGTATCAAAGAGAAAGTGCAATTGTTTTGAAAAGTTATTCATGATTAATTTCTCCTCCTAAGTTGTATTGAATGGGTGATCTGAATATGTTACATATGGGGTAGATGTTGTTTTGGAAGGATCACTCCTTATAGTTTAAATGTATTGTTATCTTCAATCTTTATGAGTGATTCCTTTTAATTCCTTATGCTTTCTGTGTTTTGTGGTATGAGAGCTTGAATTTGAGTTGTAAAATATAATTTTTGCATTCATCATAACCGATGGTACCTACTGTTGAATGAATGTTGACTTTTGCGATTGATAATATATTGAGTGTTTTTCTTGTTTCATTAACTTTGATGACGTTTATACTATACTACCCAAACTCATCTCACCTTAAACTTTACTCATTTTACAACCTTAAAAATTCCTTTGATTCATGATTATGCATGTAAATCCTAGTGGTGGAGAAATGAAATGATATGGAAAGTTATGAAATGTCATGATTATGAATGATTTTTGAGTGCACCTATGATATATCTTATTTAAAAACATTTTGTCAAGTCTACCTCTAGATTGCTCAGTTTTTAAAGGTGATTAATGTTGATTGATTATGAGTAGAAGTGTTGAATGTTAATTTCTTATTATGATTTTTGAAAGTTATTCATCTTTACTTATAATTATTAGTTCTTGGGAAAAATGTAAAATGAGTAAGTGTGGGGGAAATTGATATATGCTTCATTGATTATAAATTTATTACATAACACTTAGTGATTAATGATATGAAATGCTCAAAATACTCACTTTATTTCATATTTGATTTTAAGTACAATTCGAAAGCGAAAGAGCTAAAGTGAATTAAACGTACAATATTTAAGCTGTTTTCTTGAGATTCACACTCACTTGTCTTCATGAAACAAGAAGGAGAAGGATTAGAACAAGAGGAGATAAGAAAATGCCAAAAAGAATGAAGAATTACAAAGTTATGCCATAAGATGCATCATGGCCGTGAGACACATTGTCATGGAAGTGACACACCATTCATGCCTATGACTTTCACATTTGGCACCCGAAAACCTACTTTTTAGTATAAAAAGAACATTTGATGACATAAACATTTATGAAAGGTTTGAGGAATCATTTTTGGAGTTGTGATGTCTTGGTTTTGAAGAAGAGAAAAGGCAAAACCCCCATTTCTTTGGAGACCCATGGGGGCTGAGCTTCCCGACGTCGATTTAGAGGTGAGATCGATGTAGAAGAACCCGATTAAGCATTATCTTCCTTGTGATTGTTGTTCTTTCTTTTTCAAGGATTGAATGTGTTATCCTATGTTTATTGTTAGTAATTATGTAAGAATGATCGAATGCTCTATTTGATTGTTTTCACGTATGAACCATTGTTAGAATTGAATGCGATATGCAATCATTGTGTTTCTGATTCATTTGTGGCAAATAATTGTTTTTAATCATTAGGGATAACATAGCTTAGGTTAAATAACTCGTGCTTGTGTTGTTGCCTTGGTTAATTTGTTTTCTTAACTCATAATGTGGTTGGCTAATGACATCTAGAGAGCTTGTTCTAGATTGTTCGATAGTTAGGTTTAATTAGCAAACTCTTCTAAATTAAACACGACCTAAGCGAAAATCAGGGTTAACAAAGATTGTTATTAACCTACGATTAATAGTTGTTAGAAGAGATATAAGAATAATAAATCAATGAAGTATGTTTAATTATGTGTAGGCCGAGATTGAACTGATGACCGGGACCCGAATGTATTCATCACTTTTTATCATTTTTTAATGTTTTCTTTAATTTTTTTGTTAGTTTAGTTTTTTATTTTATTATTTGAAAACTAACAAAATCCCCTTATAACCTAAACACTGATTATTTTCATTTCAAAAGCTTTATACACACTCTATGTGAGATCGATCTAGACTTACCACTAGCTATAGTTTTAGGTCTAGTTATTTTGATTAATGTTATGATGCGCTATGTTAGTAGAGCTAAAAGTTTGTGTTTTTTGGTATGAAGAAAAATATGTTCCTAGACATAAGTACAAAAAGAAGATTCTACAAATGTATATGCTGGAGGAAGAGGTAGAGAATGAGGAGGCCAATGTAGTTGAAGAAGAAGAGAAACTGAGCATATCTTTGCAAACAATGTCGGGAGTGTCTATGCTGAAATACTAACATCAAAGTGTAAGGTATGTTAAATGGAATTGTGATTCATATACTAGTGGATGGGGGAAGTACCCATAATTTTCTGGATAAAAAATTAATAGCTATAATTGTAAGGGAGTTAAAAGAGGTGAAGGGGCCGTTAATTGTAAAGGAGGAATGAAGATGAGTTGCAATCATGTTTGTCGAATCTTAAGATTGCAAATAGGAGGTAAAGAGTTATGTGCAGATGAATTAGTAATAGATATTGGAGGTACTAATATGATGCTAGGAGTGCAATGGTATCAATTTTGGATGACATTGTGTTCAATTATCAAAAAGGAATTATAAAGTCCTATTGGCTCGGCAAGGAGGTGGAATTAATTGGTGAAGGATGCAGAAGCTTAGTAGAGGTACTAGAGAAGAAGCTAGCTTGAATGTGGAGTAATAAGGATGTTAGATGCTACTTTATAGTGATGTATCATGAGGGTGAAATTCAAGACACAAATGAACAACAAGTGGAATTGAGAACTTCACTAGTAGAAGTATTAGAGGTGGAACCACTTGTAGTATTTTAGGATCAATTACTTGAGTTGTTAAAACAATTTGAAGTTGTTTTTGAAGAACTAGAGGGTTACCTCCAATATCCATACTTCACAATCATAGAATACTATTGAAAGAGGGTATTCAAGTTGTGAATCTACAATCCTATGCGTATTATAGAATGTTGAAAAGCATTATGGAGGAATTGGTGGAAGACATGCTATAACATAAGATTATTAAAAAGAGTGTGAGTCCCTTCTCAGCCTCTATAATTTTGATAAAGAAGAAGGATGGATTTTGGTAATTCTATATTGATTATAAGTTCCATAGTTAATGCAAAATAAAGGATAAGTTCCCTATTCCTCTGGTGGAAAATTGTTCGATAAATTGGATGAAGCTTAATGTTTTTAAAAATTGGATTTAGGAGTAGAATATCACCAAATCTGGGTGCATGAAGATGAAATCTACAAGAAAACTTTTAGAACTTATGAAGTGCATTAAAAAAATTTTGTAATGCCATTTGGATTGACAAATGTACTGGCCACATTTCAAAGTTTAATGAACCAGATATTCAAGGTGTATTTGAGGAGGTTTGTGCTTGTGTTCTTCAACAATATTTTGACATATGGTTGATCTTATGCTTTGAATTTGAAGCATTTGCAGTTGGTGAAGGAGATTTTAAGGGATCTGCAATCATAAGTGAAGTTGTCCAAATGTTCTTTTAGGGTTCCTCAAGTAAAATATCTAGGGCACATTATTAGCGGCAAAGGTGTATCAACAGATCCTAAAAAGGTTAGAGTTCTATCATCTTAGCCTCAACCTTATAACGTTTGAAAAAGGATTCATTTATATAGAATGAAGAGGCCACGTTTGTGTTCATACCGATGAAGCATGCGTTGACAACCACTCCAGTATTGGCTCTTCTTGATTTCCTTAAGGAGATTGTCATTGAGGCAGATGCTAGTGAAGAAAGAGTTGGTTCGGTGCTTATATAGGATAACCATCCCATAGCTTTTATTAGTAAGTCATTGTCTAACAAATATAAGAACCTTTCTATTTATGAAAAGGAGTTTATAGCTATTGTTATGGCTGTGAAACAATGGTTGCACTATCTTACGAGAAGGTATTTTGTCATACAAACTGAACATCATAGCCTGAAATATTTCATGGATCAAAAAATCACCACTCCTTTTCAACAAAGCTGGTTACCAAAGCTATTGAGTTTTGATTTTTCTATTAATTACAAATGGGAATTGATAATTCTGTCACAGATTCACTATCAAAAGTGATGAGTTTAGAGCTTTTGGTTTTGTCCATCTCACAAGTAAACATGTGATTACTTTTGGAAATCAAGGATAGTTGGCAATGTGATATCACTACAAAAAATTAATACAACAGATACAACAAGGAGAATATAAGGGAGCAGTTTATTTATAGACAGATAATATTTTAAGATGGAAGGGACGTATTGTGGTGGGAAATTCTACATCTCTTAGACTTAAACTAATTGAGATATCTCATGCTACTACCCATGGAGGGCATTTAGGGTGGCTGAGGATTTATAAAAGGTTAAGTGTGTATTTATTCTAGCGTAGGTTACAGAGAGACATTAGAGAATTTGTAAGAAAATATGAGATTTGTCAATGGAACAAAAATGAAACAGTGGCTTCTCATGGTTTACTTTGGCCCTTACCTATTCCTCAATAGGTATGGATGGATGTTAGCATGGATTTTATTGATGGTTTGCCATTATCAGAAGGTTATTTTATGATTTTTTTCAGTGGTTGATCAGATGAGCAAGTATGCTCATTTTTTCCTATATTCCATCCTTATATAGTATAAAAAGTTGCTAAGATTTTTATGGATCACATTTTCAACTTACAAAGTATACCACAAACAATCGTTAATGATAGAGATGCAGTCTTCAAAAGCAATTTTTTGGCAAGAGTTGTTTCATTTGTAAGGCGTAAACCTACAGTTCTCGATGACTTATCACCCTTAAAGTAATGGACAAACAAAAGTTCTCAATCATACCATTGAAACGTATCTTTGGTGTATGACTTTCGACTGTCCAGCAAATTGGAGTCGATGGTTATCATTACTTGAATGGTGGTATAACATCATATTTCACATGTCGATTAACGTTACTCCTTTCTAAGCAATTTATGGTTTTCAGCCTCTTGTATACACTCCATACTTTGTAAGTGATTCTTCTCTCTTAGCAGTTGCTCAAGTTTTAATAGGTAAGGAAGCAATGGCGGATGTTATGAGATTTCAGTTACGCAGAGCACAAAATAGAATGAAACAAATTGTTGACAAACGTCGCATAGAAAGAACCATCGCGGTGGAGATTACGTATATCTGAAGCTATAATCTTATCATCAATAGAGTGTTAAAAAACATATTTCACAAAAATTATCGAGCTTGCTTATGGTCCTTTCAAAACCCTTTGCAGAATAGGGTCGGTGGCATATGCACTTGATTTACCAGCTGACATTAAAATTCACCCTACCTTTTATGTTTTGCAACTAAATGTAAGGTATCTTATTTTGAAGTGGTATCGCTAGTTTTACCTCCATCTTTGTATTCCATGCTTTGTATACCTGTCGTTGCTTGATCGAAGATTGGTGAATTGCCATAACTGACTAGCTATACAGATATTAGTTCTGTGGTCTTCTTCGAAGGAAAATGACACTTCCTGGGAATTTTTATATAATAGTCAACAACGCTTTCCAAATGTAAACCTTATGGACAAGGTTCTTGAGGAGGAGGGAATTGATAGGAGCGGAAGTTGATGGAGGAAGAAGAAGATAGATATGATGTAGTACTACTATAAATAAAACTTAAATCAAACATAACCTTGTAGGAGGAAAAGCTGATGGATAACAAACAGAGAAAGTTGAAAAAAAAGATTAAAACTAAAATGAAACGCGTGGTTAGAGAGGGGTTGATAAAGATAATGCAAAAGATTTAATGGGTTAGTACGAGTCTAAGTTAGAGCAATTTAGGCTCAAAAGAGTTTTGGTCCACCCAAAATTTTGATCATAATCGGGATCATACTTAAGCTATATGAGATAGATTTGATTGGACTTTAAATTTAACCGAACTTAACCATATCTTTAAAAGGTTAGATCTGGCCTGGCCGGTCCCGTTGCTATGCTTATCCAAAACCAATATGACTACAAGCATTCAGTAGATTGATGTACGTATAAAAACATTATTTGGTGTCATAACTTGTAGCATTCTTGGCTTAGCCGTGTTTTGCAAGTCCACCAATTATAATATCATTGTTCTCATTACATATCATCTCAAATACCTGAACTGCCTTAATAATGCTTCGATGCTAGGAACACAAGTCACTCAAAGGATACCTAAAAACATCACCAATCTTGATTTCAATTTTTTTATGCATTCACACCTACTCATTTACCCATTTCAAGTACACGAAATAGTAAACTAGAAGAAGATCCTAACAAAAATCATATAATTTGTACTAAATTCTCTTATGCAAACAAATTGTAGAAAACTCACAAATGAATTTGAAATTTTATCAAAAACTTAAATTGAAATTTTTATAAAAATAAATAACGATAACAAATAAAAAATCAAATTTAAAAGAAATTTAAAAAATCATAAAAGCTTTTTGATAAATTTTGAAAAAGGAAATAAAAATAAAAAAGATGAGCCACTCACACATCTCTATTAATTTGTGAGTCAAATGTTCACATATCTTATTAATGTAAAAAAAAAACATAAAAAATATTTTTAATAAGGGTATGTAAGCTCTAAATAAATCAATATAAAAATTAAAAATTAAAAATATTTAGCCTTTAACATAAAATAGCAATTGAAAGTTTGATTACTGTTTAGTTGAACGAATAATGTATAGTTGTAAGCTGCAATTCTTAGTTTGACCAACCAACTTCTTTGTTGATTAAAAAAAAAAACTTCTCGTACTTTAGTTCCTTCAACTCTTCACCAACCTTATTAGGGATACAACTAATGTAATAATGTAAGTTTGGGATTCTTGAGAGCACATCAAATTTCCTATTAAATTAAGTGCAGTTTTAATTTATAATTTTGATAATAACAAAATATATTACTATTAATTTTTATCCTTGGTAATATTAGTGAGTTAATATGTGAAAACTTAAGTTCAACAAAATTTTAAGGTGAGCAAAGGAGTCGATTTAATCAATTGCGTAATCAAAGAATAAAAAGACAAGTAAAGAAGAGCACACATACAATCCAAGTGAAAAATCGAGAACAAGGAAGAATGAGCTTATCAAAACTTAGGCAAATCATTATAATCCTTATTGTAACCTTATCTTGGTCATCTCAATGAACTAGAGATTCAATCATTCCATGATCGCTTTCATATATAGTATAATGCATAAATCCTTTCATAATTAAAAGGAAATTTGTTTGATTTTTAAAGAACACCTATTGATATTAAAACAAACTTTTGGGAAATTTTGGAAATATTTTATAATCAAGTTTTTATTAAAAAAATGTGTTTTCATCTTCGAAAGAACTTGAAAAGATTTAGAAAACTTTTTTTAGAAAGTTTGGTCAACCAATATAGTGATTTGGAAACTAGTGTTAGGATTTTAGATAGACTGGTCGACTAGTGTCATTTTTTTCTCTATAAATTAAAGGTAACACATTCTAAAAATAAGGTTTGACCTTAAAAAATTACAAGGAGTTCCAAAAGGTTACAACATAAGCTAAAAGCTTACTTGCACAATTGAAGTTAAGGGATACAAATCGATCAATTTCTTTTACATATTATGAGTTTATGACCTTATTGGTTAACTGATGTACTAGAACGGTTAACTAATATGCAAAATGCTTGACCAATGATATCACATAAATGTAGCACCCCACTCTTGTAAGACCCGAACTCGACATCGATGGGTGATATCCGGGTTCGTGTCCTGCGAGGGTGGCGTGCTAGATCACTTAGCCAGTGAAAAACTCATTATAAATTTTTTTTCATCCAAATACGCGAAAATCAAAAATTAATTTGAGCCCGCTTTATTTCATTCATAAACATTTTTAGTTACACAACTCATCAAATATTCACTAATCACTTGGGGCCCATTATAAATACAAAACACTTAGACATAATGTCTTTACATTACAACGTAAACACACTTGTACAATCATTTCTGAATATACAAATTTATACAAAAAAAAGGAAATACAAATGCAGACGTCAACTGATCCCGACCTTTATGTCTTACTTGCATGTCGTAGTAAGTATACTCCTGTTTACTTAACGGGGTATTCTTCTGAGTCCTGAAAAATATTTACAAATTTTGGGTGAGTTTTGCGAACTTAATGAGTGATCATCACCGATGGCTCACCTAGTCATATAACAAATAATCACATTTACAACATTTCACACTTCACATTCAATAGATATAATCACTCATATTATGTATATGCAGTGCACATG
Source organism: Erythroxylum plowmanianum (assembly GCA_025531925.1). NCBI lineage: Eukaryota > Viridiplantae > Streptophyta > Magnoliopsida > Malpighiales > Erythroxylaceae > Erythroxylum > Erythroxylum plowmanianum. The sequence goes on along the minus strand of JANVCQ010000009.1, from coordinate 14,148,756 downwards.
AGACCCACTTTTTATTTGTTATTTTGTTGTGATCGAATGTCTAAATTGTCCCATGTAGGCCTCATTAATAACTGTCCCTTATCCGCTTTGGGGATACAGGGCTCATTAAATGTTGAGCCTGAGGCTCTTATTCACTTTTGAGCTCGAAGCTCATTTTTACTCGTTGAGCTTTAAGCTCTGATCGGTGGCTACTCTGGTCTCAATAGTCATTATGTTTCATGCATTCATGAAATGAAATGCATCAGTCACATTTGCATAATCTCATTCAATCACTTTCCCAT
>JANVCQ010000009.1:14118679-14140875 GCA_025531925.1 Erythroxylum plowmanianum | reverse complement strand
TTAAAGATACAATTTCTTTAAAGAAGTCAAATTGAAATCTTGGTTTGAATATTTCCAAATTTTGTTCACAAATAGGAGAAATGAGTTCGAATATGGTGATTAAGCTATATGGGCACACCATTGGACAAATTGTGAGGTAAATGATTGGGAAGTTATGAAAAAAAAATGATGATGGTTTAGGAGACTTCATTGGAGTACGTTCACGTCTTATGGTTTTGTTTAAGAGGTGGGTTCCGGAACGGCGCCCAACAATTTTAATCTGTTTGGCTTTGAGATTAATGTAATCCTAAAAATTGAATGAAATTGTTTCAATTATGAAATAATATATTCCTAACTTGAATGAATTTAATTTTATACTAAACAAGAATTTTAAAATTTAAAATCAATTCTAAAATACATAAATAAATTTTCTTAATTGATTTATAGTTGTAATTAAATTGATTCTTAACATAATTTTATAAAATTTGTTTATATAGCTAGATTTAACAATATTTTAATTAGATTAAAATTAATTAATTAGAATTCTTAAAATTAAGAAAGATATTTTTTTAGGTAATTAAGAAAGGTGTTGCTTATTTAATTTATTTATTTTAAGTCAACTAAAATGAATTAAATTTATTTTTATTTATTTGGATAACTATTATTCTATTTACTTATTTGAATAATATTTTTTATTTACTAGAAAAAGTTATTTTTCTTAATTAAATTTATAAAGGTGTTTTCATTTATTAATTAGAAATATAAGCCATCTTTAATGTTTTGAAAATAGTTTTCTAATTTATTAAAAATTAATCTCTAAATAAATAAATAATGTAAAGGATTTTTAAAATTAAATTTAAAAGTGTTTGATTCAATTTTAAAAGTAATTTTTAATATTATAAACTAATTTTCTAATTAAGGAAAAGTCAATTATAAGGTAAAAGACATAAAACTTCTCTGTACTTTAAGAAACTTTAGAAAACTCTCGTGATCTTTAAAATTCTAGAAATAAAAACTCCTTTTACTTTTTAAACTCCTTCTCTTAACCTTCAACTAAAAAAAAAGATGAAAAACACGTGGTATGAACGTTAGACTTGGATTAATCAAATGTCATTAATAAAATTAAGGATTAACTATAAAAAATTCTAAATTTTTGTTAATTTTTAATTATAATCTGAACTTTAAAAAGTAATAATAAATACTCAAACTTTCATTCTTTTTCAATTCTAACTCGATATTAGTGTCTCTATCATCTTTGCTTATGTGACATTACCATATGCATAAGACCCTAATTAATCAAACACGTCAATGGGCAAGATTCAAATCTCTTACTGATCAAACGACATCGTTTAGTGACTTTGGTAGCAACATCGTTATCTTCTAGGTCCCTTCCTTCTTCACTCATTAGTTTGTTGTTTGCTCTCAACCTTACCTCATTGTTCTAATTAATTAACCTAAATATATTTGTGTTCTCTCCCACGCTCTCACCCTCTTCGCTTTCATATCAAAACCTCATCACCCTCATAACAAAGTGTTTTAAAGATGGCTCTTTAGGTCTCCATTGTCTTAAAGATAACTTTTTCATCCTATTTTAATGGGTTTTACTTCGTTGTCTCCCATTTCTTTCAGTTCAATGAAAAATTTGTTTCTTTTGTTATAACTTGTGATGTATCATATTGTTGAAGTATTTAAGAGATTTGATTTTCTCAGAGATTTGATTGTTTGCTTTTTCTGGGATTCTTTGTAAAATAGGAAACTATAAATTCGGAGCTTGATTGTAGGATCTTTAGCTAAAAGATCATTGTCAACATACTGATAAATACCCCTATACTCTGAGCATGGAGATGCATATTGCCTAAAAGGAAAAACTTTCGTTTTTCCGAGGAAAGTCACAACCTCCTACAGAAAAGGACAAGGGCTACGAGAAATGGTATGCTGATAATCAAAAAGTTAAGAGATGGTTATTGATGCCTATGACTCCTGACATTATGAAGCGATATATTTGCTTGCCTATTGCTCGAGATATTTGGAAAGCTCTATCAAAGGCCTTTTATGATGGAGTTGATGAATTACAAGTTTTTACTTTGAATCAAAGAGCTTTTTCTGCCAAACAAAATGGTAGATCACTTTCTATTTATTATGGGGAACTAGTTAAAATCTTCAGTGAATTGGATCATTGTGACAAAGTGATTATGGAGAGTGAGAACGATGTCACATCTTATTACAAATCAATTCAGCGACAAAGGGTGCATATTTTTCTTATTGGTTTAGACAATGAATTTGAACAAGTTCGTGGGGAAATATTGAGAAAGGAACCAATTCCAGAATTAGAAGAGTGTTACTCACTAGTTCATCGTGAATCTATTCGGTATGCAACCATGAATACAGAACTTGAAAAGGATGAAGCTTCAACCATGGTGAGTAGAAACAAATCCAATAAAAAGGATCGAGCGAAGCCCAATCAATCAAAGAAATCTACCTTTAAATGTACTCACCATGATCAGTATGGTCATACAAAAGATCGGTGTTTCGAACTTATCGGGTACCCAGAATGGTGGGATCACACCTGTGATCCAAGGAAAAGGCAATTAGATAAAGCCTCTATTGCTTCAACAACAGACACGGAAATAAGCGTAGATGTCGTTGGTGCAAAATCTTTACCTTTAGTTGCAACAGGAGGTAACGGTGGTAAGGCTTTAAATTCATATATACTTGCTTCTAATAGTATATGGATAATTGATTCCGGTGCAATGGATCATATGACATTTGATTCTAGATAAGTTTCACCACTTAAATCCTCTTCACAAAAATTTATTTCCACTGCTAATGGTTCCTCAGCTCCTGTCATTGGGGAAGGGTCCTTATCTCTGAACAAAACTTTAAATTTGGATTCTATTCTAGTTGTACCCTCTTTGGATTATAATCTTTTGTTTGTCTCTCAAATTATTGCTACTTTATCTTGTGTTGTGATTTTTTGGCCTAAGTATTGTGTGTTTAAGGATATTCTAACGAGGCGAACGATTGGTTATGGTACGAAACGGGGAAAGCTATATTACTTGGATCTAAAGGAACAAGCCTCAAATAAATTGCATCAAGCATTAGCAGTGGACAGTTCAAAAAAAAGGAAGGGAATTCAGATGTTTGGTTATGGCATCGACATCTAGGACATACTTCTTTTGGATATCTTAAAAGGTCATTTCCTAGATTATTTACAAACATTGATGTTTCTAGTCTTCGATGTGAAGTTTGTGAACTTGCAAAAAGCCATCGTGCATCATTTCCATCTAGTATGAACAAAAGTTTGACTCCTTTTATGCTTATACACTCTAATGTTTGGGGTCCATCCAAAGTAGATAGCTTAGGTGGATCTTGCTGATGATTGTACAAGGATGACGTGAGTTTGCTTGATGAAAACTAAAGGTGAAGTAAATATGTTGTTTCAAAACTTCCAAAAAATGATTTCTACTCAATACAATGCACATGTAAAAGTTTTACATAGTGATAATGGAGGTGAGTATTTAAGCCATGAACTTCAACAATACTTGAGAACAAAAGGAATCCTTCATCAAACTACTTGTCCTAACACACCCCAACAGAATGGGGTGGCTAAGAGAAAGAATCATCACTTATTTGAGGTTATTCGAGCAGTCTTGATAAAAACTCATATGCCATTATTCTACTGGGGAGAAGCACTTACCACTGCAACATATTTGATTAATTGACTTCCTTGTAGTGCTATTGACTATTAAACACCATTTGAAGCTCTCTCTAAAATGGGGATGAAATCAATGGTCCCAAATCTAAATCCTCATGTTTTCGGTTGTGTCACATATGTATACCTTCATAAGCAGCAACGCAATAAATTAGAGCCTTGTGCTTTACACTGTGTCTCTGTAGGATATGCTACTCATCAAAAAGGGTACCGATGCTATCATCCTTCCACTCGACAGATGTTTGTTACATTTGATGTAGTATTTCATAAGGACTTTATGTAATTTCCTTTCAAGCTAGATCTTTAGGGGGAGAGCAATGAGGAAATTCTACCTCTTGATCATAATATTCACATATTTGAATCTATAGATGTGATTGAAAACCGAGAATTGGAAAGTAACTGAGAATTGGAAGATAACATGGAGTTATTTGAACAAGTGGATTTGGGAGGTGATGAACCACGAGCAATTGATGTCACATAAGTGGCAGAGCTGAAAGCAACTGATGCAGCACAAGAAGTAATAGTACCAACCCAATCGCCGTCGATCGAGGATGTCCGTGAACTATCTAGACGACAACTACCTTCAAGACACAACAAAGGTATTTCCAAACCCACATATGAACCTGAAATTTCTAGTAAGGTTAAATACCTAATGAGTCATTATATGTCTAACCATCAATTGTCGAAATCAAATCAATCATTCATAAATCAATTATCTACTGTAGCTATTCCTAACAGTGTGTAGGAAGCCTTAGGTGATCTAAGATGGAAAGCAGCCATGAATGAAGAAATGAAATCCTTGATTAAAAATAATACTTGGGAATTTATTGACTGTCCACCAGGAAAGAAAACCGTTGGATGTTGATGGGTATACACTATCAAATTCAAGGCTGACGACATGATTGAGTGGTTTAAAGCACGGTTGGTGGCTAAGGGATATACTCAAACTTATGGAATTGAGACTTTTGCACCAGTCGTTAAAATCAACACAGTTCGAGTTTTGTTATCCCTAACTGCAAATTTGGATTGGCCATTACATCAATTTGATGTAAAAAAATGCCTTTTACATGGAGAATTATTAGAAGAAGTTTATATGGATCTTCCTTCAGGATGTATGGTACCTAAAGCATACAGTCATAAAGTGTGCAAATTAAAAAAAATCATTGTATGGGTCAAAGCAATCTCCAAGGGCCTGGTTTGGGAGATTTACAAAGGCTATGATATCTTGTGGTTATACTCAAAGCAATGCAGATCACACTTTGTTCATAAAGAAATGACAAGATAAAATTACAGCTCTCATTGTATATGTTGATGACATGGTGGTGACTGGAAATGATCCCGATGAAAGGAAAGCACTTCAAGATTTATTATTCAAGAATTTGAAATGAAGGATCTTGGTTCTTTGCAGTTTTTCCTTGGAATTGAAGTTTTAAGATCATCTAAGGGTATTTTCTTGTGTCAATGAAAATATACTTTAGATTTGTTAAATGAAACTGGTATGTCAGCTTGTGAACCAGTTGATGCACCTCTGGAAGAGGGACTGAAGTTATTTGTTGAACCAAATCAAGTTCCAGTTGATAAAGGGAGATACCAAAGACTTGTTGGAAGATTGATGTACCTAGCACACACAAGGCCAAATCTTGCTTATGCCTTGAGTGTTATAAGTCAATTTATGCATAATCCTGGAGAACAACACATGAAGACAGTTATACACATTTTGAGGTACTTGAAATATGCTCCAGGGAAGGGAGTCTTATTCAGAAAAATGTAGACCATCTGAATGTTGAAGCATATACTAATGCAGATTGGGCTAGATCTATAGATGATAGAATGTCCACTTCCAGTTATTTTACCTTTGTGGGAGGCAACCTTGTTACTTGGAGGAGTAAGAAACAAAATGTTGATACCCAGTCAAGTGCAGAGGCAGAATTTAGAGGCATGGCGCTTAGATTATGTGAACTTTTATGGCTCAAGCTTCTCTTATTAAGAAAAATGCAGACCATCTGAATGTTGAAGCATATACTAATGCAGATTGGGTTGGATCTATAGATGATAGAAGGTCAAGAAACAAAACATTGTTGCCCGGTCAAGTGCAGAGGCAGAATTTAGAGGCATGGCGGTTGGCTTATGTGAACTTTTATGGCTCAAGCTTTTCTTATCAGATTTGGGTTATTCGCCGACACAACCTTTTTGACTACATTGTGATAGCAAGGCTTCTTATGATATTGCTCATAATCTGGTACAACTTGACCGTACCAAACATGTGGAAGTTGGTAGGTTCTTTAATCAAAGAGAAATTGGTTGAGAAAATATTGGAGTTGCCTAAAATTAGATCAGAGGATCAACTAGCAGATATTCTTACTAAGGCAGTGTCAAGTCAAAATTTCTCTAAGTTCATAGGTAAGTTGGGCATGTTTGATATCCATGCACCAACTTAGGGGGAGTGTTGAAGTATTTAAGAGATCTGATTTCTCAGAGATTTGATTGTATGCCTTTTCTAAGATTCTTTGTAAAATAGGAAACTATAAATTAGGAGCTTGATTGTAGGATCTTTAGCTAAAAGTTCATTGTCAACATACTGTACTCTAAGTTTTCTGATATCTCAAATAAAAATTCATTCCTTTCTTCTTATTTCAACTTCATATAAGCTATTTGATGACTGTAGGAGAGATGAGAATGAACAATCATACGGGAAGCTATGAAAGTTTATGCAGTAATCTCTTTGTTGCTTTGTTTGTGGAAATTGAGTAGAATGATGGCTGAATTTGGCGCTCTTGCTCACTCTTTCATATGTTTATGTGCCTCTAAAAGTTGAATTTCCTCACAAGATGTTACTTTTACTCACTATCACAATCCTTTTTGAAGATTATTTTAGATTGGTTAGCTTTGATGAAATTGATTTCTAATGATCCCAATGATGAATTTAGGCAATCCCAGTTCTAATTTCTAAACTATAAAAGCTGTCCACTTAGCTGGATGTTCTTGTCTTTAACATTAAAAATACCATAGTCCTGATCGTATAGAGTTTTTCTGTGGTTTCAAGCCTGGTTATATGTGTTTTGTAGTTCTGTGAAGTCATTCGTTTAGAGAGTGGGTTGCAAGTGCAAATTGGGGGATTAAAGTAGAGCAGAAGTGAAAAGAAGAGTTGCAAGGCAATGCTGAAGCTCAGCATGAAGCTTGTTACTAGTGTCAACAGGGCTACAATAAAAAGAACTAAAAATGTGAGCTTTTGTCTGAATTTCTCTTCTCGTTAATCTGCCTTTGCGTTTAGTCTTAATTTAACCAAAATAAAGAAAAAACTTTGCTGTTTTAGATACTATTTTTCATCTCAAAACCTGATGTCTTTAAGAGCCCAAATTCTGAGAACTATGTCATATTTGGCCGAGCTAAGAAGTAGATGAGAATGGGGTTGAGCCTCGGGACATTGATTTGGTGATGACACATGTAGGGGTGTCAAGGATCATGGTTGTCAAGGCTCTTAAGACTCACAACGGGGACATTGTTGGCGCCATCATGGTGCTTACTGCCTAGATGGTCTACATTTGTCACTCTGCAGTCTTTTGTTACTGCTCATGAGCTCTTGGATTATTTATTTAGTATTGTAGTCAATTTGTTCACCGTTTAGCAAGTGGTTGAGTTGTTCTTCAAATTTTCTTCCCCTCAATGAGACTTTATAATATTTATTTTGCAATAGTGTTTCCTTAGGACTAAGGATCAAGAAATTTCTCTAAGTTTTGACTCAAAAGTACATGTCTACATATACGTGTATTTATTTCATTCTTTACATATATGTATATTTCAAAGGCCTTCAAACTCGATTTGCACAGCCAAGTGTTTGTTCTTGATGAAAACAAAAGATGGATAACAATAAAGATGCATTACATACATGAAAATTGTTTTGGTATATACTAAAATCCAAATGATCAAAATTTCTTGACTGGTGCTCTGTATGATTATGATCTTATTCAATGTTTAAGCTTGAAGCACATTCATACTTCAAACAAACAAACAATTGGCTTGTCCACTTGCCTGCACAATGTCAAGCTAAAGTTATGGTATAAAGAAGAGGTAAATGAGGATTATCTAATAAGCAATAACACAGATCAACCTCAGCCACTAGAGCCTTACATTTGCACATTTAACCTCAACAAGGTGATGAGATGTTCAACGGAAGGACCATAAAAGAAGAAAAAAAAAGTCAAACATATTTACAAACTTAAAATTTTTTTATATGGTCAAATTGTAGCCAGTATCAAAATACAAGCAAAGCAAGTGCTGTCTATAAGAGATTCTTGTGATTGAACTGTGAAAGCAGAACTAAGCTTCCAAATAAACTTTTTAGTCCGGCCGAAGAAACAAGGAGATGCTCGGAATGTATGAATATGACATTTTTACTTAGAATTTCAAGTATAATAACTCCAAAATATGATAGTAATTGTAGAGCAAAGCCCTCAACTGCTGATTAATTACGCGCCACTATCTAGACATATCCTAGTTAATTCCATTTCATTAAGTACTCTAGCTATCTACTTTTTGTAGCTCACGAAGAGAAAGAAAGAAACTGAAGAAGATGAAATGATTTGTAATTTCAACTCATCTTATTTTCGTGTGAATAGTATAATATATATACAGGTTTTGTAACAGATCTAAAACTAAAATCTTTACAGCTTATTGTGCAAGGACAGTTTGTTATAACAAAAATCTGTTTTCTCGAAACTTCTGAATTGTGATCTTCTGTATGTTGTTGCTCGGTGAATCCCTGAGGTGCTGCTTAAGTTGGGCTTCTCTCAACATCCCTACTCAAACACAATCTGGGATTTGGAACTAGATTGATTTTAAAAATCAAATACTCCAGTCGAACAGTTGTCATTGCTTTGGTGAGAAGATCTGCAGGCTGATCAGTAGAGCTGACATACTTGACCTCTAAAATCTCATCTAAAATTTTATCTCTAATAAAATGTACATCAACTTCAATGTGCTTGGTATGAGAGTGAAACACTGGATTTTGTGACAAAGAACGAGCCCTATTGTTGTCACACCACATAGTTGGTCATTGAGAGGTAGTGAAACCCAGCTCCAAAAGAAGAGAAAGTAGCCAAAGCAACTCAGTGGAGATTTGAGAAAGAGCTTTATACTTGGCCTTCGTACTTAAGCGAGCTACTACTTATTGTTTCTTGGAGTTCTAGTAGACAAGATTCCTGCCCAGGAAGACATAACCACCGGATGTGGACTTCCGATCATTGATAGAGCTGGCCCAATCTGAGTCACTGAAGGCATGAAGCTCAAGCTTGTATTTCAAAGGTTTGAAAAGCAAGGCCAGATGGGATGTTCCTTGTAAGTATCGCAATACTCTTTTTAAGGCTATCCAATGGGGCTGTAATGGATTAGAGAGGCACTGACTCAATTTATTAACTATAAAACTGATATCAGGTCTTGTGTTGCAGAGGTATTGAAGGGCTCCAACAAAACTGCGATAGTCGGAAGGATTGTCAATGGGTAAGCCATCATAGAGAGAAAGCTTGCTGCTGGTGGACACGGGAGTGGAGCATGGTTTACTAGAGGACATGCTAGCTCTAGCAAGTAAGTCTTTGATGTATTTATGATGAGCTAAATATATACCAGTAGATTTGCGATATACCTCAAAGTCTAAGAAGTAGTGTAGGCTGCTAAGAGTTTTAAGTGCAAACTGATCGTTGAGTTTGACAATGATTGTGGCAATGGCTTGTGGATTGTTGCCAGTAACTAAGATGTCATCTACGTATACGAGGAGAATGATGATATTGCCTTATAGCCTGTTTGGTTCAAATAGTGGAATAGATAGGCAGGGACGGATCCAGAAATTATTTTGAGTGGGGGCAAAATATTTAAAATACTCTTATATTACTAAAAAAGATACAAATATTTGTATATTTGTTAAACAAAAAATTACATCATTGTCTTGAGTTTCTTACATATAACCTATTACAATCGTTCCTTACGAATCCTCATATTTTGATATCGTTGTAAAATTTTCTCATTACAAATAAGCTCTTCGTATTTTATCACGATCATTAGAATGATAATCTGAAATTTTTTCTGAAATCCTGGATCAAACTAAAGATCATCTAAATTGACTTCTAAATGAGGATGCTTTAAAGGGTTGGGGCTAGAATCTTTATTTGTAAGAGGCCTTTTGAGAAATTTGTCCATAACTGAAATCAAAGTTAAGTAATTAGGGACAAACTGAACACAAAATAAATAAAAATTATCTATTCACAAAAAATTAACTAATTAAAACTATTTGAAAAACACTTCACACATATGCAAATTTATGAAATTCACAAACAAAAAGAAAAATTTTCATAAATACTATGATTGGACTTGATATGGAAAAAGATGTACTATACTACTTGGAAACTTTAAACCAATCATCTATTATCAATAATAATCTATCTTTGTAAATTTTATCATCATTAAGAAGGGATGTCATTTTGTTTCGTCATTTTCACTGGGTCGTCCATTGTTTACACCTTTAAATTTAATGATCATGTTTCCTTCACTTTCCAAAGAGACAGATGTAACGAATTTTCATTGTGATAGGCTTGAGTTTACCAAATACATCTATACGTCTTTTCTTCACTTATTAATACGAAAACTTCTACTATTTTCAATTTAATTCATAAGAGCATATAGGGTACTTCTTTTATCCCTATTATCACTAGTGCTAGATAGTTTGTACAGTTTTTGTCATTTTTACAACTTTATATGCTACAATTTTTCATCTACAAGTTTATATTTTCTAACAGTTTCTTCCTTATCTTGTCAGTTGTCAACCTTCAATTTACTATCTGTTACATGCTTATAGTTTTTTACTTCTGAAAAGATCAAGACTAACGGATCACTTTGTTTAACTCTCCTTGATATTTTCTTCTCTCTCTGTGTAAAAGTTTCAATGAGAAATCTTATCTTGCATCTTCACTAAAATTATAAAAGAATGTAAAGATTAAAATTGTGCCAACTCTATTACAACTTACAAGAACCCATCTCTAAATTATACGTACTACATATTCTTCCAAAGAAAAGAAGTGAGAATTTACCTATCAGCAGTAGAACGGGTTGGGACCTGTGGGGGAATCCTTTCCACAATTGCGTTCAATATAGATTATTGTTTTTCGCTTTAGGTGTGGTAGTCCTTGTGGAGTTAGGGGAAGAAGAAGCCAAAAAGACAACAAGTAGTATGATAAAGAAGCCAAAAAGGTAGAAAAATTTAAATGAAAAAAGTCAATTAAGTATGTAGTTTTAATCTCTCTATTTGTAAGCTTTCATTTTAAAAAATCATGGGCCCAAATAATAATAATCTTAATAAAAATAAATGGGCTTAGCTTTTATTTTTTATTTAATATCTTAATATATCTATAATTATTATTATTATTTTTTGTCACCAATTAAATTAATGGGAGTAAAATTTTAATTTTTTATGGAATTAAAATTTAAAATAATAATTTTAAATTAAAAATTTTAAGATTCAGTAGCTCCGTCCATGTAGATAGGAAATAGAATAGTTATTCCTAAGAATAAAAAAGATGAGAAATATCACAGAATGAGTATTACTTTGTTTAGTTTAGGGAATGGAATAGAGAAATAATTTCTATTTCAATGTTTGGTTTGAAAATATAAACTTGGAATAAGAAAGGAATAAGTAACAAAAAGACCAAAATGTCCTTATTATTATTATTATTATTGTTGTTGTTGTTGTTGTTATTGTTGTTGTTGTTGTTGTTGTTATTAACTTTATTATTCTTATTATTATTAAATATTATTATAAATTTTTTACTTATTATTAAATTTATCAATTTGTTATTCTTAATTATATTATTAAACTCATTATTATTATTATTAATTATTGTTATTATTAATTATTGTTATAAATTTTCTACTTATAATTATTAATTTTTTATTATAATTATTAATTATTGTTATTATTATTATAAAATTTGTACTTATTATTATTATTATTATGATTATGATTATTAATTGTTTTAAATTTTTTACTTATTATTATTATTCTTATTATTAATAATAATATTATTTTATTATTTTATTATTAATTTTGTTATACGAAATTAATTATCTTAAATTTCAGAGGCTTGATCGTAAGAAGGATAAAGTTGTCTTCAATTGGAAGAGCTATTCTTGGAAAAGTTAAAGATAGGTAGAGATGAGTTTTGTGTATTCCTCAAAATTTAAGAATATATTTTCCTGATGCATAGTTATTCTGGGTTTGGTTTCTAACCAAACATAGGTTTAATAATATGTTAGGAATATATTAGGGATAGAATACCTATTCCTTTATACCAAATAGCCCACTACAGCTTAAAGTAGAATAGAGACGTATCTGCTTTGGAATTTTGAAATCCTCACTGATTGAGTGCATTCTTGAGTGTATGGAACCATGCTTTTGGGGCTTGTTTAAGCCCATAAATAGCTTTTTCTAGGCGACAGACATGTGTGGGATGGAATTGGTCTTCAAAACCTAGAGGTTGACTGATATAGACCTCATCTTGAAGCTCTCCATTTAGAAAGGCGTTGTTCACATCAATTTGTTGTATATCCCAGTGAAAAGAGGTTGCAAGGGATAGAATCACTTTAATTGTTGACGACTTCACCATCGGACTGAAGGTCTCTATAAAGTCCACACTAGGGGTTTGATTGAACCTTTTGGCGATAAGTCGTGCTATGTGTTTCGCCACAAAACCATCCGAGTTGCATTTGATTCGATAGACCCATTTTATGCCTAATACATTCATGTGAGAGTCATAGGGAATTAGCTGCCATGTCATGTTTTGTTGTAGAGCACGTAGCTCATCTTCCATAGCTTGTTTTCAAACTGGAATAGTTAAAGCCTCAACTACTGTTTCAGGTTCTGGAGCATGATAGATTTGTAGGTCATTGTGATAGACCTTTGGTTTAAATATGCCACTATTGGACCTTGTCTGCATAGTATCAGTTTATTTGGGTGATGAACGTAATGTATTGGGTTGGCGTAGCATGCTGGGAGATGATGAAAGTGTATGATCTGCTGCGGAAGTAGAAGTATTTGTAGTATATGTAGGACATGGAAGAGGATTAGTAGAAACAGATGGAGGATATAATAAAGCTGAGGAAGAATTTACCTGATGGATGTTAAAGGATTGTGAAGCGTCAGGGAGTTGATCCACCTGTTGCTGGAGGATGATTTGGATGGATATACAGCTAGTGCAAAGACAGAGAGAGGAAGGCTCTTCATAGAGGTAGAAGATAATGAAGAAGGGTTTTGGGATTGTGGAAACAAATCTAAATATGGGAACTCTGTTTCATTAAAAGCAACATGGCAAGAGATATACACCCGGTCTCTTTTATCAAGACATTTGTAGCCTTTATACATTGGACTGTAGCCAAGAAAAACGCATTTAAAGGTGTGAAAATTCAATTTATGAGCAAAATAGTAACAGAGATAAGGGAAACAGCTGCAACTAAAAGGTTTTAGATGATCATATGTGGGTTTGTTGTGATATAACCTTTCATAGGGTGATTTATGTTGAAGATTTGGATTGGGAAGGTTGTTTATGAGGTATGTTGTTGTTGAAAAAGCTTCAAACCAGAAGGTGAGTGGCATATGAGTCTGAGAGAGTAATGTAAGTCCCATTTCATTTATGTGACGATGTCTCTGTTCGAAAACACCATTTTGTTGTTGAGTATAGGGGAGGAAAATCTAGGTGTAATGCCATGTCGAATCATATAAGGAATGAATTTTTGGTATTCCCCACTATTATCAGTATGTATGGCTTTAATTTTGTGATAAAGCTGAAGCTCTATATGGGTTTTGAATTGAATAAAGGATGTCAATGCATCAGATTTCAGTTTGAGGGGATAAAACCAAGTAAAACGAGAGAATGCATCAATGAAGATGATATAATATATATGTCCAGCAGATGACAGATATGGGGAGGGACCCCAAATATCAAAGTAAATTATTTCTAAAGGTGTGCTGGCCGTGATATTGTGTGCAGGGAAAGGTAACTAGTGCAATTTACCATGCTTGCAAGCATCACAAAAGCTGACAATGCATGGATTAAATTTGAGATTAATTGATTTTCCAATTTGATTGAGTACACTAGTAGATGGGTGTCCAAGTTTGAAGTGCCAAACATTAGCACTAGTATGAGCTAAATTTGTAGCTATTTGTCTAGAACCAGGGTTTTTGATTGTAGAATTGAAAGTAGAGGATTTGTCGGATAAGTAGGACTGCAGACTTTGATTACTGTTGGATGTAGGCTGTGATGATGGAGCTTTAAGGCTGTAAAGACCATCCTAGAGCACTCCCCGAAGCAGAATTGTCCCTAAAACCTTGTCCTTAAAAGGACAACATTCAGAAAAAAATTCAACCACAATTTTATTATCGTTGGTTAGTTTCGAGATACTCAAAAGATTTTTTTTGATAGATGGCACATGCAATATCTATTTGAGAGCTAATGGTGTATCTGTGTTATCATAAAATTTGATAAATGATGAACCAATATGAGCTATAGGTAAGGTATTACCATTTCCAATGATGAGTTGCTCCTTGCCACCATATTCGGATCTAAGAGATAGATTTTGAACATCAGCTGTGACATGGTTTGTAGCACCGCTATCTACAAACCATGTGGTATCAGGTGCAAAATTTTTAGAGAGGTGGGATGACTGTTGGTTCTCAGCAAGAAATATCTGAGGAGAGCGTTGAACTGATTGGGAGTTGCCATGAAGCACAGGCTGAGACTGTTGAGGCTTCCAAGTTGATTGAGATCCCTGCCAAGTTTGATCAAATCGCTTATAGCAACGAAGCGCGTCATGACCTGGTTTCTGGCATAGTTGAGAACCAGACTAAGGACCTCCTCTACCATAATGACCTTTAGATCCACCACAAAATCCTTGATTTGTAATCCTGTTTTGAGGACTGTAGCTTGCAAAGTTGACATTAGGTGACATGATAAACACGTGAGTAACAGCATTAAGTTGCTCCAAACGAGTTTCATACATCATGAAAGAATATTGTGTTTCTTGAAGTGTGGACAAAGACATTGTGTGAGTAAGTAGGACAAATATAGGATCATAATCATAGCCTAAACCATTTAAGGCATTGAGTATTAGCTCACTTTTGGGAACTTTGTGACCAGCAATGAGTAAAGCATCACCAATAGATTTGATCATTTGCATATATTCTCTTATTAACATGGATCCTTTTTAAATCATTGAAAGTTATTGTTTCAGTTGCAGGACACGTACCATTGATGTCTAGGTATAAAGCTTCTCAAGGATTTGCCAAAC
Organism: Erythroxylum plowmanianum; assembly: GCA_025531925.1. Classification (NCBI taxonomy): domain Eukaryota; kingdom Viridiplantae; phylum Streptophyta; class Magnoliopsida; order Malpighiales; family Erythroxylaceae; genus Erythroxylum; species Erythroxylum plowmanianum. The sequence goes on along the minus strand of JANVCQ010000009.1, from coordinate 14,125,859 downwards.
TTCAAGTAATGTTTGTGACTGGTTGACTAGTCTGATTACTTCTCCACTAATGGTGGAGAGTAAGTAGCATAAGAAAAGCTAATCAAAACAACGCCATGCTCGATACTCTAGTTTTGGTTGAGGAGCTTGATCAACAAAAGACCCAAGTACATATTGTGATGGTGGAATAGCAACTTCAGAGATAAAATTGACAAGTTCAAGAGCTCAAATAGCAACCAAGACCTGTGCAAGAGCTGGAAAATCAAGAAAAGGTGCAGGAGTATGAGTTTGTTAAGATGCATTTGAAGGTTCATTTTGATTTGTAGAAGAAGAATAATTTGTAGTATATGCCATTTAGACATTTCTCTTGGGCTCTGATACCATGAAGAGAAAGAAAGAAACTGAAGAAGAAGAAATGATTTGTAATTTCAGCTCATCTTATTTTTGTGTTAATAGTGTAATATATATATAGGTTTTGTAACAGATCTAAAACTAAAATCTTTATAGCTTATTGTGCAAGGACAATTTGTTATAACAAAAATCTGTTTTATCCAAACTTCTGAATTGCGATCTTCTGTATGCTGTTGCACGGTGAATCCCTGGGGTGCTGCTTAAGTTGGGCTTCTCTCAACAGCTCACGCTTAAATTTCAATGGCCCCCAGCTCCTCCTTGCTTACATGTTCCCAATTTGAAGAAGAGCTGTTGTACTAACTTGCAAGAGGTTGATCCCTTGTCAGGTGTGTCACAAAATCATCATTAAAAAATATATGGAATTCACTCATAGTGGATATCTCTGTCGAATATTTACCAATGAGATTTGGCACATTAAGTTTGACATTCTGATCCAACTTTTTACACTTCAATTCACCCTTTATGGTAGGTAAATTCCTACTCAGAAATGTACATCCTCCTCAACACTTCTTGGTTGATAATCTTTCCTATTTATGTTACCTGCGTAATCATCCCAAAGTCTTAGAGCGTGGCAGAAGTGCTGAGGGTGACGAGGCTACGATCTGAAAGTGAAGAGGGTAAGAGTATGGATGAAAGCATTGGCCAACACAAACAGATTTAGGTTAATTGATTTAGAACGATGGGGTGAGAGTGAGAGCGAACAGATTTAGGTCACAAATGTTCTGCAAACTGAAGAGTGAAGAAGGAAGAGACTTAGATTAGTTGAAGACAACGATATCGACTACTAAAGTCATTAAACGATGTAGTTTAGTTAATCAGAGTTTTGAATCTTAAACACTGCTAACACGTTTGATTAATTAGGGTCTTTGCACATGTGATAGTGACAAACTCATTTATTCATATATATTTTCATGTCCTTTGGATGAGTTTTTGTCATTAAAATTGGTCTTTATGGCTTTATTTGAATATTAATTGAATTATTGTACCTTACAATTAATTTGTGTTTATAGGGGCAAAATTTGTCGTATCTTGATTTAACTGTGATAAATTAATTTTTGGACAATTGATGCTATTTTATTTGTAATTTTTATTGCAAGGTACTTGAAAAAATTAGAGCTCCAAAAGATTAAGAAGAGTGATTCACAAAGTCAAAGAAGAAACACACATCATAAAACAATAGTCCAAAACACAAGCAGGATAGAAGGAACCGGCAGCAGTGGGACATTGAAGGAAAGTAGAAGGAAAATGACAAATTTGAGACACAAAAATGAGGAGCAGTGTGGCCCAAATGACACCGTGAATATGAGAGGTTTGCAAAGGTTTTGGGACAACATTAAATTGTCACATCAGTATACAAAGAAGGCGATAAAAGGTGATGTGCTTGTAGGTCTGGGGTCATGCATGGTTTGCATGGACCAAGAGGGATAAATTAATTAGTCACATCATATAGTGCGATGGTTGGTGATTTGCGTGAGCTGGTGTATGCAACGTGGGTGTGTGAGTGGTTTTTGGAGAACTATTAAAAATAGACAAATCAAGTTAGAAAAGAGGAAGGGTTGGCTAGTTGTGTGAGTGTGGTGCTAGGTGTTTGGAGATGAATTAAATAGTCACATCAAAAGCTAAAAGAGCTGGCAGTTTTGTGTGTGGTTGGAGAAGGAGATTAGGTGTTGTATGAAGAAAGGTTGCATGGTTTGTGGGCTGCGTTTGGAGAGTGGTCTTTGCGTCTATCTGGAGGTGTTGTATGGTGTATGGTATGGGCGCAAAAGGAGCAGGTGGCAGCTAGCGTTGGAGGTGCTGTGATGTACGAGATCTGCGTCCCAGGTGTGGGCCTGCTGGTTGTGTGTTGTGTGGTGACAGGTTGCTAAGGAGAGTGCGTGAGTTGTAGAGAGTTGGAGGCGTTATGCAGTTTGTGTGAGCGTGAGAGGAGCAAGTTGACACAAACTTAATTTGTCAAATCAGCTACAGTGTGAAGGAGAGTGTGTGCGCTGATGTGGGCTGGAAAAAAAGAAGAGAAGGTGCTAACAAAAGAGGGATAGGTTTCGGTGTTTTGTCCTCATTTTCCACCATAAAATCCAAAACCATCATCTTCCACCTTTCATGGCTGACCATCGGAGCTCAATATTGGCAACATCTCCTATGAAATTTTGTGGCTAATTTATCATAATCCTTTGGTTCAATGACAAAGGCAAGAGCTTGGAATTTTATAGGGGAGTTTAAACTACATTTATCTTCCAACCATTTTATTATTTAGTAATTCCTAGGTCTTAAGATAACTATTTAATTATTTGGAATTGCGCATTAATTATATCTTTGAATTGGAAGATTCTGTGGCTGGATTATTGTTTAGCAATTGATATTGTGTAGATTTTGGGTTTAATTTCATTACTTTATTTTGAGTCAAGATTTTGTATTGAGATTTTAACGAAATTGGTGATTATTCAAGGTGGCTTGAATTATTGGATCATTTTATCTGTTGCTGGCATTAATTCTGTTTCTTAATTCCTGAGTAAAAATCGAGTATTGGTTTTAGTATCCTTAGTTCTATTTTACTATTCTAGTGGCAGTTAGTAAATTGAGATTTTTGGAAATTAGTTTTGTAACAATTCGAAATGGCTCGGTTGTTAGATTAAAAGTTAGATTTTAATTCTTGGTTTAATTGTTTTAACTCCCATATCTGTTTGAGTGATGATTGCCTGTGCTATTGAACTGGAGGATCGCGTTTATCATTGTTAATTACTTGTGTTTGTCTTCTTATTCAATTCACTCATTGTCATTTCATATTACTCATTTCAATTTTAAAGTACCAAAAACAAGTCCTTAATGTTTATTTCAATTCATTGCAAACTTTAGCGATAATTGTTCAAATCAAACCCCATTTTATTGTCTAGGTTACATTGCATCTAGTTACTTAGGAAATTAATTTCATCTTTTGATTCCTTAAAGAGAACGACCTGAGGTTGTTCTATATGCAATCCTTGGTTAAATTTTTGAAGTAACCCTAAGGCGACATCGAATTTTAAGATTATTTCAGATAGTGTCATGTCAATGAAGATAACGGAGACACTATTGTCGAGTTAGAATTGAAAAAATTGAAAATTTGGACATTTTATTGTTATTTTTTAAAGTTTGGGCTTTAATTGAAAAATTGACAAAAATTTGAGATTTTTTCGTAATTAACCCTAAAATTAATTGCTAATAATGGAGAAGTAATATGATTGGACTCAAATATAGTAGTTATTAATTCTATGTTAAATGTCTAATAAGAACATTGTATAATGAAATGATTGAACTATATATTTAAAAATCATGTATGGAACAGTTATTCCTAAATATTTGGATAGTTATAATATGTTATTTGATATAAATCTTGATTTATGAATAAAAATTACTGAATTAGAAAATTAATGATAACTTAAAAAAAATTAATTTATCTAATCTTACATATGATTTAGAGTTGTAATTTACATCTACTACTAATATATATAGGAACCTAATAGATCACACAAAAAGAATAAGTTGAAGAGAGAAAATAGGTTTTAATCATGTTGGACTTGGTTATAAAATTTAAGAAACTTTAATATTAAATATGAGATATTTAATAAATAAAGACCAAAATAAGATATTGGATTTTATTTGGGCCTAAATTATATTTCATTAGAATTAATTATAATTATAATTTAAGTTTAATTGAAATTAGAAGTTTATCAATTAACTTACTAAGGCCCTGTTTGGTTGAGGGGTTGGTAATAGAATGAGATGGAACGTAACACACTTATATCGTTAGGTTGAGGGTTTCATAATGTAATAGAAATAAATGAGATGGAAGCGGAGGGTTTTATGTTACGTTCCATTCTATCCTAAACAATAAAATAAGAAACTTTCGATTCAGGGGGTTTAGGATGAGACGTAAACTAATAAATACATACTACCTAATATACCCTCAATAATTTTTCTTAATATCAGTTATTTCCTTTAACGCTAACCCCCTTTTCATCACACTCACTTATTACGATCCATAAAAATTATATATAATTAATAATGTTTTATATTATTTCTCCTTATTCTAATAATAATATTTTATATTATTAATAATAAATTGTATATAATTAAAAATAAAATAAATATTTAATAAATTTTTATTAATGAAAATAGAAAAATTATTCTTTAATTATTTGTATATATTTCTATATAAATGAAAATATAAATAAATTATTTTAAAATATAAATCACATAATAATATAATATAATATAATATAATATAATATAATATATTAAATAATTAATAATAATATTTTTATGTAATTAACTTTATACATTACTAGTTTGTAATTTATTTGAATGCAGTAGAAGAAGTTGATGCAAATATTTTGGAAGAAAGCATAATTTATGAGTCTTTAGATAGTATTGGAGAATTTGAAACTTTTGATGATTGACGAGACACGACCTTCTTCAGAAATGTAATTTTCATGTTTGTTGGTATTTTAAGTTTTATATTAGACTCAGATTTAGTTTGACTTATTATATTTAATTTATTATATAATAATAGATAGTGATGTATTTTTTATTTCAATAAAATATTTTATTTTTACTTACTTTTATAATATTTATTTTTTATTTATCTTCTACTAGTTTTATACTGAATTTATATCGGTTGAACTTTTAAACATGAAACCTTTCTTTTTATGGATTCACTGACAAATTTGGTTTTTAAAATACTGATTAAACTAATTGATCCAATCCCAATTTCCGATATGTGATTTCCATGCATATTCTCCATAATTTTGCATCTTTACGGGTCTTGTCAAGACTTTCCTGAGTTTTTAAAATTATTGCGTTACTGTCACTACGAAGAACTTAATTATCCAACACTAAAAAGTCTCACTTTCTATATTTTTCTCTTTCAAGTTAATCTAACAGTTATTGATAGGTCCAAGTACAGCTCAACACAAAAAGGTGGTAAAATATAAAACCCTTAATTTAATCATGGAATAGATGGCTGGGCTGCGTTAGGAAATGCATCAATTGAAGAAGGGACATCATAGGATGGAAACCAAATAGGTTGGTGTGAGTGGTTTAGCACTCTCATCCCTTGACCAGAGGTCTCGAGTTCGAGTTCTGGGAATGGAGAAATCTGTTTGGCGAGTACTTTACCCCTTACGGGCTGACTCGGTGTGAGTGGGAATTAGTCTGGGAGTGGATAACTTAAAGGCGCCTTCTCATAGTTGGAACCCTCCTAAAACACCTCGTGGGCTAACAAAAAGAAAAACGGTAACACTTGCACTCTCACAAAAGGTTCAGTATGAACAAGGACAAATTTATAGTTTCTATGGTGATGAGTCTTTTAATTTTTTCATGTTTAAGGAATCCTCTTTTAGTTATGTGCTATGATCTCATCGTCATACCCTGGACAAAGAAATTAATTCCTAGTTCATGACCAACTAGTCATTTACCGAGAGTTCTTTAATTTTAAGTTGAGTTTGGTCTCCAACTTGGATTCAAGTGAGCAGAGGAAGTAAGAATATGTCCGTCGTCTTTAGAATTGATGGGAAGGACCCAATTCGAGCAGGTAAGGTTATGGCTAAGAATGGACGCTGCTCTTTTCTGAACGATGGTTTTTTGCAAATTATTCAGGGCCTGCTAACATTCTTTCGAGGTAATTGGCATATAAAATTCTATTGCTTTTAATAAACGAAAACTTAGAATTGTGTGTTCGAAATGATTTTTTAATTGCAGAGCAAGAACATTACATCAGAACTAAGGAGACGTTTACCAAGGAGCAATGAAAATGTTAGAAAACTCAAGATAAAGCATAATCACAGAGATCATGTCAAACAGGACATGTTCATATACATATAAAACAAAGAATCACGTACTTGAATTCTTTCTTATAGTTCCACCGGTTAAAGAACTTTTGGTACCAGTTTTACTACAGAGATCTTCTTTTATTGTGTGAACTTTATGGAAAAATAAGAAAAAAACAAATACACGCAGATGTAGATATAATGTTTCATTCATTATTTGTTTCATATACAACCAATAAACATAACTACCTTTGGTAGTTAGTTAAAGAACATTGACCATAATACCTTTTATGGGTGCATATGAGTCATTATCTCCCACTCACACATGATGGGTTTAATCTCACTAAAAAACAAACTCTGTAGTGCTCATACTTGTTCAATAATCGGTGTTGGGACCGAAACCCAACCGCTTAAACTTAACACTTTCACTCTTGCTCTGATGCCACAAATGTTGGGACCGAAACTCAACCGCTTAAACTTAACACTTTCACTCTTGCTTTGATACCACAAATGTTGCGACCCGATCCTGAGACCGGACCCCAACCGTAAGAGACTGAAATGAAAGACGGATAACAAAGAGGCGGAACGAACAAATCGAAGCAAATCAATTACGAATCGAAAGTGAATTGACTCGAAGCAAACAAATTGCTTATTCGAACTTAAACAAATTCTGACATCCGAAGCGAAAGACTAGAAAGCTTATCGCGTTGCGTTGGAAACCTTAAACTTAATCTATCCGATTCCGTGTAAATTTTTCTTTTTCTTATTTTTCTTCGTTCAAAGCTCATACAAATCAAAACAATATCATTTCCTTTTCTTGTTAGCCCCAAAATTTTTTTTATGATTAATCATGATTGACTTGATTAAGTAAGATTATGTTAGCATTAATTAAGTAAGGTGAAGTTAGTTGATATGTGTTAGTTGGGATTAAATGTGTTAGATATGTTAGTTGGGTTTAGGTAAGGATTTGGGCCTAACCAAATAAATAG
>JANVCQ010000009.1:14099227-14118579 GCA_025531925.1 Erythroxylum plowmanianum | reverse complement strand
TATACCAATTCATACTTCAAAGCTATACATAAACTCATATTCCATTTTGATATTTCCACTAAAAATTCGGGGTCCAACAATCGGTGTGACCAGCGTATGACGAGAGCACATTGTCATATATCTGTTAGGAGTATATAACATCTTGATTAATAAATTGATCCTAGGACTTAAGTATCCTAGAGTAGACATTGTATGCTATACCCTAAATCATATTTCACATTTGCATTTTTCTTTGATTTCATTTAGTTTCTTGAGTCATGATTGTATTCAAGTTCTCTACTAAAGAGACGATAGCCATCTATGAATACTTTTCATGCGAGTCAATGATCTAAAATAAATGACCTTCCTCTATTTTCAATTCTCTTTTAAATTAAATTTAATTGCTTTCCTAGAATTATTCCATAGGATTACATATTTCATGATCTTTTGGCAATAACCTAAAGTAACAAACCTTAAATTTAATTCTTAAAAATGAAACAAGAGTCAAAAGGGTATATGATGAGGTTCTTCTCTACCTCAAGGATCTTACACAATGTAAGATGAGATATGGAGACTTACATTAATCTCTTTTTTGTGGTCAATTGTGCACACATGATACGAGTCATGTGCTACGATATTTACCCACTTCATTTAACTTGAACATCTTTCATTCAAGAAATACCGTACAGATGATAGTTCAAACATACTTAATGTTTAACTTGAGTTAACTTATCTATTCAAAAAACTGTTTAGAACTCACATTTAGTAACGTAAGACAGATATAGTGATTAACAAATCACATTGAACCAATTTCCTTGCGGCATTTATGGTTTAAGTTTCTCGCTCTCAATTATCACCTAGATAATAAACTTTAAACATGTCTCATCTCTAGCAAGCATAAAAACTAGAGGTGATTTCCTATGTGAGAGGGTCGATCTATAATATGTCTCATATACTTGTGATTTAACCCAAAATATATATTTATGTAAAAACACATATTTTCATGAATCAAATGATACACAATGTATAATCTTCATCATATATTATATCCAAAATATGACATTATAATGAGTGAACATACATAGAGAAATGTTTATTAGTACATTTCAACATCTATGTAGTCCTAGTGACTTTATATGCCCAATGAATACATCTTCAAAAATTGGCTTTGTTATTGGGTCTGCTATCATATCTCACATAGATATATATCTTATATTCACTTCTCCTCGTGCAACTATATCTTTCACATAATTATACTTAGTATCTATGTGCTTTGTCTTACAATAAAAATTGGGGTCTTTAGTATAAGAGATTGTAGCTTGATTATCACAGTAGATGGTCACTGGATTAATTTCGCTTTTAGTGACTCCCAAATGCACTAAGAATCAGTGAAGTCACACAACCTCTTGTATTGCAGTTGAGAATGCTATAAATTCAGCTTCCATTGTGGATAATGCAACGCAAGATTGTTTCTTACTTTTCCATGATATTGCTCCATAGTTTAGTAAAAGGGGATATAAAATATTAATTCTTTTATTGACTACTTTATCACCATTCAATTATGCTTTTATATACTTGAATCGATATATTTGAAATATTAGTCTAATGTTTGATTTCAATAAATGAAGATTGACAAATCCTTTCTTCTAAATAAATTTACCATAATTGGAAGGAGTTGCTTGCAAACCTAGAGATAGGTCAACATAAATCCTCTAGATTAAGGTCAAACCTAATAATGAAATTTACAATTTCAGTAATACAATCTTAGGAGTTTTAACTATAAATAGATTTTAGTTAATCAACTAAGGGTTAATTGTTAATAGTCTTGAGAAAAATATTAACATAAGATAGGAATTTTTATTGAGCAAGCTTTATATTTAATAAAACTCTCAATACCCACAAGTATATAGGTCATATTTTGTAGTATCGAAAGGTATTGATCCCACGAGGAAATAGATAAAACTAATTGAACCTAACTTTGTCTAAGGTAGTAGACTATGATTTGAGTGAAATAATGACAGAAATTAAAACAATTAAATAATAATTGAGCCACCAAATTGAAATAAGGTTGATTAAGGATGAATGCTTAGTTTGTTCACTTAACTATTATTGATCCAATTATTTATCGATCTTAAATTTCCTCAAGGATTGATTATTCTCTCTAAAGACCTAGTCAATTAACCCTAGTTAATTAACCCTAATTGAACTCAAAATTCCAATTTTTTAACCTCTCGATTCATAAAACTTCTTAACATTTCCAATTAGATATGAAGTTATCTATTGGATAATCAAGTTCTCACACAAGATCTCTCTTTGAATGATCATTGATTTGATAATTGCGTGACTTATTAAATCTCCAACTCTCATTGTATAACATAATCTGATTACTGTTGACTCACTCTCTTAATTTATTATCAAAATATGAAATGCATAATTATCATAACACCAAAATTTTGTATTGAATCAATAAAGATCAAACTCACAAATAACTTCGAAATAAACCCTAGTTTAGAAATTAGAAACTCATGAATGTAATAGACATATGAGAAATCAATTTACACATCAAGTTTAATGAAAATAGCAAAAGGAAAAGAGAAAAACTCAGTTTAGGGGTTGATTCAGAAAACTAGACTTTTGGACATTCTTCTTGATCTCCTTTGTTTGATCCATTTTTGTCAGAGTGCTGTTGCCTTTTTTAGGCTTCTTAATTTTCTTTATATGTGTCTTAAGGTTTTAGGGGTGTAACTAGGGTTTTTCCCTTTTGATTGGTTCCAAAAATGTCCCCAAACCCTAAAATAGATGGAAAAAGTCATGTCTGGGAAGCCTTTGTCACGATCGTGACATGGGAGTCATAAGGGAAAATTTACTTTTGTCACAATCGTAACCCTGCCCATATATCTTTGTTCTTCAATTATCTAATCTTCAACACTAACAAACACCTCAAGAATGCACAAAATTAAGATTAAAAACATGCTCTCAACTACATAAACACTTATAATATAACCAAAAACCTAAATTAAGAGAATCCTAAGCCTATATATGTGATAATCATCCTATAAACACACTAAAATATCTATTAAAATATAGTATAAACTGCACCTATCAACTTCCCCATACTTGAACACAAACAAAACAAACTAACATAAACACATAGGAATACATTCATGCAACATGCAATAATGAAGTAATGACTTCTAGCTTTATGGAATCAATTTAACCACAAACACAATCATTTAAGTTGTGCTAACATACTAATCTATGCATTTCATAGTTAAGCACTTTAAATTGAATATACATATTAATCAAAACATTAATATCATATGCGTTGAATTATAGCACTTTGTACACATACATTTATAATTAGCAATCAATCAAAATTGCAATTATCACTAAGTATCCCTTTAGAGTCTCCAGAAAGAACGTTTTCTAGACCAACCCTAATACCCAAACCTCCGTCAATCGCTTCACAGTCGCCAAACCTAATTGGGACAAAGCTCGAAGTTTCGCGGAAGAAGAAGTTAGTTTTACCCTAAAAGACTAAAGACGAGAGCATATATCCTTATTATGTAATTTTGGCTATATTTAATGAAAAAAAATTAATTTCTAAAAAAAAATGTTATATGGATAATATTCTGACTCCTAACTTTATTAGTAAGGTTGATTAGTAAGGTTATATGTATGCAAAGAACTCACATATCAATTAATGCAAGTTCAGTGATTCATAGAATAAAATGCCCTCAACAGTTTTGATGAATTTATGACAAAATCAGAGAACTGGGGAATTCGAGTGGCTGTGCGCTGTGGACAGTAACTGTGGGGAAACAAGGCATGGTCCGTGTGCAGAAGCAACCCAAGTCAAGAGAGCATGATCGGAGCTCGATGAGTTGGGAGCTTTCGTGTCCTGTGTTTTTGGGCATCTTCCATGTGTTAATGTATCTAAGCTTTGTCTTGGTGAGTGTACTACTGACACGATTCTCCATCAACAATCACACTAATTTTAATAACTTCAATCAATTAAAGAATCACTATAAATAAATAAAAATTTGTTAAAAAAGGACAAAATAAATCTGAACCTAATAGTCTACAACTACGACGTGTCATTTAAAGCTATGAGAATTCATGGCTAGCTGGTTTTAATACCATTCAAAGACTCGTGGACTTCCAAGTCTACAACACAATAAGATGACACATGATTTTAAAATGTTATAATGTCTGCTTTAGGTGAGTAATCTTATGAGGATTTTGACAAAACAAAACGTGTATAGATTCCCTTGTTAAGAGTTTGGAATTCCCAAGGTCACGGCCTAGAACTTGGAGCTCTGGTCTTCAAAATTATATGCCCATATTGTGTCTATTGAAATATAAATTCAACAAAGCTTTGAGGGGGACAGGACTTGATTCTAGCCCTTTCATTTATCATCTTTCGTCATCCATGACTTGGTCTGAGAGGAATTGGAGTGAAATTTCAGTGTCACTTGAAACTTATGCTGTTGCTGTAATAGATAATTGCCTTCGACGATAAAACTAAACAAGTGATTTGAAGTCTACAAGTGATTTTAAATCTACCCTCAAAGGCTACGTCTCTCTCTTTTTCCCGAATATGGTTTCAGTTTCATCATGTCATCATCCACCTCAAAAGAGAAGACGATAACTTTGGCCATACCTTCTACGAGAAAATCAAAGCCATGGCTTTAATCACAAATAATGAAGAGAAATTTGAGGCAGGCATTATACCATAACGTAAAAACCATCATCCAATGTTATTATTAAAAATCAGGTGAAGACGCGCACCCATTTTCTGAACAAATTCCTGAGGCATTTCACTGACAAGGAAAAGCCAAGAGAAACAGAAAATTAGGACAAAGTAAACAGCTTTCTACCAAATTCTGAAACCAAGTTTCAGGTGACAAGTTTTCTTAGCTGGAAGTTGAACAGAAGGAATCAAAGATATTATGACTACCGCTCAAAAGAGTGGCCCGGTAATCGAAAGATGAAATAATTAATAATGGGAGCAATATCAGGAAACCAATGCAAGAACACATGGGGCTATCTGCAACCCAAACCCCAGTAATCTACTAAGGACCTATTCTATTCTGATATAAAGAAAAGCAGGGCACGGCAAAAGAACAGAACCCCGAGGTAGAGATAGTGGCGTGGTTGGAAATATCTAATCGTTTTTTTTTCATTTTCTTGCTTGTCTGCAAAGAAAGTATGATAGCATTTGATATAGTCTACTACAAGTATCAGCATCTGCACTAAGAGTTTTGGATGAAGTTTCAACACAAAGTGTGTACGTGAGAGAGCAAGACAAAGAAGACCCAATGCGCAACCCAAAAGAGAGGTTTGGGTTTTGAGCCAAATTGCCAATGCCGATGCAATACTTCAATCCCTACAACCGTCAACCAATGCTAAGCCTATACTTCCCCAGCACCCAACACCACCACTACTCTCTGTTTGTTTTACTCCTTGCACTGTTACTATCTGGTGTTTCTGCAGAAAATGTTGAGGTTAATACTCTACTTTCATGGCTGCGCAGCACTCCTCCACCTCACTCAGCTTTTTCTGATTGGAATCCTTCTGACACCAACCCCTGTAAGTGGTCTTACATATATTGTTCTTCTGATAACTTCGTCACCGAGATCAATATTCAGTCTGTTGAGATAGCTCTTCCCTTTCCTTCCAATCTTTCCTCCCTCTTGTACCTTGAAAAGTTCATTGTCACTGGTGCCAATCTCACAGGAACCATCACACGCGATATTGGGGACTGTACTAAACTAACAGTTCTTGATGTTAGTTCCAACTCTCTCATGGGTCCTATTCCTTCAAGTGTTGGGAAACTTCAGAATCTCCAGGACTTGATCTTGAACTCTAACCAGCTAACAGGAGAGATTCCTGCTGACATTGTCAATTGCTCCAATATCAGAAACATTGTAATATTCGATAACTTTTTGAGCGGGAATCTTCCCATTGAACTAGGTAAACTCTCAAACTTGGAGTTTATACGTGCTGGAGGGAACAAAGATATGGTAGGAAAAATCCCAGATCAACTTGGGGAGTGCAAGAACTTGGAAGTCCTGGGTCTAGCTGATACAAAAATTTCTGGCTCCATACCTCAGTCATTAGGTAAACTAACCAAGCTTAAGACGCTATCAGTTTATACTACGATGCTCTCTGGTGAGATTCCACCTCATCTAGGCAACTGCTCGGAGCTTGTTAACTTGTTTCTATATGAGAACGATCTCTCAGGTTCATTGCCACCAGAACTGGGTAAGCTTCGGAAGTTGGAGAAGCTGTTATTGTGGCAGAATAATTTTGATGGCACAATTCCTAAAGAGATTGGTAATCTCAAAAGCTTGAAAACTGTTGATATCTCCATCAACTTTCTCTCAGGAGTCATTCCTCAGTCTTTTGGAAATCTCTCCAGTCTTGAAGAGCTTATGCTTAGCAACAATAATATATCTGGTTGGATCCCCACTGTCCTTTCAAATGCCACAAAACTCTCACAGCTGCAGATTGACACTAATCAGATATCGGGTCCCATTCCAGCAGAGCTTGGGTTGTTGACAGCTTTAACAGTGTTCTTTGCTTGGCAGAATAAACTTGAAGGAAGCATCCCAGCAGCATTGGCTGGTTGCAAAAGCCTTGATTCTCTAGACTTGTCGCACAATGCTCTGACCGGTAGCTTACCCCCAGGTTTATTTCAGCTTCAGAATTTAACGAAGCTTCTCTTAATAGGAAATGACATTTCTGGTTCAATTCCTCCGGAGATAGGTAACTGCAGCTCTCTTATTCGGCTGCGGCTTGTAAATAACAATATCGGAGGAGAAATCCCAAAAGAAATTGGGTTTCTGAATAACCTCAATTTCCTCGACCTATCCGAAAATCATGTCAGTGGTTCACTGCCAAAGGAAATAAGTGATTGCAGGGAGCTGCAAATGCTGAACCTTAGTAACAATACCCTTGGAGGTACTTTGCCTAGTTCCTTATCATCTCTTACAAGGCTTCAGGTATTAGATATTTCCTTGAATGAATTTGAGGGACAAATTACATCGAACCTTGGCAACCTCATCTCGCTCAATAGACTGATCCTCAGTGCAAACTCTTTCTCTGGGGCAATCCCTTCCACTCTTGGCCGTTGTTCGAACCTTCAGTTTCTTGATCTCAGCAGGAACGGATTCTCTGGCAACATTCCTGTAGAACTTTTTAATATTGTCGGACTTGACATAGCTTTGAATTTGAGTTGGAATGCACTATCAGGAATCATCCCCCCACAAATTTCTGCTCTTAGCAAGTTATCAGTTCTTGATATTTCTCACAATAAGCTGGGAGGAGACTTGGTCCCATTGGCAGGACTTGAAAACATTGTTTCCTTGAACATCTCCTACAACAATTTCAAAGGGTATCTTCCAGACAGCAAAATCTTTCGACAGCTATCAGCAGCAGAGTTGACAGGAAACCAAGGATTGTGTGTAACAGGTCATGATTCGTGCTTCTTGACCAGTACGGCGATGGGCATGCCTGCCGGTGGCAGTTTCAAGCTATCACAAGGGATTAAGCTGGCCATTGCATCACTTGTTACCTTAACTATAATAATGGTAATCTTTGGAACTATTGCAGTGTTACGTAGTCGGAAAATGAATGGGGATGATTCTGAATCCGAGGCAGGAGGTGGTTCATGGCCTTGGCAGTTCACTCCATTTCAAAAGTTGAATTTTACAGTTGAACAAGTTATAAAATGTCTGGTGGATGGTAATGTGATTGGAAAGGGATGTTCGGGAATTGTATATCGAGCAGAACTAGAAAATGGCGAAGTCATTGCAGTGAAAAAGCTTTGGTCAACAAAAATAGCTGTAGGCCAAGTTCGTGGAAATGACATCCTAGGAATTGGTGGAGTTCGTGATTCCTTTTCGACTGAGGTAAAAACTCTTGGTTCAATTCGCCACAGGAACATTGTCAGGTTCTTAGGATGCTGTTGGAATCGAAACATCAGGTTGCTTATGTATGACTACATGCCGAATGGAAGCTTAGGAAGTCTTCTACATGAGCGAAGTGAAGGGTGTTTGGAGTGGGATGTGAGGTATCGGATAGTCTTGGGAGCAGCAGAAGGTCTAGCATATTTGCACCATGACTGTGTTCCTCCTATCGTTCATAGGGATATCAAAGCCAACAACATTCTAATTGGCCCAGAATTTGAACCCTACATAGCTGATTTTGGGCTTGCCAAGCTCGTGGAGGATGGGGATTTTGTTCATTCTTCATCCACTGTGGCTGGTTCCTATGGTTACATAGCTCCAGGTAATAATCTATGGTGAGAATAGATAGACTTGATTTCTTCATTACAGCTAGTCCTATGCCATTTTATTAATGATTGCTTGAGTTTCAGAGTACGGATACACGATGAAGATAACAGAAAAGAGTGACGTATATAGCTATGGAGTGGTGGTGCTGGAAGTGCTGACAGGGAAGCAACCAATTGATCCAACAATACCGGATGGAATCCACATTGTGGACTGGGTGAGGCGGAGAGAGAGAGGTGGCATAGAAGAAGTGCTAGATCGAAGGTTGCGGGGTCGACCAGAATCAGAGGTGGAGGAGATGTTGCAAACCTTAGGAGTAGCTTTGCTATGCGTAAACGCCTCCCCAGATGATAGGCCTACAATGAAAGATGTGTCTGCAATGCTCAAGGAAATAAGGCAGGAGGAGAGAGAGGCGTGCATCATCAAACATGAATAGACAGCAAACACTTGTATCCACAAACCAATAATAATACTAACCTCCTCCTCCTCCTCTTCTTCTTCTCTTCTCCAAAGTTAAACACATCATTCAAGTAGCTACCTATCCCAATTATGTTTGTATGTATTTTCAACGCCATTCTCACTGATGGTCGCGTTGATATTGATTATATACAAGAGACAATTAATGAAAGAAAATATTTTAGCAAAAGAGGTTAATAGTTATAGGATGGCATTGAATATGGGTTAGGAAAATAGGATAGTAACTACAAATGGTTTTAGTAGTTTCAGGATAGTTTCTCACTTTTACAGATTCCAAAATTGGCATACATATTTATAAATAGTTAAGTAATTTAAAAGACCTTAGCTTTTCTTGAAACTTTAAACAATTTGCTTGTCTACTAAAATAAAAAATCTAAAGATGTTTATCATAATTTCCTATAAAATACGTATAGGGTGCTCGGTTTACTAGCTAGAATAGATAAGGATATAATGATTATTCTTAAGAATAGAAGAGGAATAAAACGAAATATGCATTAATTAGTTTGGTTTATTTGTAAGAATTTCTAACGATGATGAATGCTAATGTTTGGTTTGAAAACATAAATTTGAGATAACAAAGAAATAACTAACAAAAAAGTCAAAATATCCATTATAGTCTCCACTATTATTATTATTATTATTATTATTATTTTATTTTATTATCATTAATTTTCTTCTTCTTCTTCTTCTTCTTCATGAAAGTGTAGGAATAATTAAAACTGGGACTAGTTATTCTGTATGTTATTTTTTAATCAAACAAAGGAATAACTATTTATTAAGAATACATTAGTAATAGAATAACTGTACCACTCAACCAAACATGCCATCAGTGTTCAAGTATTCTACATTGTTTTAGTTTTATTTTATTTATTTGAAAATTTTAGAGATGTACAACATATTTTAACACTCCTCTAATTGCATTTCTTTTACTTTAATTCTGTAACATCTCGTATGCTATATATATAAGAGAGAACTTCTTTTTCCTCATTTTCTCATATTTTCATTTTTACCCCAAAAAAATCTACTATTCATAAATTTCTTTTTAAACATTCTTCACCTCTAGTTACTCAAACCAGTTAGTATTATATATCAATCTCTTCCTCTCGATAAACCTGTTACAACCATATCCATTTCAGCTGCCATCGTTGTCGGAATCGTCGCAAAAACTGAAGAGAAAATTGACAAAAATGCGAATCATCTATCTGTCACTTCCGCTGGTTGTTGCCAGTCACCACCACCACCATTCAACTAGTCTTCATGTCAAGAAAAAAAGACCCATGGTCTCGTCGCTAACTGTCACCCAGATCGCCACCGATTGATCGAAAAAAATGTTAGGGTTTCAGCTTGTTTTCTTCAATTCGTTCAAATCTGTTGAGAATCTAAGTATGTTGCTTAATAGAAAGTTGTTATACTCATCAGCTTTCATTTGGTATAAAAATCATTGCATTATGAGGCTAAAGATTTTTTAATGATCAGAGGGAATATTATGATGACTGGAGGAATATTCTGGTCGTCGGAGGTACTATTTCGACAACCATTTTAGTCACTTTTGTGGAAAAAATTCTTAAAATTATATTGATAAGTTTTAGTGAGATTTTCAATGGTTTGTGAATTAAAAATCACGAAACGTTTAGGTGAGAATACGAGAAATTTCCGAATTTCATAAATGGACTTCTTAGGCAATTCGGATGATACCTAAATTGTTATTTAAGTCCAATAACTCCTAATTAACATTGATTGAGATATTTTTCTTTCAATTTACTAGGTATAGCTGGAGTGAGACTCCACCGAAAGGTTTGAACAGACGAGTTCGATTATCAAGTAAGTTTATAACAACTTACTATTACCGTAGTTGTACTAACAAATGAATAATGTTTAGTGTTGATATTGTAATAACCCGTTTCTACACTCAAGGAATCAATTGTTAAATTGAGGCATATCATATGAGAATTCATGAAGTGCATTCATTTGCAAGCATCATATTCGCATCTATACATGAATCATGATTTAGAGACATTGTAAAAATAGTATATATTCATTTGATATATCCTGGGGTATGAAAGATCTTAAATGATTATGATGTAATTGTATGTTGATTATGACTTGAATTTTTTTTGATGGATTATAATTAGTGAATTGAGAATTTATTGTTACAATTGACTGATTGATAAGGTGATATGTGCATCTAATCTATGAAAAATGTTAAAGGACAAGGCAAATTGATACATGGAAATTTAAGTTGAATAGGCCTACGAAATAGACATGTGGCATTGAGAATAAGTGACAAATGGCTTAGCTAATTGGGAGATAAATGACTTTAGTACATGAGTGATAAGTAGCCTAGGAATTATGTGACAAATGGATCAAACATTAGGTGACAATTGGTAGAATGAGAAGAAGACACATAACGTATCTCTTTATTTGACAAGGGCACATGTGTCTCACCCCTCTCCGCACACTTGCACCCCACGACCTCCACACTTGAAAGACATCTTCTTTCATGTTTTGGTTACTTGCTACCCTGTTCATTCTTCATACTAACGACACTCTCACACCACTCCATAACCCTTAAATTTTTGCCAAAATTTTGTAGCCTTTATCTTGTGTTTAGAAACCCTTCTCATTCCATCTTGTTCTTGGATTATGTTTTATCCTTGCATGTTTGGAGGACTAAATTAGCTTGATGATTGAGGAGTTTTTGAGCTGAACAAGTAAGTGATTTATTCATCTATTGTGATACATGTTAGCATAACATTCATGATGATTATTTGGGACGAACTTGGTTGTGGTATTCATGATGAAGTTGTACTGGAAATTTGATGGATGAATTGATTTTTTTTAATGTATGAAACCATAGGCTAGAGCCTTTTCAATGGATGATTTTAGATTGGGATTTGAAGTATAATTAAGGTATAATTGAGGTATAATCAATTGATTATTATGATGGTGTTAGAATCTGGAAAAAATTTGAAGGAAATGGATGGTGAACTTTCTATTCACACATCCCACGATCGTGAAAGAATCGTTGAAGCTGCATAAGCTCCTTCTTACAATTGTGGGCAATTCACAATCGTAGGAAATGCTCTTAAATGAAAAAAATTCTATTTTGTGTGATTGTTGAACCAACTATGTATAAGCTACTTTACCTTAGTGTATTTGAACTTGATTGACGCTTGAAATGAACCTAGACTGTTGTTAGATTAATTGGTTAAGGGTTTGATAAGTTTAGGTTGTCAGTTGAGGTTATAACTTAAGGAATGGATTATTGGAGATTAATGTATATAAATCTAAAATTGTGAGTTGTTAAAGGAATGAAGGTGTTCATATGGATGCAAATGTGATCCAAAGGATAAGAGAGATGTGAATTAGGTATGAATGAATGAGAATTGGGAAATTGTGTGAATATATAATGTTAAAGGATTGGTGAATGAATGATTGATGAATTTATAGTAATCAAGTTTTCTTAAGTGTAACATCCCGTTACCCATATTAAGGCTAAAATAGTAAATGTGAGAGATTGCTGAGAAATTAGGAAATACATCTCATGCTCATGCATTACACAAGATGCACATACACATAAATATTGAATCTTTGCACATAAAGATAATTGTACATGCAATCATTGATAATTTTCAGGTATAATTGTTTATAAATGTGAGTATATTTGGAAATGTGATTTTTATATGTTAAAAATTGATTTGGGGAGTGTATAAATTGATTTAGAATTTTTGGGAATTTTTGGAGAAATTTCTAGAAAATTGTTAGGTAATTTAGTTAGGAAAATTGCCATGTGGCAAAACAATTGTTAAATGGCAGTAGAAATTACTGTCCGATGGCAATGGAAATTTTGACAAATAACTTTAGGATTTATTGACAAGTGCCATTAAAAATTGGGAAATAATTGAAGTAGAAATTGTAATTGATGGGACTAGTTAAATTAAAGAACCAATTCAATGTTTTAGAAATTAGACATGTGACAAGTGACAAACATCACTTGCCAAACAATGCCTTAAGCCCACTACCCTTTTTAATTAAAAGCCTCCCCCCCTTTTTATTAGCTTCTACGATGCTCTCTCACTTAAGAGCCATTGGTGTTTTACTTGGCTCCCTTCATCATTTTCGTAGCTCTCTTCTCCCTCTCTTCTTCTTGAATTTTAACTCTTCAAGTCTCATCTTTCATGCTACTCTTCCACCTTGCTCTCTCCTTCATTCTCACTAAAAGACCCAACCTATTACTCCATGAAAGTTGATGATGGTGGAGATGAAAGAGTTAGGGTTTAACGGTGATTTTGAAGATTTGAAAGCTAAACCGAGTAAGTTATGCTTTAAATGTTATGAGTATTATTAAATGAAACTAGAATGATGAGAAATGTGGGATTGATGACTTGATTTTTGTGAGTTGAATGTGTGTGACATGGATAGTGAAAAATCTATGTAAATGTCATGTTTTGTAATTGTAAATGATCATTAATGACCCATGATTTGTTATAGATATGTTTTGGAAGTTGGATGATCCAAATAATGGTGTTAGGATGAGTGTAGGAAATCAATTATGAATGGGAAAATGAATATGTTCTATTTTTGGATAATGATCAAATATAGATCATGAATTGATTTGTGAATGTTTTGGATTTGAAATGGAGTTGAGAATGAGGAGTGATGAGGTAGAAAAGGTGATATTGGTATGAGTTGTGTTAGGATAAGATTTGGAAACAAAATTTGGCAGTTGACCTGGAAAATGTTGCAGCAACATAATATTTAAGTATGCTTCAGTCTTTTAGCCATAACTTCTTCTATAGTTGTCCAATTGAGATGATTCTTAGTTTGTATTAAATAGAGATATATGGCTATATTTCTTATGAAGACATCAAATTTAAATTCTATATTTAAGAGTCTCAAAATTTGACATGAAATTAGGAACTAGGTGCAACAAAAATTGTGGATGAATGTAAATGATGTGTTTTGTTTTGAATGTATGAGAATGTATTATACTTTGGGTGTTTATGATCAAGTGTGGAAAATGAAATGTGTATAGGTGATGTTGAGTTGAAATTGGGTATAGTTGAAGAAGTTATCCATTTGAGATGATAAATCAAAAGAGTTGAAAATTGAGAGTGAATGAAATTTGATTAGTGTTTAAATGATTATGGAATGATATTGCATTAGAAAAAGGTGAATTTGGGAAGATTAAGAGTATATGTGATGTTATAATAGGTTTAGGATCCTTTAGAGGGGTTTTGGAGATGAAAAATTTAGTAAATCCAAAGGTTACAAGGTCAGGTCGTGTAGATTCACACTGCTCGTGTGTTTTTGATGCAAAAAACACAATCTGACCTGAAAGAAACACAGGCTACCCATGTGATTTCACACGACTGTGTGTCTCAAAATGACCAAATCTCTTTTCAGAGGCTTTACAAAAGTTGTATATCTAGAAGTCCTCTTCGAAACCATCCAAAGATGACCTTAATCCGACATCTTTAGAAAAAGTTATACTAATTGTACCAAAATAGGTACAATAGGATTGAGGACATGTTTGATTAATTTGGCCATAACTTCACCATCTAACCCCCAAATGAAATGATTCTTAAAAAAATAGATTCCTAACACATTTTTATATCTCTCCATGAAAAATTGTAGCATTATGAATTTATTTAAAAAATTTTGGTTGAAAGAAAGTGAGGGAATCTATTGGAATAGTATGAACTGGTGTGATTTCATTGAACATGTTTGGATATTTTAGTTATATCTTGATCTTTAGTTATCCAAATGAGATGATTTTTGATTTGAAGTAAATTAGAGAAATAGGGCTACAAATTAGATGAAGAAGCCAAATTTTGATACAGTCTCTAAGACTTCCAATTTCAAGATGGAAATTGAGTATATTATACTATTTCAGTATAACAACAACAAACTCGAAATTCAGTTTTGGAGAAATTTGAAAGTGATTCAATGAGTAATGAATTTTGATTTTGATGGTTTTATTGAGGTATAAACTTAAGTATAAATTATACTTAGGTGAGTCTCAAGATAGAATGAATTATATGACGAGGATAATGGAAAAATACCTTGGATTGTCATGAACATGCATGGTACATATTTCATTGCATACATGTGCATTATTAAACACTTATAATTGTGCAAATTGTGATATGTGTATGTTTTGCATGATATATAGGATTGTATTGAGAGCCATCATCCAGACATTTCCAGACCTTAGAAGCAAATGCTAATCTGGAGCATACTGTGAGTCGACCTAGATGGTCTCATTTCATTATTTGTTCTATTTTAAATTTTGTATTGATTGACTACTGATTGATCATATGAATGTGATTGATTGTGCTGAATTCTGGACAAAGGGTTCGATGATTGTGAAGCATGATTGAGATATTGAAGTGCTCCTTGTATGGTAATTTGATGAAATACGTGATACATGACTTGATTGTTAAATGCTGGAGCTAGTTTCGAAGAAAAATGTGAATATGCATGATAATAAAAAAGTGATACCCAACTTTAATATTGAGTGTTGGACTAAGGTCCGATGAAATGCGAATGTGATTGAAAGAGAATATGCAGATGTAATTGATGCATTCCATTTCATGAATGCATAAAAGATAAAAGTAGTTGTAACCAGAGTAGCCAGCATGAAAAGAGCTTTAAGCTCAGTAATACGCATCAAAGTCTTAGGCTCAACGTTTAATGAGTCTGATATCTCCAATGGATATGGGACTGTTATCAATGAGCCCAAAATCTACAATGGATACAGGACAGTTATAGGGACTGGGTCACATCAAAGTAATAAATAAAAATGAGTCTCACGTACATTGCATATGAAAATTGATATGTATGTTTCAAATGAACAAAATGAATTGTATGACTGCTCTGAATGTGAATTGTGAAGTAAGTGATTAAAATGATATATAATGCAAAGTGATTATTATATAAATGATGTAAATTATGTGTTATGTGACTGGGTGAGCCATTAAGGATGATCACTCACTAAGTTTGTAAAACTCACCCAAAATTTGCAAATATTTTTCAGGCTCAGAAGAGTACCCTCGTTAGACAAACAGGAGTATACTTACTGCATTCAAGCAAGAGGTAGAGGTCGAGATCAGTTGACTCTGCATTGATACTTTCTTATTTGTGTATTTCGTTACATTTGTACAATGTGTATTTGAATATGCTTCTTTACGTAATAACTTTCCAATTTGGAAATGTTGTAAACAAGTTTGATTAATGAGTGTAGTAACACTCTTGAATGAAATTGTTTATGAATAAAATAGGTCAACTTGATTATTGCTTCCGCATACGTGATTAATTAAATAAAAAAATTTGGTACTCAAATTTCGAGCATTTGACTATTCTAGCATGCCGCCCTCGCGGGGTATGCACTCAGACATCATTCAGGATGTTGAGTACATGTCTCGAGAGGGTGGGGTGCTACATCAAGGCATAAATCGAATTGCAAACAGGATACATACAAGCTATGATGAATGAATGAGCAAGATTTGTGAATAAGATTACATACCCAGGATAGTCAATTGAGAATGCATTAAACATAACATATATACTTGTGTATGATTGAGTCCTCATTTGGTCAAACAAGTTGGTATTGTGTAGATATGTGTGTGTTGCGTGATATAGAAGCACAAATTGATTGACAACATTCAGACATTGTCGGATCGTCAAGGCAATAGCTAATCTGGAGCATACTGTGAGCTAACCTAGATGTTTTCTCACTATATTTGATTTTTTTGTTTAAATTCCAATTATTTAATTCTTACCTATGAGATTATGATAATTCTGGACATTGATAGCTCGAGGAGTCCAATATTTAGGAATGAATTGCAAGTCCTGTCTCCTTGTATGTGACTATGGAAAAATGAGTGCTTAACTGAATATTAAATGCCAGACTTAGATTTAATGAATATGATAAATGACTATGCATTCTAAATGAAAACAATTGATATTGAATTGTGTGAAATTGTACATTTCATGAATTTAATATGCATGATCAGATAAAGGAGTTGTGACTGGAGTGACCAATGTGAAAAAGAGCTTAAATATCAGGAAATGTGCACACAGAGCCACAGGCTCAATTATTAATGAGCCTGCATCCACAACAGGTAGGGGATAGTATTTGAAATGAGCTTAGTATCTACAACGGATACGGGAATTATTTGAAATGAGCCTAGTATCTACAATGGATACGGGACAGTTAAATAGACATTTGGCCACAACAAAAATAAAAATGGAAGTGGAGTCTCATGTGCATTTGTATACACATATCCTTACGTATATCCCGAGAATGATTGGAAAGAACCATTGATTTGTGTTGAATAATGATATGAAATACTTGTGTATATGTTGATGACATGAATGATTAAGATGAGTGATTGGATTGTTCTTAGATGACTTTATGAAATGCTTATATTCCTAATGTGCTTGCAAAATATGATATGTATATTGTGATTTGGTATACAAACTAAGTGATGTGTTGAATGAGAATTGATTCTAAATAATGTGATATATTTGTGAAATTGGTTTTATACTCGTGACATTTGTTTTTTGACATGAGTGAGCACATCGATGATGGTTTACTCACTGAATTCACAAACTCATCAAAATTGCAATGTTATAGTTGATTATGAAGCATCTAGTTAGATTATTTTGGTCCAGCACCCAGTTTTATATTGTACGTATTGTATAAAGCTGTGAACTTTCACATGTTATGTATTGTATAAACATGAATTATGAGTGTAATGAATGTTTATGTTTGTGAGTCAAATGCAAAGAATCTTAGATGTCTTTGGTAATGTAAATATATGGATTATGAAATATAATGACAATGTAAGCTTATGGCAATGAATGATAAGAGGAAACTTAGTTCTTCGAAATGCTTATATTCTATATTATGTTATGATAAGTTAATATGACTGCTCTAACATGTCATTTCCTTAGGGTATGTGCTCAGATATTCTCTAGAACGTCAGTATATGCTTTATGGTAGTGGGATGTTTCAGGTATGGATGACAACATGTAGCAATGCATAACCACATTCATATACATGTGTGTGTGTGTGTGAGTGTGTGTGTGTGTATATACTAGGTATAGCAGGAGTGAGATCCCTATAGAAAGGTTCATATCGATGAGTTCGATTACCAAGTAAATGAATATTGTTCAGTGTTGGTATGGATTATAACATATAGTAATGTATAACCACATTCATATGCATGTGCGTGAAATATATATATAACTAATGCTTATATACAGTAATGTGTACCCACTTTAATATAATCCTTTATATCGAATTAACTGAGTGAATATATTGGGTTAGGTATTGCATACATGCATTATTTATTACATAACTGAATGTTTACTTGATAAATTGCATGCTTAATAATTTGATATGTATTGCTATATTCGATTATGGGGAAGAAAAGATCTATAGGATGTGTTACCTGATGGGTACGCATTAGGACTAGATGTGCACTGGTTATGACTATGAGAGTTGTTTTGTTATTGATATTAAGATATGTTATGGGTCGATCTTGGTTGATGCTTGGCTCCCGATCAGACCTTATTTATGATGCTTATGACTTTGGACGCTTTGAGCGAGGCCTGGTTTGTTGGTGATGCTTAGCTCCCTACAGTCCTTTAGATTAAGAGAGCCTTACAACTATATGAGTATAAGAGTATGGCTGGGTTGTTGGTGATGTATAGCTCCCACAGCCATTCGAGGCTTAGAGTTGTGAGGCCTTATCCTTGGAGACTAGGGTATATTCTTCCCCACAATGTATTTGTGTTGTTGAAGTGATTGGATGTATAGCATGATGTTTATGTATTTTGATATTCAGGCAAGACTGTTCAAATAACATTAGGTATTGTAGGACAATATGAGCTTACTCGGCGAGGTTTGACTTACCTTAACTTTTTTTTCAGGTCAGCTATCACTGACTTTGTAGCAATGACTCTTGTGACGTGTCCTCTGCAGCCTACCTACGTTTGTGTATGTGCTTTCTTTATTTTCATTTATCTTGTATTGTGTCGTTCGTAGTGATAGGATTTCATAAATTGTAAAACTTCTTTCTTATGCACATTATTATTATTGTATTGTATGGACTTGCTTCTTTCTTGGGGTTTGAATTTATATTTTCATTAGTGCTCGGCTTACGTGTGATCTGGGGTTTTAAACCTCGATCGTACGTGTTGGTCATATGCCCATTTTGGGTCATGACAAATTATATGTTGTATTGAATTGAATTTATCTCTTGATAGTCAAATGGTGAAGATGCTTTCTAATTGCTCTTCTGTCATAATTCAAACAGGCACATGATTGACATGAGAAACTTGAAAGCCAAAGCTCTCAGGTTACATATAAGCTTGACTATTAGTGATAGAAATAAATGCAAATTTTAAAAAATAAGTGATAACATAGGACAAGTGAAAATAAATGAAAAGCATACATAGAAGTATATATATATAATGCAATAGATGTTCCTCTAAGTCATTGTTACGAAGTTACACTACAAGAAAATCGCAATATAGCGACGGAAAAATAGCGACGGAGTATATGGCGTCTGTTAATTGCGACGGAAA
>JANVCQ010000009.1:14081872-14092369 GCA_025531925.1 Erythroxylum plowmanianum | reverse complement strand
GATTAAATTATAAATTATTCCAATATTCATATCAATTAAAACAAATCATGAATTTCTAATTTTTATTAAAACATTATGAACAAAATTTATCAAAATTATTATAAATTAATTATAATTTCATAAATCCTTGACAATCCACGACGTCTATTGAGTTAGACATCGCAGAATTTCTATTTTCTGCGATGTCTCCACAACGTCGTGAAAACTCAGACAATCCCTGACGTTTTCACCAAACGTCGGGAATTATATACCACTTTTACGACGTCTTCATAAACATCGCAGAATCGCTATGCCATCTACGACGTCTTCACTCAGACGTCGGAGAACCCCATTACCTACCCCATTATCTACGACGTCTATTGTGACGTTTTAATAGACGTCGTAGATGGTTTTCTGCGACGTCTTAAGGGATTCTACGACGTCTATTAGACGACGCAAAATGTATGCTTTTGTTGTAGTGAATCGTGATTTTTATTTAAATTTCAGTTTTAAATGTGTCAAATACAACCATAACAAAATTTATAACGTCCAGTCACTAATTGGAAGAACTACAAATGTCATGATTAGTGAAATAATTACAATCGAATTATATGTGTTGGCCTTGCGGACATATAAGCGAACCCCTTGCGTTTTTGCTTTAGCCCAATATTTTCATCTCATCAACAACATTAACGACTTTTGAATCAAAAAATTATATAAAAACATAAAATATAAAAGAATGACCGGGCATACAATCGAAGGGAAGAACAGTTGACGGCCCAGGCAAATCCTTCTTCTTTAAGGAAAAATACAATAATAACAGTCTCCATTAATTGTATTGACCAGCTTTGTTTAATGGTACGTGAAACGTTTCAATGGTACGTAGTTTTCAGATTTTCTTTGATAACTTCTGGCCTGGGCCAAACGCATCCCATGAGCATGCATGAATAAAGGTGAGTTTTCTTGTTCAGTAGGATAGAAATTTTTGCTGAGGTTTAAAGCATGATTTTTACTATATGTTTAATGTTAGACATCTATGGATCGAGTTATAACATACCTGTATCCATAATCGTTTTGTATAATTTTGATGTTCTTCATACAAGTTTATTCCCTCTCTACCTTTCGTCTTCTGTAAATCGGTTTTCTCAATAGTTAAGATAACCTTTCATAAGTTTCTAAAACTTATTTATACTCTTACCAACCATCAATGTCGGTTTATATCGAAAGAGAGAGGCAAAGGGTTTTTGACTTATTTAAAATCCTTTTATTTAATACCTAATAACCATCATCTTGGTTCTTTTCACGGACTCTAACTATAAATCACATGAATCATTCTAACATTTAAATATCAAATGAATTAATTTATTGATAATCTATCTATAACTAAATTATAATTTTAATTTATTCTGTCAGTATTATTATTTAACAAATAATTATATTATTCTATAATGTTATAAATAAAAATGCTACAACATATCCTTAAAATAACTTATTTAACTAATTGTACATCTTTTTAATAGAAGTTTTCTTAAAATAGTTATAGCAAAGAGAGACTTTCAATATAATTAATCATAATATAATTATTGGATCCAATAACTCAATGGGAGAAGGAATTAACTCGGTTGCATGTGATTCAAAGATGAAACTATCAACCCCAGTTTATTGTTTACTTGTTGCTCGCAATTATAGT
Source organism: Erythroxylum plowmanianum (assembly GCA_025531925.1). Lineage (NCBI taxonomy): Eukaryota > Viridiplantae > Streptophyta > Magnoliopsida > Malpighiales > Erythroxylaceae > Erythroxylum > Erythroxylum plowmanianum. The sequence goes on along the minus strand of JANVCQ010000009.1, from coordinate 14,090,700 downwards.
TTGAGTACGTGATGAATGTTTCATAATTAAATGTAAACCCAATGAAGAGTAAAAGTTCAAGACTCCAACGAATTAGAAGCTGCATTAACTTTGTGGGGCGGCGTCATAGACTTTATGGTTCGTTTTGGCATATTCATAAGTTTGCACAAGAAATCATGCGAAGCGCTTGCATCGTACGTTCTTTGGGAAGAGCTTTTATCATATTGGGCCATTCACAATTAGAGCCATTTTACATTGTTCCATTTCTTTTTGATAATGTTTTAATAGTAAATGGAATTTAATGCATTTTCTGTCACTGAATTCAGCCTAAACTGTTTTCTTCGAAAATATCATACCGGTGACTTCTAAGAAGAGCATTTGCGGACAAAGAGGATGATTACATCGAAATGATGGACTGTCTCGTCCTTATTCATAAAGCCATCTTTCATGTATCTATACCTATTTTGTTCTCTAGCGATTAAGGTGGTGTGGTGTGGTGTCGACTTGTGCATAATCGAACTTCTTAAAATGGAATAATGGGTATAACTTTCTTAATATCCAATCAATTAATAGGACAAATCGCTGGAGTTATCGTACATGTGCTTCTATATAGTTGTGTGCATGTCTATGTTGCTTGCGCTCATCTTGCAGCACATCACAAGCCTACAAAATATTGGCATTCATGACCACATCCAAGTGGGGATAAAAGTTGGAATTGTCGAAATCCGTGGGATGATAATTCTATTGTTTTCCTCGTAAGATTTAAACATTTCATTTTAAAGAAACTGAGAATTCATCTAATCCTTGTTTGCAGGTCTCCTCTGGTCGACATGCAGTATTAACTTCACATCAATTAAAGAACAAAAAAACACATTACACATGCCTTTGCGCTACATTTAACGCAAATAATAAAAGATATAAATTTTTTATTTTATTTATTTTCTTTCAGTATGAAAAATTTAAAAATTCTTTATTAAATTTGTCTTTGAATCACTTTAATATAAATTTGAATCAAAATAGTTGTCATTTACAAAATACACAATTAGATAACAATATCCATTAAATATATTTAACACTACAAAAAATCTGGTTTACTGACCGAAAAAACCAACAGTAAACGGAAGAATTCCGCCACTAAACTATATTTTCCCTCAACTTTTCTGACAAACAAGTAAAAACTGTCACAAATCTCTTATTTTCTTGTAGTATTTACTGACTTACACCTTTATCGTCACAAAATTTCATCGCAAATTGATTTCCTTCTTTATTTAGCGACCTATATTTCGTCTGCCACTATACAAACTTTTTCCCAACAATCTTGCCAATGAAAATTCTGTTTCATCAATAATTTACAACCGTTTAGATTTTTTCAGTAATTTTATGTCGCTAATTCCAACTTTTCTTGTAATGTAATGGAAAATCTTTCATTATCATTTTTAATATTACACATGGGTTTTTAAATGTTTCAATATAATAAATATTGTTTTGAAAAATTACAAGAAATTTTACTCATAGAACTTTTCATTTGGAAGAGTTTATGGTAGAATTGAGTCATTCTAAGAAAAAGTTACCAAATGCTTTGTATATACTTGCGCCTTAATTGCTTTGATGTAGCCCAAAAAGCTTACTTCAGTTCGTACATGTATCTAAGTCTCAAGAGTTAACAAACAAGAGAGCACCGCGTTTACTCCAGAGTCATTACAGAGATGTAGGCATGTTTTGCTCACTCGTGCTTGTGTTTGCTAGGGATGGCATTACCCAAAACTTTTATCCATGCGATGATTAATAATTCACCAAGATTTTGAATATTTGCATTCACCTTCGTGACTGAAAAAATGAAAATAAAAGCATCATCATTTTCCCAACTACTGTAGATATCATCTTCAAAATACCACCGTCACTACACAAGTACGCAACTCTCTAGCTATATCGGTTAGTTTGCATATACATACGTATATTATTTTCATCAATATTTTGTAAACATATTAATGTCATTATTTATATGAGGCAATGCTCAACGCTTACTTAGTTTTAGTATTCACACACACACACATATATAATCAGTACCATACAAATTAGTATTACATCCCTCAACATAATAACACAACCAAAGCACTGTTCTCTATCTGATACATATCAATGCCACCGTCGCCGATACCAGAATAATGATGGATATGCCATGTCCTCAATCCAAACCCTCCCGAATAGTCTTGGCAGTTGCGATATCAAAACCTTCTTTATCATTTTTGACTCAGACTACTAGAGAGAGATCACTTGTTATTGGATATTGCCACCAAATAAACCCAGATGATCCTGACCGTTCGTCTGTCCATTAATATATATATATATATAAAGTATACAGAACTTTCATGCATGAAAGAGAGAGAATGTTATAGGGTGGCTTCTCTCTCTCTCTTCTCTACTTCACTGTTTGAGCTTGCATTTGATGATCTTGTTGGTTCTGGATGATGGGTGTGGCTGATGAACCATTAGCAGTAGAAGGGGAGCTTGCATGCCCATTTCTTTGCGCTTTTCCTGATCTTTTGTTCTCTGATTTTGGCCCTGGTTGCCGTACTTTCACTCCTCGTATCAACTGCATTATTATTATTATCATCAACTCCTGAACAAGTAAAAGTATTGAATCACAATATAAATTATGATATTTGTACGTACATATTTGCCGCATTTGACATCGGAATATATAACTATGAAATCCCCTTCTTGGAGTCCATTGGCTCTGACAAAATCTCCTGAAATCAATAATATCAATGGAAATTCTGATACCTATTTGCCTGTGGGACTAGGAAATTTCATAAATGAAAACATGTTAATTAAATGCAGATGGCCCACCAGTGTTTTCGAGGAGGTACATCCTGCTTTTGTTGTTGGGCCAGAATCTGAAACTCCACAAGGAGAAAAACAATGGCAGAAGCGGAGGTTTAGTTTGCAAGAAACTGGATGTTTAGAGAAGAATGTATATAGAGTAGCAACATAAAGAGCATCAATCACATGATTAAATTCTAATACCTGTAGCGCATGTTCCAAACACGAGAAGTTCCTATGTCCTCCATGGCGATGGAAATGCCGTCCCTTGCCTCCAGTTCAGGAAGATGGGTTTCTGCTTCTTTCTGCATTACCAACTTAAAATTTTCAGTGAAATCATAATATCTACATCTTGTTCTTATACATGCAATGGTTTGTAAGTACAAAAAAGATCAAATAACAGCACCTTTGGTAAAACAATCCTCCCAAGATTGCCGACATCGCTCTGCTTCAACACTTTTTGAAGAAGGAACCTCAAATTCTTCTCAGGTTTCCATCCCTACAAAAAATAATAATAATAACGACATTAACAACAAATACAGGTACATCTCTTATATAAAATTCCTACAAAAAACTCACAATTTCACAAATAAAACAGGGACAATCTGCAATCAGAAAAAATCCAATCACCCACCTGCCGCCTATCTGAAGTTACCTGCCGCTGATAATTCTGAGTTTGCATGGCTGGCCGATCCACCGTACCCCCCGGTGGTTGTTCCACAGGTAGGACAGGGGCAGTCGAACCAGACCCTCCGCCAGCTGTCGGCCAAAAAGCCCAACTCCCGGGGTTAGTTTGACCTCCTGGGGCACCATTTTCATTTCCAAGCCTCTGATCTGCAACTTGACCTTGTTGCTGGTTTTGATGGTTAGTTTGGTTATTCTGACTTCTGTAATGCGACAAAAATCTTCTCTGTCTGGCCATTCTCTTCTTCCTTGCTTCCTTCGTCGCCGACGAGCCTAACCTCACCAGTCTTTGATCACTCTGCCCTGGAACATACTGATACGGATACTGATTTGCGAAGCCAGTAAAAGCGGGAGGATTTGGCTGAGCCGGTTGGAAATTGTTGCTGTCAGAAAATGAATTGTACTGAGAAGCCAAAGCTAATTGCGAGTTTGGCCATGATTGTGCAGAGTCAATAATGGGATAATCTGTTTGTGGCGGGTAAAGGTTTCCATTGATGTTTGGTGCCCCATGTACAAAAGGGTCTACATAGCCACCAACCATTGGTGTAAAACCGGTCTGAACCACTGTTGAAGTGTCAGCAATATAAGCTGTTTTAGGTGTTGGTGCAATCCATGGAGTCGGGTTGAAACAAGGGTTTAGTTGATCAGCTTGAACGGAATTGCAGTTAACGTTAGGAATTAGGCCAGGGCTCGGGTTAGAGTTAGGGTTAGGGTTAGGGTTATGATGAGGGTCTTCTGGGTATTGACAGGGCTGGATGGACGGTGATTCTCTCATGCGTCTTCTTTGTAGGTGATTGGTTTGAACCCATTCGAGAATGAGCTTCAACAGCTGCTTCATAGCTTCTCTTCCACCACCCAAACGCTTTGCCGCACATTCTATGGTGGCTTTCTTGATTTTAACTTTTCTCAAGTCCTCTGCTGAGACAGTCTCCTTGTTGCTCTTCAGCCACTCTAGAAACACCATCGCTAGATCATCCGTAGCTCCGGTTACACCATCTCCTTGTTGGGTCTGATCTCTTTGCTCACTTTTGCTTTGAATCAACCAACCTTCATTTCCCTGTTGAGGCTGGTGGTTTTGTTGTGACAGCTGTTTTTGTTGGAACTCCTCAAGAAGATTTTCATGATCAGACTGGAATAGAGAAGAACTGTCAAAAAGATCGTTGCTTTGAAGCAGATCCATGTACCCAAAGTTCTCCATCATGTCCGTGCAGTCAACTCCTTCCATCCCTTGATCGGGCGGCTGAAGTACCTCCATAGAGGCAGTAGAAGACAAGGCTGCCGTGGATGCATCCACAGGATCATGTTGACCTGGAGTTTCGTAATTATGGTGGTGATGACGAGGAGGAAAATTATGATACTCGTGACTCCTTTTCTCTACATCGTCATCAGCATCCGACTTCAAAACGGCCCAAGAAGCCGAAGAAGAAGAAGAAGACGAGCCGGTCATGGTCTTGACAGGAGCTGGAGTTGATGAAGAAGAAGAAGAGGATGACATGCAAGGAAAGTCTGGAAGAGGAGGGAAGTCACAGTAGAACATTGAAGCATCATGCACATCCAGTAAATCGTCTTGCTCTCTAACCAACCAGATCTCTCTATCTTCATTAGCTAAGGTCTGTTCGTCAACCATAGCATCAAATCCAGTTGTTGGGTCCGCTTCATTTCCAAAGTCTTCATGCATATCTTCAGCATGCACTTGCAAACCCTTCATCTCTAGTTTTCGAGAGTATAAAGTGAAAATCTGAAATATAAAAAAACTAAAAAAATTGCAAGTTGAAGGGTCTTTTAGATCCAGTTGCAAGCGAAAAGATTCGGAGAGAGAAAAAAAAAAGGGGAGAGGATAAGAAGTGAAGGATAGGGTTTCCTGTGTACGGATATGTGCAACGAGGAAGACTGTATCAGGTTAAGGAAACAAAGGGATGCTAAGGGCCCATCATCAACAGTGAAGCAACATAAATCATCTGAACAACAAACATATTACAGAGATATCATAAACAAATACATATTACCACAAACAGAAAGCGACCCTTCTCTGCTAATCTTTGCCTTGATTACTATTTTAATTGTATCATCTGTCAACACCATCCAACAGTAATCAAACGAGTAGGGTAAACACAAAAAAGAAAATGTCCAACTAAGAACCACACCTATAAACCTTATATATGTTTCTGCACACAGACCATACTACCGGAGATGGGATTTTGGAGATGAACACAGATACCCGCAACTGAACCTATAAACCACATGTTCAAATGTTTTTAAAAGTACTCAAACCCCACAAGCCCCATGCGTGTGTTCTGGTCTGTTCCAGGAAGTTCAAAGAGTTTAAAACCTTTTCCTGCACAGATAGGTTCAAAGAAGTTGTTTTGGGGGATTTTGTCAATACTCAATTCACCATAAGAGAAGAAAAGGGGAGAGTGATAGATAAGAAGAAAAGTAGTTTTAGAGAGATATAGAAAGGAATACGAGAAGAAAACAAAAAAAACAAAACCTCGTGCCTCTACTTTCTTCGCCCTCACTCCGGATTTTGTGCCATCCAACCATTCGTTCTCTCCTCAGTGGCTCACCGCAGCGGTGCCTCTGCCTTTAAGTTAAATAAGTAATCACAGACTGGACTCCATATTTCTGAATTTACCCATAAACCAACAATTCTGACTATGTGTTTATCTGAACTAAATTTCACCGTTGCCTGATTTAATATTAATTTTTCGATATAAACGAAATCAATCAGAAACGCTTTTTCTGCTGTTTGGTTTAAAATAAAATTAAAAAAAGTAGACTCTGTTAATTAATGATAACTTTGCAGCTTCTTGTTGCATTTGATTCGAAACAGATTATGACTGCTAATATACCCAGAAACACAAACTGTAGGTAGAAGACAAATTTCATGAGGAGTACCAAAGACAAACAATACACTCTACCGTCCATGCGTTCACTCTCTCTCTACATTTTACGGTGACGCTTTGTAGAGTAGAGAGACAGAATGGACCGACTCCCTCACTCACTCTCCATCTATTGGTCTAACGTGGGAGATTTTGTCTGGATTCGTGGGCTAAGCGGCGCAGGTTCCAGCTTAGAGCCACGTGTCCATGCAAACCTGACGCATCCCTCTACGTTTTTATCCGTAATTTTCTCTCTAATCTACCAATAACCGCGCTCTTCCGTTTCAATTCCGAACATCATCTATTAACTTCACATGAGGCCACAAGCAAGGTATCTGACAGACGTCTTCCCCGCTGCCACGTTAATGGCTCTGTCATTCCTTATTGGTTCTCTCTGTGTTTAGGGTTTTGGTTCAGTTGCTGCGTAGATTTTGTCCAGAAGGGCTGCGGGCGGTTCACATGAAGATGATTATGGGCCTTCCAATATTATTTTGCCACGTGTGAAGGTAAGAAAAGAGGCCATGTGATTTTGGAATAGATGCGGTTGCAGGGAGACTGTAGCTGGCATATCTTGTATATTATTTGTATACAGTATTATACACCATACGACCATTATAGGTGGTAGACGAGTGGTAGAAGATAGTCGTACGTTGTGGTGTAGTCATTTCTCGTACGCAATCCCATTCAATTATGTACCATAATATAATTGCCAATTATCATTATGATGTAATCGAATCGCATTCATGGTCATAAGTTTATAACGTTGTTTATCCGATAAAGAATATAATTTGTCCGTTAAGATGTTTGTTATTTACAAATGATGATCAACTTTAGATTACACAATGGATTTCGTTTCTAATATAAATTTACTGTAAATATTTGAAACTAAATCCGAACGCTTAATTCAAGGTAATTTAGTCACATTTTTTCTTTATCTTATAGCTTAAACTATGGCAAGTTAATTTAAATTTTGGCCCTTAATTACCATTTTGTCATATCTTATAAACTGTAAATATGTTGAACTTATCGCTTCTTATAAGCACATTATCGGGTTCCCACCGCTAAACTGACACGAAAAACATTCAGAACTACATCATTTCCTCTACTCAAGATTTTACGAAGGTAAAAAGTGAAACTGGGCTCAGAACTGCGAACATGGATTTGCAAACACAATAATGAATTTACATCTATCTTGGACATTGGCTACTGTTGAAATATCGTACTACATTGATCCTCAAACTTAAATTTCGAACAACTGAGACGTATAATAGTTTTTACACTTCATTTATCTGAGATATGCAAGAAGTGGTTTCAAATATCATACAGTAACTTTTAAATACAACAACTGCACGTACAATCACTGCAATGGAAACAAGTTCCAAGATCGTTGCTAATAGTCGTTACCAATGTTTTAAAAACCGGACCGGACATCGAACCGGTTAAAGAAAAGGTTTAAAGTTTAGAGGTTCAACCGGTAGTGAACCGCTATCAAACTGGAATATAATAAATAAGATGAAATTTTTATAAGAATAAATAAAAATAAAATATTTTATTGAAATAAAAAATACACTAATGTTTATTATTATATAATGAACTAAAAATAAATAAATATGAGTCCAATATAAAATTTAAAATAACAATGAAAATCAAAATTGTATTTCTGAAGGAGGTTGCGTCTCATCATCGTCAAAAGCTCCAAATTCTCCAACGCTATTTAAAGATTCGTAAACTACGCTTTCATCCAAAATATTTGCATCCACTTCTTCTACTGTATTAAAATAAATTACAAATTAGTAACGTATGAAATTATTCTTAATTGTAAATATGTTGTCGTAATCAGGTGTATACTATAAACCCATATTAAATCTAAAACCTTATTAAGCTTAAGAAGTAAAGTTGGAATAATAAAATTAATATCCAAGGCCAGGCATAAGTAAACAGAGTGTTAAAAAGTTAATCATATGATCTGGGCATGTGTGACAATGAAGGGATTAGGGGAAGGGGATGGGTGAGAGGAGACAAGGCACGTGCCGCCACGTCTCTACCCAAAGGTGTTAGAATCAAGAGCGAGGGAGGTTCATTGTCAGTCATAGGCTTGCTTTGCACTCTCCACTCTCCTCTCTCTCGGTCTCGCCAGTCTCATCTCTTTCTTCTCCAGTCACTCACTATGGTCCTCCTTCAAGCTCCCGCCAGTGAAGACGCACCCGAAGTGCACCGTTTCAGCGATGATCTCGAACACGACTCCGCCTGCTCCACTCCTTACGTCAGTGCTCCCTCCAGTCCCGGCCGCTGCGGAGGTGGCGGGGGTTACTTCTTCAGTGCACCGGCCAGTCCCATGCATTTCCTGTTATCATCCGCCTCTCGGCCTCCGTCTTCTGAGCCTGATCCCGACTTCGAGTTCTCTTCTAGGTTCTCAAGCGACGGTTCTCTAGTTTTAGGCTCCATGACCTCCGCCGACGAATT
>JANVCQ010000009.1:14027412-14081772 GCA_025531925.1 Erythroxylum plowmanianum | reverse complement strand
GGATTTTATATAGAGAGGTTATTAAGTGAAACCGAACCGGACCATTGACCGGTTCAGACTATTTCCGGTCGGACCGACCGGTCCGGTCCGGTTTTTAAACCCTTGGTCATTACTCATTAGCGATAATATATATATTTACCCGCAAAAACTGTCTCCAAATTTTCGTAGCTTAAAAATTATAGGCTTTATCTAATCGTCGCTAATAGTTTTTTGCATATGCTTTATTTTTGTAGTGAAAAATTATTAGTGACATCTTAAGAAATTGTCAACAATAAATTCTTTTCATGCTTAGTTTCCGTAGCCACAGATTATTAGCTACGTTTTCAGATATGTAGCTAAAAGTCTAAAATTGTTACTAATTGCTTTTAGCTACGTTTCCAGAAACGTAGCTAAAAGTTTTTAACTACATTTTGTAAAAGTAGAAAAATGTTTTTAACTACGTTTTATAAAATGTCATCAAATTTTTAATACATATTTTAACTAAATGTTATACCATGTTAATTATACTTATTTGTGACATTTTTAATCCATATTATTATATATAATATTTAGATTTTTTGTTTTTAATTTATCATACAAAAATATAATACAAAAATAAATGATAATTTGAAACATTGTATATAAAAAAATAAAATATCATTAAATTTGATTATGTACAAGATTTTAATTACAACTTCAAAAATACTTCTATACAAAATATAAAAAAAAATACAAAGATTAGTTTACAAGGTATAATACAAATCACTCAACTTCATTTTCATCATCACTGCTTTCATAATCCAGGCTAAGCATTTTTTTTAAAGTACTTATCATGCTTGGTCAACTTTTTTAAAGTATATTGTAATTCAATCTTAAGCGTCTTGTTTTTCTTTTTAAGACATTGAACATGTGTTGATATTGACAAGGATGAAATAACTGGCTTAGGGTCAAATCAAGACTTTGATATATCCAGATTGTGTACCAAGCACATAATTGTAAATATCTTCTACATTTGCCTTATTTTCTTCAGATATTGATGTTTGCAGTAAATCTTGAATCCTATCCTAAAATTTAAAAAAGACCAATATTCAATGCAAATATTATTAGTTGATACTACATAAATAAATAAACTTAAAATTTAAACAATTTTTTATACTTAGTTATTTTGTGCTTCGTCAAACATTCACCCTTAACCTTCCTTATAGTGAGTGAGTTTGTAAAGTGTGATCCTATCACACTCTTGTCTATGTAGTTCCTTCTCACTCTGTTTTATGGGGGGGAAAAAGCAATGCACAATAAATCATATAATATTTATTGATATAATTATAACTTGTAAACAAAGATCTTACATATTCATTTCGTACGATAACAAATGGTTTGGAGCCTTGGTTATGAGGAGTTTTCATTTTTCCTCTGTTCACCTTGGCCTTCTCACATTTTTCCTAAATAAAGAAAAAAGATAGTCATTAAATCATTTAACAAGATGAATGGAAGCAAATGTGAAGGAAAAGTAAACAAATATGAACGTTGGGAAAGGCCAAATAATGACACAAATTGTTCCAGTTTTCTAGAGACATCCATTTTGAAACATATCTCCTTGCCTTCACATCAAAAGGAAAAGGATTAAAAAAAGGAGCAATAGCCAATTTATTGTTACTGATGCAGCCTATAATGACGATCCTTGGTCTATTGTTTCAACAATGAAGTGACACAGTATGAAACATTAGGATTGTCGATATCGACAATATTCAATTTCATCTATGACCAATAAATAAAAGTGTAATTAATCTTAAAATAAGTGAAACAATATTGCACATAGTTAAATAAATTAAAAATTTATCAAAACTTTATCTAAGGCATTCTCGAGCAAGGTAATTCTATTCTGGCAATTATCCCTAACTCACTACACAATTTTACTGATTGAATATTGTCTAAAGGATAACTTTGCAAAGTATCAGTATGTACTGAAAACTTGTTGGTCATTGCAACATTCATTCTTACAACTCATAACCTCTAGTTATATATCTACCTCTTTATTTGATATTGATATTGAAACTTGACAATAAATGAATAATGATAAGAAAATACGTATTAAACATGTAAATATATATTTGAGCATAAGTCTATTTGTAGGTGTTAAATATTAACAAACCTATATATCCCTCTGTACTAATTGAGGCAGAATGAGGTTGTTGTTGACTTGCTTCATTAATGGATGAGGTCGATTATTGTTGTTGGTTAGGAACTGACTGATCTGATTGTTGGTGGGTGAGAAAAATTTTAATACCTGTCACCTTCTTCCCTTTGTTTCTACGAAGTGCTGTTATATTGGATATCTATAACATAACTCAAACATCAACAATATGCATTAACATAACTCAATTATCAATAATCTACATTAACATAACTCAATCATATGCATTAACATAACTTGAAATCAACAAATCAACAATCTATATGAACATAACTCAATCATCAATAATCCGTGTTAACATAATTCAAGCATTAACAATATGCATTAACATAACTTAAACATCAACAATTTGCATGAACATTACTCACTCTTCAATAATCCACATTAACATAGCTCAAACATCAACAATACGCATTATCATAAATGTTACCAAAATTATATTTCAAACAATATCAATTTGTGTCTTAAACTGCTTTTCTCCCCCTTCTCTCTAGCTGCTTTTCTTGATTTACCCTCATAATTTTCTTTATTTGGTTTCATCTTTCCTATGCCTACCTCCCTCTGCCTTGGGTCCCTAAAAATTACTATTTTTGGTTCTTTTTTCCCACCCTCTCTCCTTCTGCCTAGGAACCTTTAGTGACCCGCCTCTCGTCAGGGCTCTTCCTATCTGGAAGGCCTTGCTAAGGTTGGGAACTTTACTATGGATAAGGGAGAAGCTTCTGGGACAAAATAAAACTTCCCTATGATGTCCACAGAAAACTTACTTGAAAATCTACCAATATGAAGAAACACTACAGTCTTGATAAGACTTCTACTCCCATAGTGAAAGACAACGATGTGGCCCCTTCTAGAGCATGGACAAAGAAACTTTTCACTCTATAGAAGAAGATAACTCTTAAACATTTTCACAATGTCTCCAAGGATAGTATCATCAGCCCTCTGATTGAGTTGTTAAATGTTGGTGCATAGGTATGGTCCTCTGCTCTCATTAGGTTCTTTTGGAACAAGAGATTATCATTCCCAGTGGTTAATGCTTGGGCCAAAGCACGATGGTCAAACAAGGGGTTAAAGTGGGTAATGTTACATAAAGATGGCACTTTTTTGATTAAATTTGCTAAGGAAAAAAGGTTGAATGATGTAATTGAACAGAGGTAATGACATATAGAGGATTAATGCTTGTTTATTTAATAGTGGAGACCTAGGATGGAAATGGATAGAGGCACAATTGACACATTCCCTATACGGGTTCAATTTCACAACTTGCCATTAGCATTGTGGACCATCGAGGGCCTAAGCTACGGCCTAAGTTACCATGCAAGTTCGTTGGGTAAACCCTTTATAAACAATTAGACGGCAATGATAGAGAGGATAGGGTACACCAAATTATCCACTGAGATCCAAATTGTCCATTGAGATCCAAAAGAACATTATGTTACCCAATAGCCTCCCAGTGATGTGTCTTAGTGAGCATAGTGAAATGGTGAAGAACATAGTTCCATTATCCTTTCCTTGGAAACTGAACTCCAAAAAGAAGTGGCAGAAAACTGGTAAAAAATTCCAAATAGGTTGGTATGACGAACTAATGGGAAGCGAAGTTCGGATTAGGAGGAAATAGGGGGGTTTTGCTTATAGGAGGATAAGGCTAAAGCAGAGGCTCTTGCTCTTGTTGGATCGAATTTTGTATGAAAGAGAGGTTAAGTGGTAACGTAAAGGTCCAAGTTGAGACGGGTATAATTATGCTTAGCAAAATGGTAACTCCTTTGCACAAAGACTAGGAGAATGCTTTAGTCTCTATTCAAACCGAAGGCTAAGAGAATGCAACAGATGATGAGAATGAGGTTATACTCCAAGAGCAGAACACACAATTAGCTAAAGAAGCTGCTATGAGCTAAGATGAAATTGAGACTTCTAATCTATTAACTAAGATAGCTAAGAAACGAACTAATAGGAGAAAAGGAAGAATAAATATAAAGGGGTTATGTCCCCCAAATGTTTGTTTTAATATGGAATACTAGGGGTTAAATGACACCTTAAAAAGGTCAGTGGTAAGTGATTTGATTACAGAGAAGCAATCTCTTTTGGTAGGTTTGTTAACAACTAAAATCAGAGATCTTTTTTGCAGTAAAACCATAAATTTTTGGGTCCTCAATGGCAAGTTATATCCAACCATAATTCCTATAATGAGAGAATAATAGTTTTGTACAATTCGGACAAGATGGGAGTTCATTTTGTTGAAGAAAAGAACAACATTTACATTTTATTTGCCAATATGGAGGCATTTGAACAATCTTCATAATGTCACAGCTATTCCGTGATTGGTTGTGGGGGATTTCAACTGCATATTAAGTTCTAAGGAGGCAGAAGGAAGGAATAAGATAACCATGGGTGATACTAGTGAGCTCAAAAATTTTCTCAATTGAGTGGATCTATTAGACTTTTGCTCAACAGGGAGAGTGTTCACTTGGTCTAATAATTAGCAGGGAGTTATGCTCACTCATAAAAAGCTTGATAAGTGTATTGTAAATCCTGAACAGATCAAATACTTCCTTTAAGCCTCAGTTCATTTTAGGGATAACTTAACTTCTGATCACTCATATATGCGCATCCACAACTTTACTGAGACATGAAGATTTGGTTCTCCATTTTGCTTTTTCAATAGAATAACCCAGATGGACGGCTTCTTCGATCTATCCACAATAGTTGGAAACACAAGGTGCATGGATAATTGTTATAACTCTCCCTATGACACAGGTCTTCGAATTACTTAATTGAATACACTCAAGGAGTACCAAAAGGTGCTGCAACTACACAACTCCATTCTTAAACAAAAAGCTAGGTTGAATTGGCTAAGAGATGGCGACTTTAACACTAAATATTTTCACTCCACATGCTTGGCTAGACAAAATTTCAAAAAAATAATGTATTTATAGGATAATTGTGGAATTGTGTATACTAAACAGGGTCAGTTACTTGTAATGGCTAGAACATTCTTCTCCCAATTAATGTATATGGGTCAGATGGAAAAGCCTACAGAGAGTATGAGAAGAGTGCTAACAAGCACTATTGAACAAGACTTTAAAGATGCTCTCATATCTCCTTTCATAAAGCAAGAGGCCAAAAAAGTAGTATTTGAAATGCATCCTTCGAAAGTGCTAGGTTCGGATAGGTTCTCAGTATGGCTTTTCTAGTCTATATGGGAAATCATAGGACAACTATTTACAGAGGTAGTATTGGAATTTTTTACTTTTACTAAAATGCTTCAAGAGGCTAACAGTACTTTCATTTACTTAGTTCTTAAGAAGAAACATCCTCAAACAATGGCAGATTTTAGACCCATTTTTTATTGTAATATCTTCTGTAAAGTGATTGCAAAACTTCTAACTTATAGAATGAAGGTAGTGCTTAGCGAAAAGATTGGCATTACTCAAGGTGCTTTCATCCTAGGAAGAAATATAGGAGACAACATTTTACTCCTTTAAGAATTGTTGATGGACTATGCTTCAGGTAGAGACTAAAGAGTTGTATGATGAAAATTGATTTATGCAAAGCCTACGATACATTAGATTGGGAAATTTTACGCACATGTCTAGAAACATTGGATATTCTCGCTACCTTTGTATGTTGGATAATGGAACTTGTTCAGTCTTCTTCAATGAGTATCCTTTAAACGTTATCCCTTCTAAACTGTTCAAAAAAACATGGGGCATTTGATAAGGGGACCTCCTTTCTCCCTATCTCTTCATCATTGTAATGGAAGGTTTGTCTAGACTCCTAAACTTACCCACTACTGTCAATGGGAATTTTAAATATCATAATAAGTTTTTTGTACTCAAATTATCCCACCATATATTTGCAGATGATCTTATGTTGATTAGTGCTTTTGATAGTCCTTTAATTAACTTCTTAATGAAGGCATTGAAACTATTCTTGAAAGAGAAATAATTGAATATCAATTTGAAGAAGAGTAGTTTATACACTCCAACAACTACAAACAATTCTATGGATTTTAGTAAAGCAACAAGACTAGGCCTCCATCCTCCATCTCTAAGCTATCTCGGTATGCATATAACTAGTCTAAGGATGAAGATGTCCGATTGTATTCCTCTACTAGAAAAAATTAGATCCAAAGTGAATTCTTAGTAGAATAGGCATCTATCATCTATTAGCAGAATCACATTGATTATCTCAATCTTGAGTAGTCTTCACATTCACTGGATAACACATCTAGTTGTACATCGAAAGTTTATTAAAGAAGTTGACAATTTTTTGAAGATTTTTCTTTGGTTGGGCAAGGCAGAAATAGGTACTCCTGCTAAAGTTAAATGGAGTGACATCACAATCCCAAAGCAATAAAGGGGATGAGCATAATTGAACAAGAATAATGAAAAATGTTTTGAAATTAAGATAATGACTTAATGTATTAAACAGTAATTAGTACTACAATTATCAATACGAATGTTTAAACAAGTAAAACAGAAAGAATAGCACCAACTCAACCAGTAGTAACAAAAATATTAAACAAATGAACATTTCATACATTTATGCAAATATTAATTACTCTAAATCATATGACATAAAGAAGAGAAATATATTATATATAAGTTAACATAATTATAAAAATAAATTCTGTAATCATCCAAAATTGTTAGCATCAGCCACACTTGCAGATAATAAGATTATCCCTTTAGGACATTAATATTTAAAATTTTGTATTCAACAAATCATTATACTAAATATCTTTGTGAGCCTTTTATTTGATTGTAAATATCACTTCAACCTCCAATCCGACAATACTTATGTACCTTTCCTACTTGAAATCAAAACTCAAACTTTTCCTTACCCTAAAATGACAAACAAAATTTGCACATCACATTTAAGGACTTCCAAGTTCAAACCCATTATACAACAACTCTTTGTGTGTGTGTGTGTGTGTGTGTGTGTGTGTGTGTGTATATATATATAAACCAAAGAAAACAAAACATAAAAACTGAAGTGCAAAGGAGGGACGACTTACCTCGATAGACAAAAAGTGTCACAAATCGAAGACGATGATGAAGGCCAAAAAGCTCGAAGAAGATGACAACAAAAGCTAGAAGAAGACGTAAGCAGAAGGAAAAATAGAGCAAAAAAATAATTCAGGGGGCTTCATTTTTGTGTTTAAAATAACACAAAAAATGGTGTCGTTTGTTGTGGAACAAACGAGTCATTTTTGTGTTATATTTAATAATGTTCCAACATTTGGCGAAATGTTGACAATTAGTGACAATTTCCCATAAATGTTGCTAATGTAGACAGGGTAGTATTTTGCGATGATCTCATGAAATCATTGTCAATTCTTTTCACACAAATACACATATTTAGCAAATTTTTTGTAATATTAAATAAAGCTTTGTGACACAACATAAAAATGTCAAATCATATATCTTAAAGGAGATAAATAAAATCATATATTTATGTAATATAAATTATTTTGGTGGTTTTACTTTTATAAAATTTTTTAATGGCATTGTTGTTAGCTAAATTTATTTTTAGACTTACAATCATTGTCAATAATGTTAAATTTGATTTTTAAGAATATGATATTAATATTTAATATCATATTTTTCATTTTTTACTATATTGCAATAATTTTTAATTATATTGCACTATATAATTATATAAAATAATTAATATAATGTTATATAAATGTATAGATAATAATTGTAATTAGTATAATGATTTATGAATGTATAGATAATAGATAAAATTTCTCATTCCTTACTTATCTAATATATTAGTCTACTTAATCATAATTCTCTATTTATTATATATAAATTCCATACTGTTATATAAAAATATATAATTTATATAATTTATGTAATACATACAGTATAATATATAGGAATAGGGTTTGGTGATGAATTATAAAAATTGTCGCAAAAATTTCACATTTTTGTTGCCAAAGGTTAAGCAAAAATCACGTCTTTTTATAAAATCGAAAACCTAATTACCCAAACAGAAGAAATAAATTGAAAACCTCTCCCACTGAAAGAGTCTCCAAATGCTTCCTAATTAGAGTTGAACCATCGAAGGCGATCTTCTTCTCTGAGCTAGTCAAGTTCCTAGGTATGGGTTCCTTTGTCTTGCTTCTAACCTTTTCTTCTTCATTTTACCTTTGGTCATTGTTTTGCAATATGTAGTCATTATCTTTCTCTTGGAGGAGTCTCTTATCACTTCCATCCTAAGTGAAAGCTAACCTCAAGGTTTTCTTGTAAGTGTTTAGCTTTATCAACTTACTGGAATGGTCTTCCATTCCACGAAAGACATCTTAATATTTGAGGATGTTAATTTAACGTCTCCTTAAAAATGGATCGGTGTTTGATCTGATGATTGCCTATAAATTGGAGAAACTTATAGCTTATTTTTAAAGGACTATTTTTTATAACTTCAATGAGAGCTTGCTTGGTGAACTCTACGTATAACTTCTCAATTAATGGATCATCACCTTTATTCATTTTTTTACAACGAGAACCTTAAGCTAAATTTATTACTATTATCCTATATTTTGGATTTTATTATATTTTTTGAGGTTATTGAAGTAATCACATAATTAATTTCAATTGAAGAAGCTAACCTTAATTTAAACTTGAATTTCAAAAGAAAAAAAGGTCGTGATAGGGGGAGCTAACAATATGATATATAATTTTTGATTACTTTTAGTAACAATTTCAAAAAATATGGTATTCGTAAATCTAGAGAAATATGATAGTTAATAGGTTATAAACTCAACTTTAACCATTTATATTGATTTATTAACAGTAAGTGGCAAACATAGAATGTGCTTGTGTGGGGGATTTTTGGATGGTTAAAAATTAAGTTCCGATGATCTTTTCTTCTTTTGTGAATATTTTGTTAATTGCGACTAACTTCATATAAAAGATTACTTGTTTTTGTTTCTATTGACTTTTCATAATAAAACTGCTAACATAAATTCATCTTAGAATGTTGATGTGACGACTAATTTTCGATGGTTAAAATAAGCTCTGATGGTAGGAATGTGGCAAAATTCTCTCTACTGAAGACAAATCGATGCATAAAAAATCTCCTTATCAAAGAATAATCACCCCTTCCCCTTGCCTTCAATACTCAATCTTCTTTTTTAAGGTTTTTAGTATTATCCGAATTAGCTCTCTTTCTTTATTACTTGTATCTCAATTTCTGTTAGGAAACAATTAAACGAACGTCTGATTATATATACTATGTGTTTTGTAAAGCTTCCTCAAATCTTTAAGAGAATATAGATGAAAATGGAGGCAGTGGCAATGTCCTGATGGTCCGTATAGGATTATGAAAATCAGTTGTTTTGGAAAAGTTGTCGATTGCAAAAACTATGTTTTTTCATTGTGATGATGATGGAGCCATTCAACTGGGTATGATTATGTTTGAATTTGGGTTCCTTATATTATTTAATTTAGCTTTGATTGTTATATATTGTTTGTTCCTTAGTTGAAATGCATGGTACATATGGTTCATCTTATTTAGTGATCCATACTACATATGGAAATCATTCACTGCATCTCCTGCTAGTATAGTTAAAGCTAAGAAGTTATTGGAAGAGTATGTCAATAAACTAACTCCAGGGAGAAGATATTTCACTGTTTTAATTGAAGCATTTGAACGTGCAAGGAGCCTTCTTAGGAATCCAGATATAAGGAACTCTTTTACCTTATTTACCAAGTCTCAAGTCACTTTAAATATAGAAAAATAATTATTTTTTCTTTTTGAAAGAATAGACGTGAAACTTTATTGATTGTTTTTTGGTAAGAATTGTTAAATTTCTAATTAAAATCCTGTATTACTTACCCTATATTATTATATTAATTACTTACCATATATCAATTAGGATGTAGGTCGAGATTGAACTAAAGAATCAGGTCCTTACCGAATTCTCCACTTTTATCATTTTTCATATATTTTCTTTAATTTGTTTTCATTAAGTTAGTTTTATTTTATTTTTATATTTCAAAATGCCACAACATGAAGTAGGAAACGACGTCTGCGTAACATAGACAAGGAACACGTTTCAAGAGTAGACGTTTGCAAGGGTTTTAAATGTGAACAATTAGATGGACCAGTACTAATGTTTATTCATCACATCAGTGAATATTAGAGAGAAGCTTGCGATAGAAGGGAGCTTAGAGGCGTAGTGAAGAAATAACTTAGGATAAATTCATAGAGGGCTAGATGTCCTGACGCCGGTTCGGAGGTGATATGACGCTGATGACCAGGGTTAAGTGTTTTTCTTTGTTTTAGTTATTTCTTTTTCTTATTAGGAATTGGTTATATTATCTTGTGTTGATTGAATTGGATATTGTGAAAAGATGATTTTAATGCGTTCATTGAATCATTTATTTATAAACCCATTGCTAAAATTTCAATGCAATCCGTAATTATTATATTGAAATTCATATGTAGCGATCAATGATTCGTAATCATTAAGGATAACATAGCCTAAATTAAATGACGAATCGTATGTGATTGTTGCCTTGATTAATCAGTTTTCGTAATTTGTAATGCTACTGCCTAATTAAATCTAAAGATCGTATCCTAGGTTATTCAGTAGTTAGGTTTAATTAACGATCGTATCTTGATTAAACAAAATTTAAGGAAAAACTCGGGTTAGTTATTAACCCACGATTAATAGTTGTTATGAGAGGTTTGAGAACAATAAATCAATAAAATATGTTTAATTAGGGTGTAGATCGAGATTGAATCAAAGAATCGGATTCCTATCAAATTCCCCACTTTTATCATTTTTCACATGTTTTCTTTAATTTGTTTTATTTTATTTTTATATTTCAAAATCCAAACCCACCCTTACAACTTTACATACACTCTCTGTGGGATCGATCTAGAATCACTGCTGCTATAGTAATTGTCTAGTTATTTTATTTTGACTAGCATTACGAGACGCTGTCACAACTAAAATTTGTTAGTATTGGAAAAACAAAGGAACTTTATGGAAGAAGTTTAAATTGATACGTAATTAATCATATGCGAATATATAGAACATGCAATTGAGAAAACTCACTATATGATTGAAATAGAACCAATCATCAATTTCGTTACAAGGTCATATATATTCATTTTTATTAATGATCTGGATAATAAACATCGAGTTTTTGACGTTCATATGAGCTTGCAGACCAATGCAGAGAAAAATGACAATACATATATATGACACTAAGTAGAGCAACTAGAAATGGGGAGAACAAGCGTAAGCATGTATTGAAGCAAGGAATTGATGGACTGGTCATAATTAATTAAACAGACGAGTAGTTTTCAAAGATCAATTCTTGGTGTTCATGCTGCGCTTGGCGGCTTCAGCATTTTCCTTGATAAATTCTTTGGATTCCTCAGCTTTCCCTGTTACGGAGTCTTTGATTCTCTCCGTGGTATCTTTAACTGTTCCCCAAGCATCCTGCACCGTTTGCTTCGCCTTCTCCGATAGGTCCTGTGCTGCCCTCGACACATTTCCTGCAGCGTCTTTTGTTTTCTGGGTTGCCTGCCGATTATATGTGGTTTTAAATTGACGTCTACAATGGTAATTATTTATTTTAAAGAGTTGTTGCGACCACCAAATTAAAATATGGTAACTGAGCATGTTATATAGCTGAAAATGTACCCACATCAATTATAACTATGGCAGGCAGTAGTCCAAAACCCACCGCAATTAGAACTTTTATAATGAATGTGATGATTCAAATATAATTTAGAGCTTCAGAAGATTCTTCATGAAAGAATGAAAGCTATCAATTACATCATCGGCAGCGGAAGTGGCCTTGTTTTTCAGTTCTTCGCCAACTTTCTTGGCCTCATTAGCCGCCTGTTTTGGTGGTTCAAATGCCATTGAGGTCAGATCCTTTCGTAAGCACGCCTGCCAAATGATACAAACGTACTAATTATCATGTACCCTTGTTTTTCATTGTATAAAATTATGAGCTGACGAGAGACAATTGCACTACACCTGAAATTGCCTTGTGATAATGGGGACGAAAACCCTGGAGCTCCAAGGCTTCTTAATAAGTAGAGCACCGACTCTGCCATAGGTGGGAAGGGAAGTTGTAAAAGATAAGCTTGCCATTAAGTAGAGTATAGAGTATATGACTGGCTGGTTGAAGTTATAGCTTAATTTTTGTGAGGAAGAACTTTACAAATTCGGATTTTATATTCAGGGAATTGGGTGCCATGTGGATTAATTTCAGATGCCAGGGCATGAACTAGGCGACTTCAACTCCAATGCGTGGTTATAAATTCTGGTCAGACCTTTCGCAGCTAGGACCCAGTATTGTAGGTAGGTTTGTTGGGAAACAATACCAGTCTACACGTCATCCCACTTGTCCACACTTATTGCATGTTTCTCTCTCGCTCGCTCTATAACAATGTCATTAATACAGAATTAACGAAATGCAGTAACATGTCAAGTTTCACCTCTTAAACCTGCAGAAATCGTATTTAGTAACAAGCAACAGGCCACTGGTGCCAAAAGTCATTAACAACGACTGAAACCCAATATTACAATAAAAGTTATTTATTAAAAAATTAAGCGCAATAACAAACACTTATCTTTTCTTGTTATAAATATTTTTTAATAATATAATAAAAAATTTATTAAATCCGTAACCTTCTTATCATTATTGTTTATTATTGACTGTAAAACTAATTTTTTAAATGTCTTTTAGAACTGTATATATGATAGTGGGAAAAATTAATAATCGTTTTGTATTTAGAGAACTAGTAATTTTCATCTTCCTTAAATATTTCTAAATAACGAATTTCATGATGGGTTCCTTGCAAATTTTGGTGCTTTTATGAAGTGTTCCATGGAAATTTCCAAAGAGCAATCCAGTTGTTGTTTTTGGTAAACTTATGGTCCTGATCAGGTTTCAACTTTTTTGCTTCTTCAAACACTGTACATGGGCCTTTAATGCATTATGCGTTGAAACACCATAAACGGAGCTTTAGTTAATTCACTTTGTATGTCTCTTTCCTGAAGCTTTTTGAAGTTCGGTAGATACCCTTTCATCGTCTCCCGCCTCATATGCTTTCTTCACCTAATTCATTAAGATTTTCTGGCTCTGGCGTCAATTCTCTGTCTCAGTTGCTCCAATGATCAGTTGCCCATTGATTTTCCTCTCTACTTGTTAATTCCCGCAGTCTTCTTGCTAATTCCCGTAATCTCAAAAAAAAAAAAAAAACAAGTAGTAAGCTGCCTACTCAGTAAGAATAATCAATTGTACCCTTAAAAGTAAATAACTCAATTAATAATTATAAAACTTAGTCAAGTGATTAAAATATTCATATAATACAAAGACATACATTATTACTCATTCTAATATGAACAATTAACACACGTCTCAAAATTTTACCAAACAATGATAACATAAACATTAATATATAAATCCCATAATTAATTGAATTTTCAAGATCTGCTTAACTTAGTAGGCTTACATCTAATGATCTACCGATGCATCTCTACTCATCAATAATCTCTCACCAAGTGAAATCATAATTCAATGTATAAATATTATAATAGGGTACCTCAATTTCTCAATCTCTCTTGGTACTCCGGTATTACTCCAGCACCTAGCCTTCAACACAAGATATTCCCAAGACTCAGATATCCTGCGACTCAGGATGTTCAGGTATCTGCTCCACATACAAATAACTAGCCACCATCACTCATCTCTAAACAACCTATTAATCGATGACCATTGAATGTGGCCAATACTAGGCAAGCAACCAATTCTCGATTCTAACCAATTATTCACAACATATTATCAACTTGTCTCTATTTAATAACAAATTTGCTCTAAATTAACAATCAATATACCTCAATATACATAACAAAATATAATCACAAAACACCTTGTAATTCATGTGTGAAACCATTCATCATTAATTTAATTAATGATTAATTCAAAATACAATTTATTAATAACAAAACGATACTCTATTTTAAGAGTCAAGTCTAAGGTTATCCTTACTTCAATTTTAGACTTAACTAATTGATAGTCTAAATTACTCCTAAATTAGACTTTCGAACTTAGAATTTACAAAATTCTATTAGACTAATTTATGAAAAATTTCTGACCCAATTACACTTAAAAATCCAACAATTATTCTCTTTTCTAATTTATTCTTAATTATAAAAAATAATATCCTTACTAACCTAACTACCATAATTACCAAAATACTCTTAACTAATTAAAAGTCCTATTTTACCCTTATCCATTTCAATTAATATCAAAATGCCCTTCTTGGAAGTAAATTCTAGATTTACCCTTCAATGTTTGCACTTCCTATTTTGCCCCTACATGTAACTTAAAATTTCAAAAATTTGACATCTTCTTCACCCTCTCCTCTTCTCCTATCTTCTTTTCTTTTATCATTTTCTCCATTTCTATCCCTTTTCATGATTTCAATTATTGTCCCAAAAAACCACAACATGCATTCCAACTATAAACTAGTGTAAGATGATCAAAATCACAAAAAATAACATAATATAGCAGGTGAAATTTTTACCTAAGTGTAAGGGATTTTGGGGTTGCTACCCTCCACAACTTCCTCCCAATTTTCTGCAATACAAACACAATGAGGGACCCTATGACGAAAGTGTTACATGTAGAGAAAAAAACGCACATTAAGACGCATACTAGCTGTAGAAGTTGAGAGAAAAGATGAAGAAGATGATGATTTTTGTTAGTGTTTAATGCATTTCCAAATGTTGTCTTTTTATACAGCTAAATAGTTATAGGATGGGCTCAGTTGTTGGGTTTGTTTTATTTTATGAATGGGCTTTGCAGTTATTCTCCTCTTAAAAGAATTTTATCTTCAAAATTAAATTACCCTGATGATCCAAACGAACCAGGATACTAATGTCGAAATTCATCCTCTACCTCCCAAGTAGCTTCTCTTGGAAAATGATGATGACTCCACAAAATTCTCACCATCAGAATCTCCCATCTACTTAATTTCCTAATTTGTCTATCCAATATCTTCACTAGCTCTTCCTTATAATTCATGTCATTTGTAACTTTGATCTCAGACCTTGATATAACATGACTAATATCTGATCGTCTCAACATCAACATATGGAACACATCATGAATCTGTGATAACTCTGGTGATAATGCTAATTTGTAAGCTAATGGTCCCATAAGTTGTACAATTTCATATGACCAATTTGTTTCAGACCCAACTTCCCTTTCCTACTAAACCTCAGAATTCCCCTCTAAAGTGATACTTAAAAAAATACCATATCTCTAACATTATGCCTTATCTCCTGACGATGTTGATCAACATATTTATTTTACTGATCCTAAGTTGTCTTTAAGCATTGCCTTATAACCACTATTTTCTCCATCGTCTCTTGAACCAACTTCGGTCCCTCTAATAATCTGACCCACTCTATATCCCAACATATTGGATCTTTAAATCGCCTTCCATATAATGCCTCAAATGGTGTGATACAGATGCTATAGTAATAACTATTATTATAGGAAAACTCCATCAAAGATAGATATCTATCCTAATTACCCTTAAAGTTTAGCACAAACTCTCATCATATCCTCCAATGTCTGAATTGTAGGCTTATATTGTGAATCCAACTGAGGGTGAAATGCAGTACTCAAATTCAACCTAGTCCTCAAAGTTGTCTCTAAACTCTTCCATAATTGAGAAGTAAATTGTGGATCTCGATCTAATACAATAGACAATAGAACCCCGTGTAACCTCATAATTTCATCAACATACAACTTGGCAAGTTTATACAAGGAATCTATCTATTGTACAGTTAGAAATGAGTTGATTTAGTCAACCTATCCACAATCACCCAAACTGAATCATGTCTACGTCTGGTCCTCAGTAACACTACCACGAAATCCATTGAAATTGTCTCCCACTTCTATGACGGAATGACTAAGAGTCTTAATTTCCCTACTAGTGCCTGATGCTTTACCCTGACCTATTGACAGGTCAAACACCTCGACCCAAATTCTGCTACATCTTTCTTCATTGTTGGCCACCAATAATAAGGTCTTAGATTTCAATACATTTTTGTAGTACGAGGATGCATATCATATGGAGCATTATGAGCTCCCTTCAATATCTCCTCTCGTAATCCATCTACATCTGACACACAAAATCGCCTCCCAATCACTAATGCTTTGTCTGCTCTTACTGAAAAGTTAGTCCCTTACTCTGTTGCACTCTCTTTCATTTGCATTAAATAAGATCTCAGGCTTGAGCCTCTTTGATCACTATCACCCTAGTTTGATTGGACTTGTAATGTCCCAAATAAATCACTCATAAAATTAATCTCCAATT
Source organism: Erythroxylum plowmanianum (assembly GCA_025531925.1). Taxonomy (NCBI): domain Eukaryota; kingdom Viridiplantae; phylum Streptophyta; class Magnoliopsida; order Malpighiales; family Erythroxylaceae; genus Erythroxylum; species Erythroxylum plowmanianum. The sequence continues at coordinate 14,065,232 of JANVCQ010000009.1, read as the reverse complement.
TAATGTCCAGTGCTCTCAACTTCACCAATGGCATCATATTGTGTCCATTCAAATTAGCCATTACGCCTGAGCATTTCCTACTCAAAACATCTACCATTACATTAGGCTGTCCTGGATGGTAATCAATAATACAATTATAATCCTTTAACAACTTGATCCATCTTCTCTACCTTAAATTTAACTCCCCCTGAGTTAAAATATACTTGAGGCTCTTATGATTTGTACGGATTTATAATGTCTCCCCATAAAAATAATGTCTTCAAATCTTAAGAGCATGCACAATTATTGCTAACTCCAAACCATAAATGAGATAATTTAACTCATGCAATCTTAACTAATGAGAGGCATAAGCTATCACCTTTCCATGCTGCATTAATACACTCCCCAAACCTATCCTCAAAGCATCAGTATATACCTCAAAACCTCTACCACCTGATGGTAACACCAAAATTGGATTGGAAGTTAATCTCTGCTTATGCTCCTTAAAACTCTCTTGACACTGATCGATCTACTTAAACTAAACTCCTTTCTTCAACAGTTTGGTTAAAAGGCTAGTATTATTGAAAATCCTTCTAGAAATCTCTGATATCACCTAGCAAGTCTTACAAAACTCCTTATCTCTGATATTTCTACTTAGTTTCCACTTCATAATCGCCTTAACTAAATATTTTGATTTAAGGGGATTTAAAACTCTAGTTGTAACCTCATGAGATTTTGCTAAACTTAGATTCATGTTTTAATTCAAGCATCTCTTATTTTATGTTAATATATTTCCTAAGTATTTAATATTAATTGATTTGATAAATTAATTTGATGTTGATTATTCTATTACTATCCATAAATTCAGTGATTTGTAATTGTTATGAAAGATTAGTATAAGTAGTAAACAAGTTATTTATGAATTTGCATGTTTAACTTATGAGAAACAAGAAAACTAAATTAAATAGTTATACCTATATCAATTGTTTAATTTAGAGTCTAGTATTTTTAACTACGTTTGATGCTATCATTTAATTGATATAGAATGTTATCATACCCAATAAATTGATGGTAAGTTTTAGTTTGAATGTTGGGTTTGAACCAATTAATTTAGAAAAATTTAAGACTTATTATGGCTATCCTAATATGTTTCTAACTAACTGCTTGAATTTTGAAAAATATTCTTTTTAAATCAATGATCAAACTTACAATTAGATAAGATAGTATCATTGAATTCATCACTTTTATACTTAGTTAATTTATTTTGATTCCTTGTTAAATTTAGATTATTAGTTAATTAATCATAAACCCTACCCTTGTTTTGCCAATTGAAATGAAGAAAGTAGTTTTTAGTTCTCTTAGGATTCGACTTAGTTTCACGACTACTACAAGAAGTTAGTGAATCAAAATTAATTTTGAGAGCTTTGACAATCCAATCAAAGTTATAAAGTGTTATTAAAGAGGAATTGGTTCATTAACTCTACCCGTATTCATTATTGTGATCAACATATTTCCATATTGGACATCTTTGCCATTGCAAAGTATTAATCCATATCCAATAATAAAAAATTTGAGCTCCTTAGCACTCCACTTGTCATAAAAAACTTGGGGCTTATATACCTTCACTAAAGTGCTCTCTCATTTGACTCCCAATTTGTGCTTAGACATAACATGTTTGAGCACCAATAAGTCGTAGCTCATCTCTTCATAAGCCTTTAATTTCTACTTAAGTACTCTCCTTATCCCTTAAAGTTCAACCACAAATCATTATAAGAAAGGAACCATCAATTCATTGGGGTTAGAGGAATAATGATTGCCTCTAATTGTGCCACTTTATCAATCAAATTGCTTTTATTGGCTATTGTAGATCAATAACGAAAGAACTTGTCACTAAACTATGATACTAATTCTCCTCTTTGGAGCTTTGGTACCATTGAAAATTTTTGGATGTAGCGAAATTGAAGTAATTTGTTAATGTTCTTATGTACTCAACTCAACCTCCATTCATAATTATCGAACAATGATTTTGTTTTGTTTTTTAATGCCTCACACCATTCGTGTTTAATCATTTTACTCACACTCTCAATCACACAAGTGTCTTGGATAGACAATCAAATGGATAAATAAGAGAAATATAGTAAAGCCAACCTTATATTATTGAAATAACAAAGATACAATGCAAAGGAACTCGAGTTTCTTCCAACTTGAAGAACTCTATAAAGATACCAGCCAAAAGAACTCCCTACTTAAAGCTCTCACAAAGAAATTGCTCTCAATACTATCAACTCTCTTATAAATGATTGAATGTACCAAGTTTTACCTCTTCCTTACTAATGAACTATAAAGGATGACTTTATAAAAGCCTACAAGAACTTAGGGACCATGTAAGCCAAAACCACCACCTTTCTATACTAACCTACCAAGTTAGTGGGGAGATGCCACTTTTTTCACTAACTTCACTAAGTTAGTGGTGAATTATCCACTTTAGGACCCTAACTCCTCTTGTGTATATGTGATAAATGTTTGAAAGATACCTATCTATTACCACGTCATATAAACCACTTTCCTAATACTTAAAGAAGAGATCCCATTTTTTTAGTCAGCTCTTCCACTTTCTTCGGCCACTAATTTCATATTATAGTCATGTGTCATCATGTTGTCAAATCTTGAAGTCAAGTTCCTTGATGATCATTTCATTTATCCATCTCAAGCCATCTTTGTGCGTGGTCCATCTAAGTACAACTATGGTTCAGCTACACTGCTTCATAACCTAAGCTAGAAACAATCTCAATCATTTTATAATAAATCTCGCATGTTTACATACATTTTCCCTCCTTTTTGAAGTTAAATGCCTTCTTCAGACATAGTTGGACTTTGTTGAACCTTTCATCTTTTAGTCTCGTATATAAATTCTACATCTTGTCGAAAATTTTCACCAATGTACATCATTGAATGCCAATGCTTACCTACTCTCAAGCTTTTGTTGATAATGCCCATTTTGCATTGCCTACTTACATGTCTTTGCTTTATTAATTCCGAGTACTATTCATTGGCTAGGACTCACTAACACTTACACAATTCATAGTTTGGACTTAAGGTGCTTCTTTATCCCTATCATTATCCTTGAGAAAAGCTAGACATATAAAAATTTGTTTTTTTGCTTAACAGTAAAACATTTTTTGTTCTACTAAATGTCAAGATATTACTAATTTAATACTAATTATAGTGTAAACAAAAAAACATTATAATAAAACTAGCGAAATAAATATACTAAATGTACGTGGTTTAACTAATATTTGACCTATTTTTATAGACAAGAAGATAATTTTTTTATCATTATTAGAAAAAAGTTACAAAGTGAAATAAAACGACAACAACTACATACATAATTCTTAATAGGATATTTATAAATTAGATTATATGTAAAAAAATCTAAATATAGTAAAATTTAATTTCTACAAATATTTAAGGCTAGCGAACTTCTATTTTCACATATGCTTAATATCAATAAACTTCTATTTTTGTAGATGCCTAAAATAAATAAAATTCTATTTCTATCATAATTCAAAACATATATCAAATCTTACTCTAAATTGCAACATAGTTTTAGCGAATGATTGGCCATATGTATTGGAGGATCTCTCCTTTCATTTGAAAAAACGCTTGTCTCATTTTGCTAAGAAATAAATTAATACTATTTAGTAATTAAATGAACTTTATTTTTTTATTGTTTCTTATTTATGCTAAAGCTCTTCATTATGTTTTTAATAAAATACTCGACAATTATACATACTTGGCTTTTTTGTTCAAACTTGATTTATTCTTTGATGAATATAATAATTTTGAATGATTTGGTTACTAATAACCTTTTAACGTAGGAATTCTTACTTTTAGTGAGACATTTTTCCTTTTTTGGTTACTAATTTCAATGATTAAAAAACCTAATCAGGTTCAGTTGGTTTAATTATAAAAATTTTAAACATATTAATTTTCTAGTTTGATTTTTAATTTTATAATTTGATTTACTTTAATAACTCTTATGATTAAAAATCGATAAATTTAATAATTAATTGGTCGATTTTTATAAATTAATAATTTCTTATAAATTAAAATAAATCAATTAATTTTCACTTGACAATATTTTTTAATTAAATTTTAAATTTTTTTATAAGTAAAAATAATCTCTTGCATTTATATTTCAAATTTCATAATTTTATTCAATTTTTAACCGATTTTATAACTAGTTAATATCGTTTGAATTTTTTAAACCTTAAATATCTTATTTTATAGGTTTAATTTCCGACCTAATTTTCAAAATATTGCCAAATATATAAAACTCATTTCTTTTTTAATCCCACTAGCAAAGAAATTACATGGACTTTGAGGGCTCCAGTTCTAATAAACAAGCAATGTTTAATAAATATATATTGTGTAACAACCAAAAGTCTTGCCTGAAAATTCTTCTGAAACTTGTCATCTTTGGCGACTTCAAACAGAACCCACATGACGAATGTGATCCACTGCCTGCCTCCTTGATGTCAGGCTCTGTGTCTCAACCCAGCTGTCTGCCCATCATTGCTCAAAATTTTATAAAAATAGTTTAGAATGCTTTTGTCGAAGTTAATTGCTGGTAACTTACGTACGCAGTTGACATCACTGCATTGCTCCAGAAGAGCATAATAACATAGTCCACGGAGCTGAACGTCCAATCTATATTATTAGCACAAGTACATAGAACTGAGTTGAAATTGTAGATTTTGAAATTTTGAAAGTCTGTTCTTATAATTTGCTATAATTACGACAGCTGAGTTGTATTCATTTCGACAAAACGACAACTGGAACTTTTGAAACTTGCTAAATAGTTAAAAAGTCTTCATCATAATTAAAGAGATTTGAAGCCTTTCTACGAAAAATCACATGACTAGACTAGTCGAACAGATCCTATTTTACATAGATGACAAGAACAAACGAAGGCGTAAAAATCCAATAGAGCAAGTTAAAATTTGCTCGAAGTCATTGATTGCAGAAACGCGCTCTCGTGTGACTCCTGCTGCTTATGGCTGATGGGTTGAACTTAAGGCGTTTACCCAAACACAAGGGCTAGTATTTGGACTTCATTTAAACACATTTAATGACCCAATAGCTTTTTTGTGCTTTTGGGCTATTTTAGGAAACAAAGAGCAAAAGATACGGGCCAAATTTTGGACTATGAGTTTGAATTTATAACTAAATATAGTTTCTATATATATATATACACGAAATAATATGGTTACTTAAATTAGAAAATAAGTTTTTTAATTTAATGATACTTAGAAGTAAGTTTCTAAGTGAATTATAAAATTAAAATTGATTATTTAAATTTAATTTTGTAAGCTTATAAGTTGAGTAATAGTTGAAATGAGTTTCAAATTAAACATTATATATAAAAAATAATTTTATAATTAAATCATCATCATCAACAACAACCAGTTGAAGTCCCGCTGAAGTGTAAAATTTGGGGGGTCCAATAATACGCAATCTTACCCCTATTTAGTAAAGATGCTGTTTCCAATAAATTCACATGCATTACGTCATGACAATACTATAAAATTATAAATGGATGTGCATACATATACAAAAAATAAAACAAGAAAATAATTAAATCAAATAAACATAAAATGTGATAAAATAGTAAAAAAAATTAAATAAAAAAGTGCCAAAAAGAAGGAATGAAAAATAAAAATAAAGAGAAACAAAAAAAAAAAGTAAGGCATTACAAAATAACGTATGTATAAAACATGTCAATAATTGATAATAAATGGTAAGATAAAAAAGCATACCAAAAATATACCAGAAAAAAAACCCATACACGAATAACTTCAACCAGGCCTGTCGTTAAATTAATTACGCTATGTAGGAAACTAACTAGAAGGTAAGTGCTATGAAGTAAATGCAACATATAGAGTTTAATATAACGTACAAGAATATGAATGCCCTCTTCAAGAGAGATCCTTTACTCGTATTTTAATACGCCAAATGTTTCTATTATAAGCTACATCCTCGGTAAGATCTGACCTAGTTATATCATTATTGATCAATCCCCCTCCCAATTCTTTCTAGGCCTTTCTTTTTTTCTTCTTACAGTCTCTAAGCATTATTTTCTCGCATCTTCTCACTAGCGCTTCAGGGTGTCTTCTTTTAACATGTCCGAATCGCCTAAGTCTTATCTCTCTCAACTTTTCATTAATATCAACCACCTTTAATTTGTCTCTTACTATTAGATTCTTGACCGCATCTCTTCTCATAAGGTTACACATACATCGAATCATCCTCATCTCCATCACCAAATGCTTATTATTGTGTATTTGTTTGATAACCAAGACTCCGCCCCATATAATATGGTTAGCCTAATTGCTAAGTGATAAAATTTAACTTTGAGCTTAAGTGATATCTTCTTGTCACATAAAACTCCCAATGCACTTCTTCATTTGAGTCACCCTGATATAATGCAAGAGGCTATATCTTCATCGATCTCTTCATTGCTTTTAATGATAAACCTTAGGTACTTAAAGCATTCCTTTCGTGGTATAACTTTTGATCTAATTTTTACCTCCGCATCGGTATCCACCTTATGGCTTGAAAAGTTGCATTCTAAGTACTTAGTCTTAGTCTTGCTTACTTTAAAACCCTTCGACTTTAACATTTCTCTCCAACATTCTAACTTGACATTCATCCTCTCTCTTGTCTCATCTACTAAGACAATATTGTCAACAAATAACATACACAAGGCACATCTTCTTGAATATTCTTAGTAGATGGTACACTAAGGTCCTTCATGTCAAAGTTCTTGACCAAAAGTTGTTTAACCTCATACAACATGGTCAAGTAATTTGACGTGAGCAATATATCATCTATATGTAATAACAGGAAGATAACTTTGTTCCACCTGACCTCATAATACAAGCATCTTTTTAATTTTACTTTCCATAAATCCGAAAGAGGCTAAACCTTATCAAATGTAAGGTATCACTTTTAGGAGGTTTGATATAAGCTATATATTGATCTGCTTAATATGTAAATCACGTTGGTTCTATCTGGATCCTAAAATCCTTCAAGTTGTACCATATAGACCATTTCATAAAGGTCTTTATTCAAGAAAGCGATTTTGGCAGCCATCTGATATAACTCTATATCGTTATGAGCTATAATGGCCTTAATCACTCAAAATGTATCTTGTGAGGATACGAGAGAAAAGGTAACATAAAGTCAACCTTTCTGCCAGAGTGAATCATTAGCCAACTGAGCGAGCCCATAAATCGCTAAACTTTATCTCAAAATCCTTTAGGTATAAAAAGTTCACTTACAACTAGCAGGTTTGCAGTTTTGATGTAAATAAACTAGCTCCCAAACCTTACTATGCTTTATGGATTGATCTCGTCATTCATGGGATCCTACCACACATCCGCATTAGGTCCAGAAATAGCTTTTGGAAAACTAACTGAATCCGTAACATGTCTAATAGCATAGTTTTTTTCACCTGATAGACTATGAAATCAGATGGGATATCATGTCGTCTCACTCTAGTGGATTTATTTAACTGCATTAGATCTTGTACCCTAGGAACCTTTGTATGTATAGGTATTAAAGGCATGGTACAGAGACCTAGATCCATCGAGCCTAACTATATGAGTAGCGGGTACATAATAACTGTAGTATCCACCCTTCTATCATTCAAAGGGTCAAAGGTCCCACCATCGTCATAGGCATTGTATTCCAAAAACTTAGCTGTTTGTGATTCCACTATTTCAGTCCCTCCTTCTATACAGTAAAAACTGTAGCCTTAAAATGGTCAAGATATCTTACTAAATAGCAATAAGCAGAATGAGCATACAATCTTTTTTTATAAGGATTATACTACTTCAGTAGGGTAGCTCCATACGCGAAGACCATTTGTATCTATATGCATTAGGATCCCAATTCATGGGTGAATTAGTAAATGAAGGCGGAAGAAATGGGCTTGACTTTTCAGTTTTTCTAGTAGGTCAATCATTCCTTGATGATAGGATCTTTCATATTGTTTAGGCTGAATTTCCAAACTTCTAGATAATCAGGTAGAATAGCCCTGTTTTGTATTGAAATCTTTAAGTCCTTTAGGGTGCAGTTATGCCTTTTAGTAATACATCATTTTTTTAGAGCTACTCGGTATAGTGAATTAAGTCACTATTCTAACTAATTCCAAATATCTGGCAAGCGGATCTTTTAAAGTCTTGAAACACTATGTGATATTCTCCTCCTCAATCAAATCTGACTATCTTGATGAATTTTTCCAATTGGTTTTTAACCTTCAAATTTTAAGCAAGAACACATAACTGTAATGGGAATAATCATCAACAAATGTCAGAATATATTTAGAATTTCACAATGCAACAGTATAAGGTCTACCAATATCTTTATGTATCAGATTCAACAAGTCAAAAAGCATAAGTTGACTTTAATATCCTTATTAGTCAACTTACCCTTACAACAGTCAGCACATGTTTCCATATCATTATAATCTAGAATTGAGAAATGCTTTCCTTGATCAATTTCTCAACCCTAACTCTAGAAATGCGGCTTAAATTTTTATGCAACACCATGTATGACTTCTCATTCATCAGGGTTCTTCATTTCATAACTTGTTTGGCAAGATATGAAGAAGTATATATCTAATTTAGGGTAAGACACATTTTATACAAACTATATGATAAGAAAGTTGTAAAATTAAGTTTTGCATTAAACAACTATACAACATAAGTATTAAATACAAAATGCCAACCTTTTTTTGTCTAAAATTGATCAAAAGATCACATATAAAATGTTTCATATAAAACTCAAATGAACCTTGTTATAAGGTTCAGTACATACATCCCCTATAGATATTACTTCCACTTTTTCATTGCTGTGAACCATTAGTTCCTCCTTCTTTTTATTTGGCTTTATCTTGGATATGAACCACTAAATTGTGGAAGCACCATATTTAGATGCTCCACTATATAGTCACCAAATGCTTAATGTGACTATCGCAAATTATATTCATAAATTGATAAGCCAATAAGCTACCTGATGGTCTCATTCTATCCTTTTAATCCTCATACTACTGGTTTCTCTATGTCCCTAGGATCTTTACCAGCATGAGATTGACCAATGTCAGCATATGGAGAAGATTTAGTCTTTCTACCTGTGATTTTAGTGGATTTCATTTTTTCCTTCCCTTTTGTTGCTTAAAAAGGCTATAGGAGTAGCAAACTTGAGTTTCTTCTCCTCAGCAACAAAATGGTCAATCAAAGCATTGAAGTCCCATTCCTCATCCTGCGAATAATATGTCATCACCATATTACTAAATTCTGGAGGGAGTGTATTCAGAGTTTGATGAACTATAAAGACATCAGGAAGAGGAATATTCAACATCTTCAATCTACTGTGAAGATGAATTATTCTTTATATGTACTCCATTACTCCCCTTTCTCTCATATACCTTATGGAAAATAATTCTTTCATTAAGGCACTTGTCTCAACATTAAGTGAGACCGTATACCTTTGGGAGACATTACAGGAAACTCCTTCGCTATGTCAATGTCCAAAAGTCTACTGAGTAGATGGTTAGGTATAGATCTCCTAATGGTCATCAGACATAATCTGTTAGACCCATCCCAAGCTTCATAAGCTGCTTTATGAACTCTCGAGCTTATGGATGTATGTAGAGATGGCCTATATGTCCGTATGACCATATCAACTTCAACTATTTTCATAGCATTCAATACATCCTCTGTTCACTTTTTCTTATTAAAACCGGTCAGGGTTTCAATAGTGGCACTGTTTTTATTGACCAAAAAGGTGACTATAAAAATGATAATGTTTAAATCAACACAAATGTAGGACAATACCGATACTCAAAGCTATTAAATAGTATCTTTTTTGAAAATCTGGTCACATATATTATGAAACACCTGTGAGCTGAATACATAATATATGCAACTAGAACTCTACATAAAAGCGATCAAAGTACAAACCATCAACTCTCTTGACACTACCACCTGTGAGCGAATAGATCATTCAAGCAATGACTTTCCTCTATTCAATGCCTTTATGTACATCTCAAAATCTCATATAAGGACAGCACCTGTGGGCAAAATAACCAAACATAAGACCAAAGACATCCCCTAACCTGTAAGCAGAACAACTCAAAATGCTAACTCGAAAGGCTACTGTGGTGACTACATCCTCATCAGCACTCAAAAAGTCTATAAACACAAAGGATACGTCTTTATATTATCCTCACATTCTTTATGAGCATATGGTATGTGACAATGTAATATCAATAAATGCAAAAATTCTAATGCACAGTCTCACTGTCACACACTCGTACTGAAGACATTCTCTGAAAACTTCATTTGAGACTTTTTTAAAGGAAAAATCTCATTAAAGAGACTATCGTGCGTCATCGGCATTGAACCGACCACCCTAGACACGAGAACCCCATATCTCTCTCTTATGGCAAGTTCGTTGCATAAAAATTCACTAAAAATGGCTTTAAAATGTCTTAATTCGTTTTCAGAGCGACTATCATGCAATCCCAAATACCCATTAGACTCGAGACACAAAATTTTGAAGTATCTCCCTCAAGTGATGTCCAAAGCACAAAAATTCACTTGAAATCGGATTCAGAATACCTTAATTCCTTTTCTGGAATTAAACTTTAATTTATTACTAATGTAATAAATCTAGAAAAATAGAAAAACTCATTTTATGAATTTCTCGAATCTGAAAACTGACCCAAAACACCCTGGGATACCTTTAGGGAAAATTTAAAATTTTTGTGTTTTTTTTAAATATTGTAGCTGCTAACATCAGCAGTGCGTCAGCGCACAGTAGTGCTGACATCATCCGCTGACATCGACATACACTCGCTACCCAGGGATGCACCTTAACAATGCACTACGCGTGCTGCGCATGCCCACGTGCGCTTATCTGATGGCTGGTGTCGACATGGTCCACTCATGTGTTGACCCGTGTTTGGCTCATATGCCGCACGCACTAGGCATATCACCTCTCGGGGCGGTAGACGATCTCCGTCATCCCAACAAAAAATGGATGACGATAAGTTTTGGGTCAATTTTTTGAGCTCTTAGGCTCGTTTTCACCCTGTTTCTCAAGGCTAAACACATGTATACTACTTTCATGCAATAAAAAATAAGTAAAAATCGAAAAACAGAAGTTAAATCTTCAAAAACCTTGTAGAGAGAAAACTGAAAATCTTCATTTTAAAACACCTAACCACGCCACTACTCTAATACCATGTGTAATACGTAACAATACCTTAGTTACGTATCCCAGATTGAACATGAAAGGGCAATAAATGAAGAAATGTGAAAAATACCTAATTTCGGTTTCTATAACTTCAAACTAACATTTTGAAGTCGAAACGAGGATAAATCCACTGACGTCTTCACAGGAATTGCTCTCCAGGATGCGAGTAAGGTCTTTCTATAATTTTCTCAAAATATAAGCTCTTTTAATAGGTTAGAGAATCCTTATATTTACGATTGATATGAGCAACTGCAGAAGATTTTAACCTTTATATATAACATCTATATCGGACTTTCCCATCACAAGGTCGATATAGGTCTGATCCACATTGATTGGGATCCATTTTTCATACGGACTTCAACCCATTAATTTAGATCATTTATTGAATCACTTTATTATCTTTATATAGATCAAATTGCGTAACTTAACCAAAAAGTTATTAAAAAATCAAAAAATGCAATTAATTGTTGTTCAAATTTATAAAATTCATAAAATTATGATTTGTTGGGTCAACCAAAATCTTAACAAGATAAGTCGGCCAGCGTCCTTAGGCCTATGGCGAATGTTAAACTAGGCTCAAGCCTATAAAACGTCCAGCCAGAGTCTGAGGCGCTGAGCGCGACTCTCACTGGGGCGCTTTGCTCTATCTAGGTTGAAAGACAACACCATATGAGTAAATAGCGCCATGTGATAATAAATAATGCTGTATCGGTCATCTTTGTCGATTTGTCACTTTCACAAACCTGAAAGAGAAATCCTCGAACTTATTCTTTCTTTTTTACAGTGAAAAAGGAATTGTACACATACTGAAGGTAATGCACAATCTTCCCACATTTTTGGCATACAATTAAGCTTCCATAATTTGCAAGGTCTTTTCGGTCTGGCCAGCTTTCTGGACTCGATTGCTTACAGTTATTGCACACAAGGTCTCCATCACTAATGAGCTTCATGGTCGTTGAAGTCAATAAATGTGCTTTTTTGCGTTTGTTTTTATATTGACTTATTACCCTCAAACTCACTGTACTTTCTCCTTCATTAGGGCAAATTTACCCTTAAATCAGGTCTTTAAGGTATCTTTTGTGTGCTTTCATTATAGGCTTCAGTCCCCGACGCTTCTTACAACATGAAATTACCATGAAATTAGATGGTAGTGTAGTTGTTAAATTAGACCCATATCTGGTCTTTTAAGTCTAAACCTTTCCTTTTCGGTTGCAACAAAATCTGGTACTGGCAGGAAAGTTTTGATTGCGATGGCCAATCGACATGGGGTCTGGAATTGGTATAACCAAGCAGGCACATTTAACTATTGCAACTTGCCGGCCCTGTCACGTTACACTGGAAAATCTGAATCGTTAACATCAAATGAAACGATAGGACACAACCCTGAAAATGCCTTGCTCCTTCTCCTGTAACAAGGTAGTTGAATACGGTTGAGGAGAAACTAGTGAAGAGAGGTAGGTAAAGTTAAGAATTAATAACAGGAATGGGGAGGAAATGAGTAACTAACTCTCAGCGAACGCTCTGTCACTGCATTTAACTCATTCACAGCAGCCTATCATACTTGGTCCAGTAAACCAAGCTGTCACTACTGCCCCTCCTATTCATCACAATCTCTATCTGTTTTATTTATTCCTCTTCTTTTTCTTTCTTTTGTTTCTTTTTTCCTATCAAGAGAACATATCGCTATACTATGTATCTAAAGTACTGCTGTTTTGAGGTAGCCTGAACCAATAGCAGTTTAATCTCAATTAATGATTGAGAAATGCTGGAGTTCATTACGTGATTGCCATTTGATTGCCACACAAACCAAATGGACTGCGTCGCTGACACCCTAATTTTTACCTGTATTACTTCATGCTCATCTTAGTGGTTAGAATCTAATCTAATCTGTTATAGTACAAATAGACAACTCTTTAAAAGATCAACCAATTATTAACGAAACAAAATAATTCTTCAAGTTGCAAAAGTCGAAAAATATGATAATAAGAAACTAAACGATGAAATAAAACCAAGATTTAATATGAAAAACCCTTCGGTGTAGAGAGAAAAACTACGAGGTAAACCGACAAATAAATCCACTAAACTCAATAAAGATTTACAAGAAAAGTTAATCTCTCAACCCCAAAATAACAAGTTATTTCACAAAATTCAGGGTTGAAGCCAAAGTTAATGTCACAATCAACAATCACTCGAACTAATCCTCAAAACAATCAAACAAGGATGAACATACAACACTCTTTGCTCTCTTTTTGTTTTCCTCGCTTTTGGACGTCATGGCCTAGCTCTCTCTAAAAACTTACATCTTTTTCTCTTTTATATCATGAAATAAAAATTTCCACCACTTACACGGTCACTTATAAGACCCTATAAATAACCATGTATCTTTCCAGCACCGTCTCATCCATAAACATACACAGTTACAGAAAGTTACATAGTTTCTGCACACAGTCGTGTATCTTCACATATTTACAGAGACTTACACGATTGATCTACATGGTCATGTAAGTCAAGACATGAACCATAAAGCTGTCTATGATCACCGAAAGTCTCAAAAATAGGGTTGAATACTCAAAAATCTCCCCCTCCAACCCAAATATGGGGAAGACACATTATTCTCCATCATCTACTTGAGATATATCCCGACAAGCTTATAACAAAGCTCATGTTTGTTTTCGGGGACCACATTAGTCAGCATTATCAGTACCATTCCAATTCGTATGAATCTTTTTTAACCTTAATTGTTGTTCTTTTATTACGGATTTCAACCAATGATATCTAACGTTTATATGCTTTGTATGGGAATGATACATAGTATTTTTGCTCAAATCAATAACACTTTGACTACCACAAAATACTACATAATCTTCTTGTTTTACATCTAGCTCTTAAAGGAACCTTTTCAATCAGAGCATCTCCTTACAAACTTCCACTGCAGCTACATATTCTATTTCAGATGTAGATAAATCCACACACTTTTGTAGCTTGGATTGCCATGAGATGGATCCCCTTTACAAACTTGAGTAGAAATTTTGAAGTGGATTTTCTTCCATCAAGATCTTTAGCCATATCTGCATCCGTAAAACCTTCTAAAGTTAGCTCACCATTACCAAAGCACACATTCCACTTCAATGTGCCTCTTAAGTATTTCAGGATCCATTTCACCGCTTCTTAGAGAATCTTCCCTAAATTTGAAAAAATCTACTTACCATTCCATCAATTTGAGCAATATCTAGCTTTGTGCATACCTTGCATACATCAAAGACCTATTACAGATGAGTATGGACTAGAGGACATACCATATTTCTACTTTTCTATTGAGGGACATGCACACTTACATCACTTGAAGTGTGGTGTCAGCGGCATGCTTACTGACTTGACTTGCTACATATTGAACCTTTCTAGCATTCGTTCTATATATATATCTTAAGACAACTATATTCTCATGTTCTTCTTATATGAAGTTATCTCCATGCCTAAAATTTGCTTTGTAGGTACCAAATCTTTCATATCAAAAGACTTGGACAACTCCTCCTTCAACTTTTAGATTCTACCAATGTCTTGACCCATAATCAACATATCATCAACATAAAGAAAAGGAATGGTAAAGTTCTCAGCTGAGAAATTCTTAAAATACAAACAAGCATTAGCATTAGTTCGCTTGAGACCATAATTTGTAATAAAGGAATCAAACTTCTAATATCACTGCCTTAGACCTTGTTTTAAGTCATATAGACATTTTTTCACTTACAGACCAAATTTTCTTTATCTTTAACTTTGAAACCTTTTGGTTGCTTCATGTATATGTCCTTTTTCAAGTCTCCATGTAAGAAGGCTATTTTAAAATCTAGTTGTTCGAGTTCAAAATCTAAATAGGCAGTTAGATCCAAAATTGTTCAGATTAAAGTCATTTTGACTATAATGAAAAGATTTCATTGAAGCCAATACCCTTCTTTTGATTGAATCCTTTCATTACCAACCTTACCTTGTGCTTTACCAGCTTATTATGTTTGTTCTTTATCTTAACCACCTACTTGTCTTTAATATCTTTTTGCCTTTTGGAAGCTTTACAAGCTCATATTTATTATTCTTCTTCAAAGAATCTATCTTTTCCTTCACAATTGTCAGCCAATGATCTTTGTCTTCACAAGATGCAACCTCAATTTCCCCCTCAGTAGTAAGTGATAGGTATTCAGAACTTGGATACCTTATGAATGATCTTTTCTCCCTTGTCATCATTCAAAGTTGTGTTTTATCAACTGTTGGATCCAATTGTTCCCCCTACTCATTATCCTCAATGGATTCATCGCCAATATTGTCTGGAAATGGTTCTTGTAACGCATTAATATTAGCTTGTATTTGATCACCACCAATGTGTGTTTGATTACATACTTCATCTCCTTCACCTATAAACTACGCAATAGTTGAAGGAATTAGAGAAGAGCTAACTATACTATCTGATGAGTTGCAATATGATAATTTATCTCCACTCAAACTATTAACACCTATCTTGTACTCTTGTAACACCTCATCCCAACTCTTGATCAACTTTTGCTTCTCTAGGTTATAAAGTCTAAAGCCAAACTAACCATCACCATATCCAACAAAGTTGCAAGATATCACCTTTGAGTCAAGCTACTTTCTTTGATCTTTGGGTATTTATTTAAATACCTTGCAACAAAAAACTCTTAAATGATGATATGTTGGATCCTTGCTAGTTCACGCTCTCTCAGAAATCTCATAATTTAACGAAACTAAGGGAGCTCGATTTACCAGGTAGACCACTATTCAGACCACTTTACACCAAAATGTCTTTGGCAACATAGATAATCTAAGCATGCAATAAATCTTTTTCACATTGGTTTTGCTCATCCTTTAATAACCTAATTATGTTGTGGAGTCTATGGCTTGGTTTTCTTATGTCTGATGTCATGCAATGTATAGTATTCTTCAAACGAGTATACTCCCCTTCATTTTCTGTTCACAGGCACTTTAGCTTCCTCTCAACTTCCCTTTCTACCATAATATGAAAATTCTTGAAAGTTTCAAATACTTAACTTTTAGAGTTTAACATATACACCTAAGTCATTCTCAAAGCATCATCAATGGTTGTAATAAAATGTCTTTTACCTCCTAGTGACTCCTCAATAGGACCACAAACATTTGAATGCACCAACTCTAATAATTCTAACATCCTTGTAGATCTTCTCTTGAAAGAGACTCTATGCTAATTTCCAGCCAAACAATGATCACAAGGATTAAGCGATTGTGAATTCTTAATTATGATAAAGGATTTTTCAGTTAGCAACTTTAATCCCTTCTCACTCACGTGTCTCAATTATCAATTCCACAAATTTGATGAAGATTCCTCTTCTCTTGTGTATACTTCTCCATCACTACATACCTTTAAATGTATTTTATACAATGAGCAATGTAACTCTCATCAGGCAATTGTCATTGTACCTTTGTACAGTTTCCACTTCCTTTCCTAAAAAATGTTTTGAAAACCTTCTTGATGTAACACATTCGTCAATAATAGATTTAACCTTAGATCAGGAATGTGTCGTACATCTCTTAAGCTCAGTAAGCATACAATGTTTACCTATATTGACTATTTTAGCAGAACTTTGGTTTCACATCTTTATACTCCCAAAATCTTTGCTCTTATCGCTTGAGAAGTACTCCATCTTTAGAACGCAATGATAAGATGCTCCCGTATCAATCAACTATTCAAAACTACCAATTGTTGACATGGAAACATTTACTATTTATATAAGTTAGGGATACCTCATCATCTGTGCTTGAACTAGTTGCAACTATACTCTTATCATCACCATCATTTTGATGATCTTGCTTTTTTTGACCCCTCTTCTACTTATGGAAGAACCTCTTAATATGTCCTGACTTATCGCAATAGTGGCATGTTTTTACTTCTTTGATAACTATAGACTTTGAATGGTTCTTAGACTTGCCATAACCTTTGGGACCCCTATTCTTATTCCTTCCCTGCTTTCTATCATGAAAGACTGTATGGTGTCAACTCCAATCTCCTTTATTCTAATTTCTTCATTAAACATACTCTTTTTGATTACATCAAGGAGAGTGCACCTTAAAGAGCTAAGTTGCTAATCGTCACCACTAATGTTTCTAAACTATCTAGTAAAAAACTCAATAGGAACAAGGCTTGAAGCTCATTGTTAAGAACAATCTTCAATGTGCTAAGATTGTTGATTATGTCTTAGAAATCATTTAGATGCTTCGACACTAATTTCCTAGCCTTTAACTTTAAAGTCATAAGCCTTTTAATAAGAGAGACCTTTTTATGAGCATTCTTCCTTTCAAACAAACCTTCTAGCTTCTTCTATACCTCAAAAGGATTCGTTTATTGAGATACATGATTGAATATGCTGATATTAATCCAGTGTCTTACAATGCCTAGAGTTTTTTGCTTCATTTTTTCCCATTCTCTATATGAAATATTTCAATTTTTGAAGGAACATCATCCTTCACACCTCTATCCACATCAATAGGAGCAGAGAGATCCTTATAATACAAAAGGTCCTCTTCCTCCATATCAAGTAAGTTGATGACATTAACTTGACCATGTAGTTATTTCCATCTTCCATTACAATGACTTTGATACCACTTGTTGGGAGACAAATACACAACTTCCTAAGATATCAAAAAGAACTCTTCAAGTTGCAAAAGCAGAAAAATATGAGAATAATAAACTTAATAATGAAACAAATACCAAGATTTAACATGAAAATTCCTCAAGTGTAGAGGAAAAACCCACGAGGCTAATCGACAAATAAATCCACTAAAATCAATAAGGATTTACAAGAAAAGTTGATCTCTCACCCCCAACACAATAATTTGTGTCACAAAGTTTTAGGATTAAAACTGAAGTTGATACCATTATCAACAATCACTGAACCAATCCCTAGAACAATCAAACAAGGATGAGAATACAACATTCTTTGCCCTCTTTCTATTTTTCCTCATTTTCGGATATCATGGCTGCGCTCTCTCAAAAAACCTATGTCTTTTTCTCTTTTATGTCCCGAAATAAAATGTTTTTCCACTTACACGACTGCGTAAGTAACTGTGTATCTTTTCAACACTACCTCATTTATAAACATACACAGTTACAAAGAGTTACACAGTCTCCACACACAATCGTGTATCTTCACCCATTTACAGAGAAGAACTATAAAGTTGTCTACGATCATCGAAAGTCTAAAAAATTGGACTGGATACTCAACAATTTCATCTATATTTCCAAATATCATCTTATCTAATAAAATTTTACAAATATGATATTATATATCATATTATATTTTTTAAATTGTGGAAAATTTTTAAATAATAATGAAATTATAAGTTCAATACCAAAAGTATATTGTTACATTATTGGTCTTTGATTTGAAAAATATTATACAGAATACTTTTTGTACTTTTATTATCCTTCAAAATACTAAACATAATGAATAAATAAATAACTAAATTAGATAATCAAATAATCAATTTTATCAAGGGTTGATAGAGATTTAGTCAATAGGTTTTGTCTTAGTTTAGAATTCTGAACAAAACCTTCTTCTTTTAATTTTCAAAATAACATTAGACAATTAAATTATATCTGATAAGGTTAAAATGTTAAACAAAGATAAATGAATAATGCCTTTTTTCAGTTAAAATCAAGGTTATAAGGGAAACAATCTCTTCATAAACTAAAAAGAGTAAAGATAAGTGATTCAAACTGCTATTTTAGATGAGTATGATATTTACAAAATTTACAAGTGAAAATAAAAGAAGAGGAAGAGTACAAGTTAGAGTGGTTTGAGTATTTACTTATCCCACTACTCAAATTCCTCACTTAATAATCATTTTTAGTTAATAAAGGAACACCTTTGATCTCTTTTTCCTTTATTTTGGTTTACCTCTACAAGTGCATATCCATAAAATGCATGTGGGACAAATCCACTATCTATATTGATTGTTGATGGGCTTATAGATAGATGGAGGATGTTCTCTACCTCACTTACATTTAAAAACAAACAACTAAGAAAACATAGAGTAGTAAATTATATGGTGTTATATTAGTATTATGAAGGAATGAGATCCTCAATTAAAAAGCTAAACCATATGGATGATGTTGATAAAAACACAATCATTTTTATATATTGCAAAATAGGTGACATTATGTCTTTCACTTGTCATAGTGTTGAAGAGTAGAGATTACTATTTCTTAAATAACACTTAAAATATTGAAAGAGGGAACAATGTACATATTAGAGAAAGATGCCTGATATTTGCATGAAAAGAAGGGTTGCTAAGTAAATTTGAATCCCTCCGGTATATTTCATAAGGAACAGAGAAATCTTACTTAGTGTTTAGAATATCGTTCCGTACTGGCCGCGGTGCTGTAAGTCTTAGGAAATTGAGGGACTATATAGCAAAAACCTAACATTTTTACCCAAAACCCCCAACCCTTGATGCCTGCAACTCTCTCTGCTACTTTGATTTTTCTCTCTCTCTCAGAGTCACCTCCATTCCGTCTCTATCTCATACTCTCATCTCCATTCTCTCTCTCTCTCATTTTCCTCTCCATTTCTAGCGGTGCTTCTCCTCTCTAGTGACAAGACAACCACGAACCATTACACCACACGATTGTCATCTTCCTCCACCATGCGAACCCACCACCATCAAGCCTCATCTGGACCTCCATCAGGCTTCAGCCCTCCTCCACGAGGACCACCACCGCACCATGCCATCATTGAAGCTCCTCCATGCCTCTTTCATCGAATTCTCTCTTTCTATCCCCCATGCATCCATAGCTGCCATATTTGGAATTATACCAAATATAAACCCAACCCGACCTAAAAACTGATTGTGAATTTGTTTGGGTGTGTTTTCACTTTTTAATTGATTTTTTCTACTTAATTGCATTTGTGATTGTGAATGGGTTGGAAGTTGGAATGAAATTGTGCATTGATTTGTGATTTGCATTGGTTGGATAATGGATTGGAGTTGAATGAAATGAGTTTGGTTCATTGTTATGGTTTGGTTGATTTATCATAAATTTTTTTATAATTGAAAATTTGAAATGAACGACATGCTTGATTTAAAAGTTAGAAACTTTAAACTTAAAAATTACAACCTTAATACTGAGAATGTAAAGAATTTAAAGTAAATAACTAATTGACATATCCTTAAAATTATTGAAATAGTATTTGGATACTAGGTAAATAATTAATTGAGTATAATAATAATTTAGTTGTGATCTTGTGGAAAGCCCAAAAAGGAGGTTTTATAATTGTAATTATTGTATAAAAAGTTAACAAAAAGGGTAAAATCTATATTTCTTAACTGTCTTTAATCTTTATCCCAAAATTAGTCCATCTCATCAAGTCTTTTGAATATTCATCTTTATTTATCCCAAAATTAGTCCATCCCATTGTCTTCGCATATTCAAAATCTTATTTTCTTATTATTCCATTTTTATCTCATTTATAATACCTTGGTATTATATCTTCGGATAAGTGTGAAAATTTCTTAGTTCATCTTAATGAAAAAAAGTACTCAGCTTGTACATTCCATTTCAAGATATTTATTAAAGGAAAGTATTTATGAAGATATGTCAATGACAATAATCATATTCCTGAAAAAACAAGAATAAAGATGAACATGCTAAGTGAAATTAAGGATGTTTAAGTTATGGCTTGAATTTTTGCATTCGTTAAGCCATCATCTTAAATCTTTGGAACTTCAAGACTGCAAAACATACTCTAGTTTCATGAATCTTTACTTCTTTAGGATTAATATAAAGAGTTGTAGACATTATTTATGCTACATTGTCTCGTGAAGGACTTAGCACTGCTAATTTTATTGATGAAACTACTAAAGGATTAATTTCTTTCAAAACTAATATCTTCATTTATTATTACAGATAAATGGAAGGAAGTTCAAGTATTCCTGATCAAACTACTTCAAGAGGATATAATGATCTAACTTGGGCTCATGCTACATCTGTCCCAGGTATGAAGAATCATACAATTAGCTTATTTTGTAATAATCATTTGAAAGGTAAAGGAATCATCTGATTGAAGAAGTATTTAGTTGGGGTTAAAGGAGTTGTAGAATCCTATAAAAAAGTAAGTCATGGTGTGAAATAGCAAATGAAAACATTACTTGAAGAATGTTAACATGAGAAAGATAGAAGGGAAGAGTTGAATTTTAAAATTGGTAGTGGAAGTTTGTTTGTTGGTTTTCGAGGTGATTGTGAAAATGTTGAAGGTGGTAGTGGTAGTGTTCCATCCCAAGCCCAGAAAGAAGTGAATGTTATACTTAGACATGATGTAAGGAAAAGAAGAAGGCAGGTGTCTAATTTTTTTGGCACCATGAATAACTCCTAGAGCCCAACATTCAATTCGTAGTGTAATGCAACTAAGAAATGCGGCTCATAATGTTGATATAGCGGTAGCTAGATGGTGGTATGATATAGGTTCATCATTCAATGCATTTCAGTCTTATTATTATCAACCTATGGTGGATGTAATAACCTCTTACGGTTTGGGATACAAAACTCCTTCAATTGATGACTTAAGAGGTAAACTTTTGAATTATTTAGTTTTCAAAATTAGAAGTTATTTGGCAAAAAGAAGAGTGAATTAGGCTACTTTTAGGTGTTCAATCATATGAGAAGGTTGGACAAATAGGAGACAAGAGCCTATTATTAATTTTTTGGTTTATTTTATAAATGGCTTGATGTTTTTGAAGTCTATTGATGCATATGGCCTGATTAGAAATACTGATACTTAGTTTGAGATATTTGATGAAGTTGTTAATGAAGTAGAGCTAGAAAATACTGTTCAGTTTATTACTGACAATGATGTTGCTTATAAAGTAGAAGGAAAAAGGTTATAGAATAAGTATTTTTTTTTTTTTTGAATCTTTGTGCTGCAAATTGCTTGGACCTAATTTTGGAGAATATAGGGGATCCTAGGTATTTTTCTATTATTGATGAGACTATGTAGAAAGCTAAAAAGGTGACCAAGTTCATCTATAATCGTGCATGGTTATTGAATTTGGTGAGAAAGGAATTTACCAATGGTAGGTATTTATGTCGTCCTGCTGTAACGAGATTTACAACAAATTTCTTATTACTTTAGTCTTTTATTACGATGAAGAAAGAGTTAAGATAAATGTTTACAAGTGATAAGTGAGTTACATCTCAGTATGCTAGGTCCAATGTTAGAGTGGAGGTTTCCATAATTATACTAGAAGATAGAAAATTTTGGTCTTAATGCCAATTTGTTATCCATGTTTGTGAGCCTTTGGTGAGGGTTCTTCACTTTGCTAATAGTGAATTAAAGGCAATAATGAGAAATCAAAACAGTAAAAGAGATTAAAGAAAGAAGAAGAACACAGAACTTAATAAGGTTCAAAAACATTGTGTTTCCTATGTCCTCGAAAGTGAAGCGGCTACTTTTCGCATTATTCAACTTATATAAAATAGGGTACATTAGGTTTTGTATAAAATCCTAAAACTGATGTACATTACAGCAAGACACATCACCACGTTGCCATGTCATTCGTACATCCGTATGATGTCATACAGACAGCTCCTAAGATCGTCAATCTTGTACCATACTGTGCTCTACTATAGCACCTACCCCTTTACTAGTATATGAGCCTCATACACAACAATCTCCACCTTGGTAAATATATGCCTCCCATGAAGATCTCTAAGTCTTCTCTCACACTAGATAAGTTGGGCGCTCCAATCATGCTTAACATCTAGAAATGTTGATCAAGTTCAAGCAATGCTTGAACTTATCAACTGTAACTGGTTTCGTCAACATGTCAACAGCATTCTCCGAAGTATAAACTTTTGTAGCAATATCTAACCAAATACTATCAATTCCCTGATCTTATGAGACCTTACATCTATATGCTTTGTCCGTGCATAATAAGCCTAATTCTTGGCTAAATAGATGACACTCTAACTATCACAGTACACCTGAACTCCACCTTGTTCAGTACCCAGTTCCTTCACCAAACTAGTGAGCCATCAAGCTTCTTTATCTCCCTTAGCTAATGCCATATACTCTACCTCAGTTGTTGATAAAGCCACAATAGACTATACTGTAGACTTCCAACAAATAAGCCCTCTTCCAAGTGTAAACCATACCCTATAGTAGACCTTCTATTATCCAAGTCACCTATATAGTCTGAATCTATGTATCCCACAACTAACAGATCACCATCCTCACGTCCAAGCACAATGCCATAATCAATGGTACCTCTCAAATACCTAAGAATCTACTTGACTGCTTCCTAATGCTATTTGCTAGGCTTTTCCATGAACTTGCTAACTTGACTCACAACTTGTGCCAAATCTGATCGTGTGCAAACCATCGCATACATCAAGCATCCTACGACACTTGCATAGGGAACTCTCAACATGTCATCCACTTCACCATCTATTTTAGGACACTGTTCTTGAGACAATCCGAAGTGATTCGTCAATGGGGTACTCACAAACTTGCAACAATTCATCCCGAATTTGTCCAACACCTTCTCAACATAACTATGTTGAGACAACCATAACTTTCTAGAGTCTCTATCCCTACAAATCTCCATTCTAAGAATCTTCTTAGCTAGACCTAAGTCCTTCATATCAAACTCTTGCCCCGATAAATCCTTCAAATCCATCACATCATGAATGTCCTTCATAGTAATTAACATATCATCCACATACAGTAGCAAAAAAATAAGCGAACTACTACTAAGGCTCTTGACGTACACATGGAAATCATACTCACATCGCCTATATCCAAGCTTGATCACGTATGAGTTAAATCACTTATATCATTGTCGTAGAGACTGTTTCAACCTATACAACGATTTCTTTAATCTACAAACCAAGTGTTCCTGTCCAGGTTAACTAAACCCATCTAGTTATACCATGTAGATTTCTTCCTCCAGATTATCATAAAGAAACATTGTCTTCACATCCATTTGTTCTAAGTGAATATCCCAATTGGCTACTAGTGCCAATACTTCCCTAATAAATGTGTCTAACCATTGGAGAAAATATCTCGTCATAATCTATCCCTTTTAACTACGAGTACCCCTTTGTTACCAACCTAGCCTTGAATTTCTCCCCCTCTTTTTTTTGATAATGCGGGCTTCTTCTTGTATACCCATTTGCACCCTATAGCTCTTTTCTCTTCAAGAAGCTCAACCAACTCCCAAGGTTGGTTCTTATAGAGTGACTCCATCTCCTCTGTCGTATCACCCATCCAACCATTTTTCTCTTGACTATTCACAGCCTCCTGAAAAGAAATTGGGTCTCGACTACTAATGGTGAATGCATATGAAACCAAATCTTCAAGGCCATACCTCACAAGGAGGTTTAATGGTGCATTTGGGTCGACCACTGGCTATAGTCTGCTGTTGTCCTGTAGGTATACTGGAACCATTAGCCTTTGTACTAGAACTCTCTACCATATCACCATCTGGTATGTTCCATTCTATCTCCTACTTCACTAGCCTTGACTTTTCATGAGTCTTTTGTACCATGGGCTTCTCATCAAACACAACATCTCTTCTAATTACCACCTTTCTGGCCTCTGGATCCCAAAACTTGTACCCTTTTATTCCTATCACATAACCCAAGAAAGTACACTTTCTTGACTTCAGGTCAAGTTTTGATACCTTATCACTGGGAACATGCACATATGTAGGACAACTGAAAATTCTCAAACTAGAATAATCAACAATGTTTCTATCCATACCTCTTCTGCAGTTTTGCTTTCCAATGAAACCCATGGTAATCTATTGATGAGAAAACATGTCATACTCACAGCAGCCGCCCAGAGGCCTTTGAGAAGCCCCATATTCAACCTTAAACACCTAGCTCTTTCCATGATGGATCTATTCATCCTTTCTAAAACTCCATTTTACTGTGGTGTCTTTCTCATTTTAAAATGCCTCTAAATGATATGTTCCTCACAAAACTTCTGAAACTGTGAATCTATGTACTCTGTACCATTGTCTGACCTCAAGTATTTGATTTTTCTTCCTCTCTGATTCTCTACCTTAGCTTTCCAACTTTGAAGTTGGCAAAGACTTCTGACTTATATTTCATCAAATACACCCAGACCTTCCTAGAAAAATTGTCAATAAATGTGACAAAATAGCAAGATCCACACAATGATACTTCTTTAGTTGGTCCTTATACATTAGAATGTATAGAATCTAAAAGGTATGTACTTACTAATCTTAAAACTCACTTTAGACTGCTCTCCAAGCACCCAAAACTTATAGAAGTCTAACTTGTAGCTGTTGACTCCCTGTAATAAACCATGGTTATGCAATTCTGTCATTGCATGCTCGCTAAGATAACCCAACTTCATATGCGATAATGTAGTGTTGTTCTCTGACTCCATAAAGTTAACTCCACCTACAACTGTGTTTCTTATCAGCTTGTAGATATTTCTAGCAGTCTTCATCCCCTTCATCACAGTCAATGCACCCTTAATAACCTTAATGCTTTTGCCAATCCCAGATTATGTTCTCAAGGAAATCAAGTTCTTCTTAAATTATGGCACATGTCTAACATCTCACAATGTCCTCACAACTCCATCGTACATCTTTATTTTTATATGTCCTACTTTGACAATTGCACATGCCTTGTCATCTCCTAAGTGAACAAAACCAAAATTTCCTAACTTGTATGATTCAAACCAGTCTCTGTTGGGCGTTATGTGATATGATACTGAGAGCATGTCTCCATCACTACATTTTGAGTCATCCCTCTATACTACGTTAACATAATTTCTAACATCTTTGCCTTTCCCCTTTTTCTCGTCATTCTACTACTCCCTATTTGGACAATCTCTCTTAAAATGGCCTATCTGCTTACATAAGTGACACTACAAACCTTTCTTTCCACTGGATTTAGACCTTGAATGTCATTTTCCCAAGCCATTTTTATTCTCCTTCCTCCTACAATCCTGATTACCCTTCTCATATAATCCTTCGTTTTAAGAACTCTCACCACTGTTTTGTTTCCGTTGATTGTGAGCCAACAACGTAGGAATGATCTTCTTGATGCAAATTGTTCCCTTCCTGTATATGAGTGTAGCCACCATATGTTCATATGAGGGAGACAACGAACATAGTAGTATCATGATTTAGTTTTCATCTTCAATCTTCAATATTTACCTTAACCTCAATAGATTCTAAACTACTTGATTGAAGACATTGATATGTTGTACAAGGTTTGCGCCTTCCTACATCTTTAGCCCATATAGCTTCTACTTCAGATACAACTTGTTAGTGAGTGATTTCGCCATGTAACGAGATTCCAGTTTCCACCAAACCTTTACTAGAGATGATACGCTCATCATTTGATACATAACCTCATCTGTCAAACATAAATGAATAGTACCAGCCACTCTCGCCTGAGTTTTTTCCAGTACAAATTGTCTATGGACTTTGGTTTTCTGTCACGTAGTGCCTTCAAAATCCCTTACTGTGCCAACAAATCCTTCACCTGTCGTTGCTATAACCTAAAGTTTCCAGTTCCGTCAAACTTCATCACATCAAACTTCACAATAGAATTCATCACTATCTCAACCACACGCTCTGATACTAATTGTTGAGAAATTGAAATAGTAAAAGAGATTAAAGAAAGAAGAAGAAAATAGAATTTAACGAGGTTCGGAGACGATGTGTTTCTTACGTCCTTGGGAGTGAAGCAACTTCTTTTCATATTATTCAACTTGTGTAAAATGGGGTACATTAGGTTTTGTATAAAACCCTAAAACTGCTATACAGTTACAACAGGACACGTCACCACATTGCTACGTCATTTGTACATCCGTACAACATTGTATGGATAGTTCCTAAGATCGTCAATCGTGCACATTACCTTGGGGTCGTACCCCAATGATGAACTACTCCACTCTAACACCTACCCCTTTACAAGTATACGAGCCACGTATACAACAAGTTGTCTTTCCCATAATCAATGAGAGATGGGAAAGACGATTTTTTTCTTCATTGTTTACAATTAGGACATTTTTTAATCCTAGTTTATGTTTCAAACCAAAATTTACAAAGAAAGCTGGAGTTAGTAGAGGAATGATATTCACTATTACAACAAATTGTTGGCTATGAAATGATGCAAGATCTTTTAAGCTCACAATCAGAGCTTTATAAACTATCTTCTTAGGATTTTAGATTGCCGATTGCTATTCGAAAAAGAACAAAAATTTCTCCTAATATTAGTTGTTTCCTTTTTCTTAGTTGTTAAAAATTAATTATCACTTTATTTTGTTTGTAATGCAACTTTTGTTATCTTACAATTTATAGTTTCTTGGTAGGATTAATTAGGAAGTGGTGTTCTATAATTGCAAAGATTTACAATTTAGATTTTAATTCAATATGTGAGTGCAATAGGCTATGAATGAAACTGAAACACGTTTGAATTTATCCATTCCAAGAAAAGGAATATATTGGAGCACAAGAGATTGAATGAATTGGTATTCATTCGTTACAATTTGAAGCTTTGAAAAAGATATGTTATTATCATTATTAATTTCGATATAATTTCTTATAATTTTCTAATATTAAATTTTATTGTTTACTAGGAGTGTTAATAACAAAGTAGTTTAACAGATCTAATTTGTATTGATAATATAGATCTTTTGTAGATTGCGTTTCTGAGGAACCAGATTTGATAGATGTGAATGACTTGGAAGATAATCTTAGTTGGGAAAGCATTGACATGTGATTTGGTGCATTGAATTTGAATGATGATAATGACAATTTTGTATCAAATCATAACTGGGGTCATTGTAGTTATAACGAGTATCTTCCCGTAGACGCTTAAATGAAGTTCTAGATTTTTTTCCCTCTTCTTTAAATTTTACGTATATTTGATGTATATGTTAAATTCTATATATGTGATGTAATTATAAATGTTTTTGTTATATGTTTCACTTCTAGTTGGTTGGTTGCTCATCACAAAATCTTGTCGTAAATTGTAATTGTTTGCGAGTTAAAGATATTTATTATTCTTTTTATTAGATAATTATTATTTATTATATGATAAAATTGTAATATTTTAAATACTTTGTATTGTTTTTAATTTTATATTTGTATGATGATAATTGTATTTTTTATATTAATTATGGTTATTATTTATTATTATGATTTTTGGAAATAAGGTTGATGTAAACTTATAAAGTATACAATACAATAGTACAATAGTACAATATGATAATGGACTATTTTGCAATTTCTCAAAAATCGAAGGATTATTTCATAAATTTAAAATATTAACTGAAATGGTACCCAATACAATACCGTAGCATGACCCAATTCGGTACCAAGTTTGGTACAGTATTTACAACATTGCTCTTGATTAAAACTCGGGAGGACATAGTGCTAACTTGATGCTTCCTTGACAGTCCCGGTATTGGTTAGTGATTTCCCCATTGTGATGTACTCCCCAGCTTTTACAATCCTAGTTGTCATATTATTAAATACTTTTGGCAACAGTGGTGCTTGTGGTGAGTTAACAACATAGGCTTGGCAGTTAGGTCGGGCCCGACCCGACCTAGCATGAATTCAATCAGACAAATCAAGTCCATCCCAAGGCCTAATAAAAAAAGAACAAACAATGTTGTTTGTGAACTTTTTTTGAAAAAATAAAAAGTCAAGTAGATTCAAGCCGAGCCCATGTCTAGTTAAGACATGATTATGTAACAAATTTAATGATATTATTATTCTAGTTTTGATTGGGTTTTACTTTTTATTATGGTTTTTATTATTTGTTACGATTTTTAGTTTTTATTTTTTTGTCAAATAAAAACAAAAAATTATTTAGTTAATTAATTATATTTTTATTACCGATGATAATTACATATTAAATAAGCTTTAAAAATATATTATTTTTAATTAATTAAATTTATTTTAAGCTCTTATGTAATATTTATTAATAAAAAGTATTTTATTTTATTAAAATAAATAATTTTAAATTTTATTTTATAAATTAGTATGTATTTTAAATATATTATAATTATTAAATAAAATTTCATTTGAAGTTTATATATTTTGAAGATGTTTTAAATTTAATTATATTCATTAATAATTATATTCATTAATTTAATTACAAAATTAGATAAATTATTAAATAAAATTAGATTACTCATACTTTCTATTAACACTTAATTTTAATTAAATGAATATATAACATTAAATTAAATTATTCATAATTCTTATTAATAATTAATATATTGAATAATTAAATAATACATATTTAGTTGATAATAAATTAGATTAAAAATAAAAACAAAAATCACTTTTTGTAGTTTTCTTAAATTTTAAAAGCTAAAAGAAACCAAAATAAAAAATAAAAAATAAAATGTTATAGCAAGTGATTTGCAGGAATATAATTCTGTACTTGCGAGTTAATTGGCAGGAAGCCAACAACATTTTCAATATTTTGATAGTTTTCATGTTTATTATAACTAATATTACCTAAATTACTCATTTATATTAACAAATAGTTTAATGAGTAATTTAAGTAATATAACTATAAACATAATTGAAATCATTACACCAAAAGGTTCTTTGGCTAAGGAAAAAATTGTAGCTAAAGGTTTAAAATCGTCGCTAATAGTTATTAGTAACGATTTATATTTATTGCAAAAAATGTCGCAAATTTTCATAACCGAATTTTATATGCGACAGTTTTTGTTGAATCGTTGCTAAAAGCTTTCTATTTAGCGAAGATTCAAAATTTTGTAATTTGGTGACAACTTTCAAGGCTAATCTTTTTGCGAAGATTGTCATCACCAAAAACCAACATTTAGCTATGATTTTGAAATTGTCACCCAAAAAAATAGCCAAAAGTTCCTTTTGTGGTACTAAATGATGTGTCCTCAATTTTTTTTTCTCAATCCTTAAATATCAAGAAATGCCTTTTTTACCCTCAATTCATAGAGACAAGTGTAGGCATGACGTAATAAAGATAGGTTCCATGTACTTAGTTCTGTACAACGCTTAAGAGTCTCAAACTCTCAATGGTGTTGGGGGTTATCGGTGAGAAACAACTGTACCATTTAATCATCTTAATATAGAATTGGTCATAGACAATATCTAAATTACATTAAAATAATTGCTCCTAAGCACGCACAAATGATTCAGCAATGGAGTTTAAACTTATCCTTTATTTTTGAAGGCGCTTGAGTTGACATCAGTTTACTCCAAATTCATGGGGATGGTGTAAAACTTGTGTCCAAGTAGTACTAGCTAGCGAGAGAGACTAACAAGTAACAACCACGTGGATTCATTCAATACATTAAATACAGGACACCGTCCCCCACAACCGAGGCTGCCTTTAAAGGACGATGCAGTGCATGGCAGAGATGCAGCAGCAAATACCCTTTCTTGGGATCGTAAGAGAATAGCAGCCAATTCTAGCTCGAGATCCAGAGTGAAACTGTGATGGCAATAAGGTGGCATTACGTGTTGCTGTTTATTGTTTTAGCAATTGCTCATGCAACTGCTAGGGAAGTGCCTCAAACTAAAATTAAAACCGACACTCCTAAACCTAAAGCGGGAGCTGGCCTCGACGACAAAAAGAACTTCATTGCATATGGTGGTGTGGGTGGCTTCCTTGGATATGGTGGCCAGTTAGGCGGAATTGGAGGAGTTGGTGGTGTAGGTGGGCTTGGTGGGCTTGGTGGTGGCGGACTCGGAGGCATTGGTGGTGGTGATGGTGGAGGCATTGGTGGTGGTGGTGGAGGCATTGGTGGTGGTGATGGAGGAGGCATTGGTGGTGGTGGTGGAGGCATTGGTGGTGGTGGAGGCACTGGCTGTGGTGGAGGTTGTGGTGGTGGGGGTTACGGCAATCCTTAATTTCATCTGGGGGGCTATCCTTCAACTTCATGGTATCTTTTGTCTAATGTTACTGCCTATTAAGTAGTTTATGTTCTTACGTTTCTTTGTCTGCTGATCAGTTGTATTCTTCTTTTATTTTGGCATGCACTCCTAATTTGTCTCTCTCATCCTATGTAATAACGTAAGGAAATGGATGTGTGTTTCTTCAACAAGTCCAAGTTTTATCTAAATTACTAGTATGATTTCACTTAAAATAAGTGAAAGATGAAATACAAATGCAGCATTCATGTCTGTGCGGAGCAGGTGTACAGGGAAATGCAATGGAACTTCAGTGGTTGAGAAAGTGAAAAAGCCAATTCTGCAGCGCACTTGCACATTTCGATGTAACAAGTTCTGAGAATCATGAACCCTCTAAATCCTAATTAACAGTTATGTATCCATCTGATGAAATTGTCTCGTATCAGATAATCACACATTCCTGTTTTGACTTAAAACAACGAAAAGAACATGTCCATCTTATTCTGCTGATTGTAAAGTGTACCAAGATAATAATCTTCTCCAACTTAACTGGTACAATGTCATAAAAGTTCCTGGATTCAGTGCCCTCCCATTACCATGCCATGGTGAGCTTGGAGTGATTTTCATTAAATACGAAGAATGGACAGAGTCAAGTCCTTTTGTCTCTGGATATACCGCATGCCATGCCAGTCCATATGACTTTTCATTTGACAAAAGTAAGACAAATTATTCGGGTAATCTATAGATTATATTAGTTGTTTATGTATAAAATAATTTACGAGAGAATATGATTTTTTAAAAAAATTATAAGAAACAAAAGTATTATATCTTAGTATTTCTTTGAATCTAAAATTTAAATTTTAGATATTTAATTTTACAAAAATTAAAATTATAACTCTAATAAAAAATATAATAATAAATAATAATAACAACAAGAACAAAAATAACAATAACAACAACAATAACAATAATAGCAAAGTTTTATCTGTATCTCACTCTCTCTTCTCCTCTTTCTTAGTAGCGTATCACTGAAGTTTAGGATATTAGTGTTTGGTAAAAGGAAAGCAATAATAAAAGATGACGGTTTGAGTAACTTGTAATAATGTAATAACTTTTGGGCACAACCGTTTTTTATCCTTTAATTTCTTAGCCGCTGGAGCAAAACACTCCTCATAGCATTTCTAAAAATAGTGGATTGGGTACAATCTATTGATTATCATACATAAGTTATCAACAATTTGATATTATCAAATAGTTAAATATCTCTCAATCTGCTAAAAAAACTGATCAATAATTTTTAGCAAATTAAAAGATTTCAACTATTTGACCGTGCCAAAAAGTTGATGAATGTGTTTGATAATCAATTAAATAGGTTGGCGGATTTAGCATAATCAGCTGATTTTGCAAAAGCTTCCGCATAGAAGTGTTTTATCTTCGGTTGAAAATTTAATATACAAAAAAGACAAATATACCCTTTACAGCCATCCTTCCTTCTGGAAATTTCTTCAGTTCTCTCTCTCTTGCCACCACCTCTCTCGCCTTCATGTTCTTTCCCTCCTCCTTGTTAGAGTTATTCCTCACCGACACTCTCAACCTGAGGCATTTAGATTTTTCTCCTCCTACTTAGGTTCCTACTACAATTCAACCTTCTTCTCCCCCTTAGGCAGTGGTTTTGGGATTGGAGATCTGAGCTGCACCTGTCTGTGACTCTTCCTTTGAACTCTATCCAAAACTTTCAAGGGATTAGCTTTCTCTCCCTTCATAATGACTTTACTAGCCTTAAATCAGAAATCACATCTTCAACACCTGAAATTAAAAGAACAAAGAAACCCTGTTAAAAACTAGCAAATACCCATTACAAGGAACAAGCAAGCAATGGATATAAACACGAAGAACCCACCTTCAAAGCCTAGATTGTGGATTGCTAGGATGGTTGAGCAAGCCAAAAGAGAAACCCGTGACTCTTAGATTCTAGTCTTTATTAAAAAAATTTGTCAGTTAGAAATATATTTTTAATTGGTTTTGTGCACAATGTTCATTTTTATATGACATTTCTTCTTTTAAAAGTATTATTATTATTATTATTATTATTATTATTATTATTATTATTATATGTTCTATATTTTTTTATTAAATTCTAGTCTTTGTTAAAATATTTGTCAGCTAGAAATATATTTTTAATCGGTTTTGTGCACAATGTTCACTTTTATATGGCATTTCTTCTTTTGAAATCATCATCATCATCATCATCATCATCATCATCATTATTATTATTATTATTATTATTATTACTACTAGTCATCTTCATAAATATCTTGATCTTGGTCTTTATTTATAAATGTTCTTTTTTTTAACTAAATGCATGAATGTGTTTAACCCTTTGAGATTGTTTATGAATGGACTTGAATTTTACTTTAGTTAAGTGGATAGAAATGTTTTGAATTGTTTTTTAAGAATCTAAAATTTTTGGTTTGATTAAATAACAATTGTTAAGTTGTTGAAATTTTTAATAAATGTTACTTTTAAAAACTTTCACTGCTATTCCTATTTTTTCTTTATATTGATTTTAAAATATTTATAAGAAAAGAAAAATGAATTAACTCTAGGGGAACTTTCTAGTTGGACTAGATATCGACTGGAGGGTTTTCGTAGAATGCCGAGCAGGTCGCTTAGTGATTAGGAAAGGGCCTATCACGATCTAACTTGAACTCATGTGTAGGTTTAATTGAGATATTATTATATAATTAAATCTTCGTAAAATTTCATAATAACTTTTCTTATGAATGAAATTTATTGGTAAGCTACAATGGAGATAGCAAAATATACATATAATAAATTCATTGCCAAGATCCAACCATGATAAACAAGATAACGTATGAAATTAAAATATATGATGTCTTGCAATGGTTATTCATGTTTCAAGGCCTACTATGTAGCTATAAATGATATACTGTATGCGAGAATCCTTTAAAAATACAAAAAATACATAGCAAAATTAAGATGAATGGAATTTTCAATTGTTAAAAATACATTTTAGTTCTTAGTATTTATACTAAAATTTAATTTAGACTTTATTTAAAATGAATTTTTACATTTAAAAATAGTTTAAACTAATGAATCTCTGAACTTTGTCCATCAGTAAAATATTTTTAATTAAAATTTGTACTAAAAGTAGGACTCACAGATATCACATGGACCCTCCATGGCATTCAGAGGGCCTACTGTCTCCCACGACTTCTGCATCTCTTGTCGAAAAATAAATAATTCTTGCTTGAACTTGCCCATTTAGTCTAAGAACGCACAACCTTATTTGCCGGATTTTGACACGTATTT
This sequence comes from Erythroxylum plowmanianum, assembly GCA_025531925.1. Classification (NCBI taxonomy): domain Eukaryota; kingdom Viridiplantae; phylum Streptophyta; class Magnoliopsida; order Malpighiales; family Erythroxylaceae; genus Erythroxylum; species Erythroxylum plowmanianum. The sequence goes on along the minus strand of JANVCQ010000009.1, from coordinate 14,030,657 downwards.
GAGCCTCCCTACTGTTGAGGACTCCGGCACCGGCGACAATGTCAGTGATGCTTGTGGTTGGAGATTGTGACGGTGGAAATGGATTGAGGTCCAGTTCTTTATCGGTTTATATGGAAATTGTAGTCCAAGAAAGATTATGGTTTGTAGAATTAAAGGAAAATGAATAGCATGTTTGGAGAAAGCAGAAAAATAAAATAAAAATATTATTTTATAAGGGACATCCACTAATAGCACGTGATTTCTATTTAGATATTGGTAGCTCCTATGTTTAATATTTAATTAATAAATTTTTGATAAGATTTAGGAATTTTTTCTTAACTGAAAATTCTTTTTAATTTTTAAAATATTAAGATTTAAATTAAATTTTAGTATAAATATTATAGATTAAAATATACTTTGAACTAGTTTTCAAATAAATTATTAAAAGAATTGTATTTTCAAATAACGTAGGAAGCTACTGTGCAAAAGTTTTAATACAAAAGAGCAGAGGCTACTGGAAGAGGACTGACCTCAATCGACACGTGGCTTTCTTACAGGTTGCATGTTGACCAGGTTTTCCCTGAATCTTCTGCTACTGGCTGTCTCGATCTTCTCCTGTTCACTTTGGCTCTGTTATCTTTCAAAAAACTTGGAGTTGTTGACATACCATACTTCTTTCATTGGAAGAGTGAAACGTCATAGAGTACCACACTCATAACATGTGAAAGCCCAACCAGTACGTATAATCTGAACAGGAGCAGAATAACTGAAAGTTGGGAAGTCAGACATCCGCATATTTAATTATCACAAAAGATGAAAAAATGTATATGATGACTTACATTGATGACATGACTTGTCACAGTCCAAATTTGCTATTTAAGAACAAATATATTTTGATTTTTTTTAACTTAATGATATTTTTATTGTTAAAATTTTTAATTTAATTCTTGTCTTTTTCTATCCTTAATAAAAATTTTAAATCATTTTTCAGTCATGTGTCTAATTTAAATTTTGTTGATCACGTAAATTTTTTTTGTTAAAATCATTAATATAAGTTGATTACCAAAATTTAAAATTTACAATAGAAAATTTAATAATTAAAAACTAAAAAATAGAGTTTTTTTACGCTATATATACTTGTCAAACTGATGACCAACATTTTAATATCTTATTATTAGACTTGTTCAACTCATTTTGTTCATGTTTGGGAATGTGTTACAAAAGAGTACGCATTAATTAATATCTATTTAAGAAAAAAGGGTGTGTAAAGAAAGAATAAATATAATAAATTCGTCACCCTAAGTTATTAAATAAGATAGAAAAATATTTTAAGAAATAATCTTAATTTAAAAAATGAGTTTGAATTGAATCACTACAACAAAAACATACTTTTCGCGTCGTTTTTAAAGTAGACGTCTCGAATGGTATGAGGCTTTTGCGATGTTTGGAAAAACGTCATGAAAAGAGCCTAGATTCTGCGACGTTGTATGTAGATAACACGGATAAACGAAGTGTTTGACGTCGTTTTGCTAGGAAGACGTCCCAAAATAGAAAACACGACGTTCTTGTGAATTAAACGTTGGGAAAGGCCAAGTCCACGTATTTAATTTGTTTCCCTCGCCCCCACCAGATGAGATGACGTCGTGTTGCCGCCTCCCATAACGATGTCGTCTCATCTTTTGTGTAAATGAAAATCAGAGAGCTTCATCAGTCTCCCGCTCGTGTTATCGCCTTCCCTCTTCCTCAAGCCACCCTCCCTCTCTCATCTTCTGTCACGCTTGGAATCAATGGAGGTTGCTTCACCAGTTGACGTCCCTCTATCATCTACAGTCGGAGTGCATGTGCGTGGTTGAGGTAAGTCATTAAACTACTTTGCTTGCGATTAATGTTGGGCAATGTTAGTTTTTAAGTCGATTGAAGTGGATGATTTAATCTGGGTTTAAGATTGCTTAATCGTTTGTTTTGATTATCTGTAACACAATGCATTTGGGTTTGCATTGTGTGACAGTATCTTCTTCCCAACAATGTCGCAATACTCTGTTAATTTGTGTATTTTGTGAATCACACAGTGAATACAACTTTTCTCATACAAAAGCTCTTTCACAGCCCCTATTTCTCCTAACTGTAGAGTTTGTTGTTGAATGATTGTTTTTATGAGTTTTGATTGTTTTTTTAGCCGAGATGCTGTATAATAGTGGAAGTAAGATTTTAATAATGGAATTCAGTATAAGGCTCTGTGACTTGAGGGTCCTTTAGAGCTTTGTTATTATACTCTTAACTTTGTGAACTTGGCATTTCTCAGTTTAGGGTAATTGGGATCTTGGTAGCATTTTTGTTAAGCCTAACTCAACTCTTTCTTAGTATGGATAAGCATTTCAATAGTAGACAGTTGATCCTCCTAGTGAAAGAGTTTTAGTCTAGATTCGAGCCTCTTCAACTTTTTCATGAACTGAAAAGCTTTACAATTAGATGTATTATAACTACATACTTCATTCACCAAACTTATAAACCCCTTTTTGTATGATAGAAACTTAAAGAACCCGAATAGTGCTTTACATCTTGATGCTGGCAAAAAATTCCTGACTTCCATACTAGAGTAGTAAGAGTAGAAAGGAAGGCCTAAATATGCATTTGAGCAGGGGAAATTGTTCAGCCAATGTTTGTTGACCAATATCCTATCCAATTTCTTCCTAATGAAATTGTTTGCGAGCTATTTGTTACTTTAAGTGTGAAATTCCTAGTAAAATTAAGATCTGTAACCTCCAAGATATTTAGCACCCTCTCCATTTCCTTGCCAATAGTAGAAGTGTTTATTCTTTCCCCTTGAGCTTTAGTAGGATGTAAGACGCAATTCAAGTCACCCGTAATAACCCAAGGCTTCTGAGCCCTTTGGAATTTGAAATTAGCAGTATAAATTATGGAAATGAAGAAGCTAATACCATATTCAATAATATGGCAATTCAAGTGTATAAACTGATCTGAAGAACATAGGATTGATACCTGAACTTCCTTTTTGTTGTAAGCAAATATAACTCTTCCATTATAATGATGGTTTTGAATGTAACCACACTCCCATTCCATTCGCAAAAAACTTCATAACCTTTTGCAAATTCTGAGCTTTAGTTTTTGTTTCTCGCAGTCCCAAAATTAAAGGTTTATTTTCTAGCAAAGTGTCCTTCATTGTCTGACTAATGGAATTCAGTATAAGGCTCTTTATTTGATGAAAGAATCAATTGGGCTTTAACATATGTGAAAGGGTATTATTT
>JANVCQ010000009.1:14004209-14027312 GCA_025531925.1 Erythroxylum plowmanianum | reverse complement strand
GGGGCCTACCGGTAGTCAACCCCCGGTGTGCCTTATTGTCTTGCAGGTGTTTCTGTGCCAAAGTCAACCAATCCCATAGATCCTAGCAGCAATGCCCAGCCCCATCCAAATCCGACAGAACCAAATTCATTAGAAAATTCTCCAACTATAGAAATGACATCCTTCAAAACATTACGAAATAATTTGTGTTAGAAATATCCATAATTAAGCTTGCATCTTGTCAAGTTCCAAACTGTGGGATTATTTCAAAAATTGTTCTTTTTGTATTGGTAATACTCGCAGCCATGTAGCTATTAGTTTATATCTTATAATCAATCCGCTGGCTATAATTTTTGTGACCTGATTAATTAAATACATTATTAGTTTTATGCATATTTTTTATTTAACTGGTGTAAAAGAAATTCTACATTGCAAATAAAATTATGAAATTCATATTATATTTATATATTATTTCTAGAGTATCCCTTGCTTCATTAAGACTAAATAATAATAAAGTGAAAAAAATAACACACATTATGTTTCTTTCTTATTGAGGAAGTAATTAATCTAATAAATTAAAGTATGGAACTATTTAAACCAACATGTGTTTGTTAGAAAATAAGTTCACTAAACTGACTTAATATGAAAATTCTATTTGAAACATTACTTGTATGTTTATAAAAATACTCATTGTGATGATTGTATAAACGATTCTTTAACTTAAGATCTCCAAACTATCTTATATATGGACTATCATATTTTGTTACTATTTATGTCGTTGTTAAGGGTAGCTCAATTAATATTCATTAGATATACTATAAACTATATAAAGGTAATTGAATAATCAATATAAGATATGTTTATCTTTATTCTCTACTAGTGTTAATTTGAAAATCCTTAGCTAAGGTGAAATGATATTTTGCAAATAACTTTCAAATTGAAATATTGTATGATAAGACAATTGAACTATATAGAAAAGTGATGCATAGATACGATAGTTAAAATTACTTTAACATTCCTATTATTCGGATAGTCATGATACCTTTCTAGATGTTGATCTTAATTTATAAATATATATTATTAAGTTAGAGAATTAAAGATAAATTAAATTTGTTTAATATATTTACATAAATATGATTTAAGATTATAATTTGTATCTATTTCCAATATATTTAGAAACCTAATGGGTTATATATAAAGACAAGTTGATTAGAGAAATGGTAATTTAATCAATTTGGACTTAGTTATAAAGTTTGAGAAAATTTTAGATTAAATATAAGTATTTAACAAGTTATGTCTAATATAAGATATTTAATCTTATTGGGTCTAATTAGTATTTAATTATAATTAATTATAATTAAAGTTTAATTAAAATTACAATTATATTTCATTTAAATTACAAAAAGGTTCAAATCGTATTGTAAGTAGGTATAGGTTCTATTAGAGCTAAAACTTCTTGGTTATCCCTCTCTTCACCACTTGTAGAGTTTTGTTAACTAGTTCATATGAATATCATTCGAAGTTAGATATGTTGTGATTATAGTGGTGGTGATGAATCTGTTTCAGAAATTAGTTCGAGGGGAGCTACAAAATTGATCAAACTTCATAATAAAGTACAATTTATGTTTATACTTATTATGCTAATCCATTGATCATGTATTAGAATCTAAAGTGATATCGAATTTCAAGAAATTAAACAAAAAAATTTGACTCTGTTTTGTTGCACTTAAGATCACATCCTGCCCTGATTTAAAAGTAGTAAGCAACAACATATAGTCTAAAGTCTCATTTAACTAGCTTACCATCCCTTTTACATATTAAACAAATCATATTTATTCAAAGGTAGCCAAAACACATCCAAGTTGCACCAATAAGGCAAGCAAATTAAGAAAAGAATCAAAAATTAAAAAGAAAGACATATGGAAATAACTTGAAATATCAATTCATTGTGTTATTTTGCATATGAAAATGCACAATATATGTATCATAAATGATTGCCATAAATAGATCCTCTAGTTCAAGGGTTCCAAATGATTTAGCATTAATTCTAAAATTTTTAGCATTTCCTTTCCATGTTTTTCATTATATATTGATTTGATTCTATTTACCAATGACATATGTCTCCTTCTTTATAGAATTTAGAGGAAGGAAAAAGTCCCTTTGAACCTTAAGAATTTTACTAAAATTCAAGTTAGATCATGATAGTTTTGAGCGTTCAAAAACAACCTCAACATTTCAAAACCAATCTAGTCTAACCCACAACTGATGAAACTGTTTACCTTACTAGTTATCTGATGGCCTATCTTTTTTTTTATTAAAATTTGCCTTTATTGATCCCATTAGTTCTAGTGTGGAGTCCAACTGACACTAGTCGATCTTATTGTTATAACATAATTGAAAATTAGGACAATTTCTTCTTCCTCACATATCCTCCTAGTTTGAAGTTGTTAGAGTAATTAAGAATTACTATTTATAACTTGTGACGCCCCAATACCCCCTGGGAGGATAAGGAAGTGGCACATCGGAGTTACAAACAAAAACTAACATTGCAATGCGGAAGCATTTCAAAACATAACACACATTCATTCCATGCATTTCCAGCAACTGAAACAAACACACATTACATATCATAAGTTCATAAACCAACCTGCATTATGGTTATTACAAACCTTCATATAAATTCAAATACAAGCCAAAAATAAAAACTCAAAATACATTTTGACAAGCAAAACACAATCTTCTTTGGCCATTGCGGTTGACTTGTCCCAATCCTTATGTCCTTCTCTCTGAACCTACATAGGTCAAATCCACCGTGCTAAGCATATAGCTTAGTGAGTAATAACTAAATTATGTGTCATTAATAGATACTGAATTATATTATACAAAAGCATCTCAACATACTAAAATTCAGAACAGAACAAGATTTATTAATGAAAACACTTCGCATGCTAAAGTCAGAAATTTCAATAGTAGAACAGAATATACATAATACAGAACATATTTTCAAAATAGGGTGTTAACCCATCAGATTAAAAAATATGGTTTGTTTCTTATCAAAGCTTATCAGAGATCAAAGTACAAAACAAGTTAGACTGTAAATCTATGAACAAAGGTGGGTAATGGGACTTATATAGAGGGAGATCGAATTGTCGACACTGAAGTGTCATAGAGGGAGACAGAAGTCTCGACACTGAAGTGTCACAGAGGGAGGCTGAAGTCTCGATACCAAAGTGTCACAGAGGGAAACCGAAGTCTCGATACCGAAGTGTCACAGAGGGAGACTAAAGTCTCGACACCGAAGTGTCATAGAAGCAGCTGCAGACCCTTCTAGGCATGCCTATTTACCCACTACTAGGACTTGACAGTTACAAAACCAAATAAGTTCATTTCATGCACAAAAATAATTAGTCAATCATATTCACATGCATCAAACAATTCAGACATTCATTGTCTCAAGTTTAAAACACAATCAGCATAAAAAACAATTTAGTTCAGTACTAAACATAATAAAGTAAAGTGTGAGTGTCCTAGAGATTACTGACAGTTGCTCCCTTTTACTTAATGTCTTGAAGTTCCGATGATATCTAGAAATGGCCACTCTACTTGCTCTTTTATATACAATCAAACATAATTTCATATTACCAAATTGTTCATGTAACTGAATAAGCACATTTAAGAATGTATCATGTAACATGCATGTTCAATGACATATTTTCCTCAAAACAAACATTCAGGTCTATTTTGGATGATCATTTAGATCAAGCACATGGAATATTTAAGAAGCACTTCCTTCTATACAATTGTCCCCCTTTGTCTTAGGTTTCCACTGATTCAAAGATCATACAATTTGGATCAATAAAATGAAAGTTATACTTAAAAGACTTCAAACTATTTTGAAACTATAATAGAATTCTTAACTTAAATTCAAAACTGATTTTGGAATTCTTAAAAGTAGAATTAGAGTTTAACTCTTAAGGAAAATTGTATCCTTATGTCTCTAGTTTAATTAAATCAATAGTCAACTCATTTGGAAATCTACAGATCAAGATACAAGCAAAATACTGAAGTATGATCAGTAAAATCATCCTAGTTATCATACTTCAGTACAATCACAATTTCATCTTAAATTCTTCAAACAATCCATTTCATATTGTCCTAATTTTTGGTGAAGATTAATATCAATGTCTTATGAGTCTATTGGTTTAATTCCCATGTCAATTAGATATCTAGAGAAGAAGTTATAACAAAAAGATCAAAGTATGTTTAGAAAACAACCCCCTTCAGAAAGCATGGAAGTCACGATCGTGCGCCTGCACAACCGCGACATTCCATGCCATCCCCCTTAGTAAAGTCGTGATCGTGTAAAAGCATGATCGCTAAAACAACTTAAAATTCAAGATCAAAATTTCAAAATTCAAAAAACTGAAATCATACATGTATTTTACCATCTTCAACTTTCTCTCTCTACTGTTAAAGTTGTAACAATGTTAATCCATAAACCAAAATAGAACCTATAGCCACATGGTTCTACTCCTATTCTACTCCATCTTACTCTTATGCAACCCAAAACTCAAGATTCATCACAGTCACCAAAATCCAAAACTCATATATGGTTCTTTTCTTGCATAAATACTATGCTTCATATTTTTCTGCGTGTCTTCAAATTCACTAAATCTCACTTAACCCATTCATAACATCACCGAAGCTATCCTTCTCACCCACCTCATTTTTTGCTTTAGTCTACTTCACTAAGTTTCTCTTTAAACTACATGCAAATCTATATTTCACTTCTTGCACATTCCACTGTACATTATTATCAACTTATCTTTCTCATTACTATCATCGACTTTGCTTCATTCACAACTCATGCATTTATTCATTTCCAACATGTAAAACATCATCAAACTCATTCACAGAACTCAGAAACTTAAACTTCACTTACCTTGTATTCAAAAAATCATCAGCAGTGAAAGTGAAGGTCAAATTTTGGTGAAGACAAAGCAAATTCGAAGAGAAGTAAGGAGCTACAGAGTTTTGCCTTACACTACCGTGATATCTTGTTTTAAAAACTCATTAACATGTGGCCCCATTATATGTGAGCCATTTTTCATCAACATAGAAGTGCTACATGGCAAAATACCATTGGTCTATTTTTCCTAGTCCAAAATTCAAATACTCCAAATTTTTAGAAAATTTCCAAAATTTACCAAAAATTTGAAATAATCATAATATGCTCTAAATAATTTTTTGTCACTAATAAACCTCAATTCTCATCTTAATCAAAATTTTAAAACCAATTATACCCGAAAGTGTCACTGAATGCATGTACAAATATTTGTATGAGTCAAAAATAGATATGCACATATAAGTGAGTACTTAAATATGCAAAGCATATAATGCACTGCAAATTCCTCAATACTCTAACCCCTAATATGGGGTGTTACAATTCTTTCCTCCTTAAGAAATTTCATCCTCAAAAATTTACCTGATCTGAATAATTACGGATACTGAGCTGGTTTCTTCTACTTCCCAAGTTGCTTCCTCAAGTCCATAGTGTTGCCATAGTACTTTTACCAAAGGTACTGACTTGCTCCTAAGTTGTTTAACTTCTCTGGCTAATATAGAAATTGACCCTTCTTTATAAGACAAATCTAGTTATACTTGAATTTCTTGTACAGGAATCTTATGTGTAACATCAGACCGATATCTTCTCAACATAGAAACATTAAATACATCATGTAACTTGGCCAATTCTTCAGGAAGAGCTAACTGATAAGCTACTTGTCCAATTCTTTTCAAAATATTGTAAGGACCAATGAATCACGAACTAAGCTTACCTTTCTTCCCAAACCAAAGTTTGTGTTTCCAAGAAAACCTTATCTCTTGCCTGATACTCAATATCTCTCCTTTTTAGGTCAGTATAGGATTTTTGCCGATCACTAGCAGCTTTCAACCGTTGCCTGATAACTTGAATTTTTTCTTCAGTATCTTTCACAATATCAAGCCTAATAATCTTGTTTTCACTCAACTCAGTCCAACGTATAAGAGTTTTACACTTTCTACCATACAACGCTTCATAAGGCGCCATACCGATGCTCGTCTGATAATTGTTGTTGTAAGCAAACTCCATCAAAGTCAGATAATTATCCCAACTCCCTAAAAACTCTAACACACAACCCTGCAACATATCTTCTAATATCTGTATAACTCGTTCAGATTGTCCATCTGTTTGGGGATGGAAAGTAGTACTAAACTTAACCTGAGTACCAAAGCCTTTTGTAAACTTTTCCAAAATCTTGAAGTAAATCGAGGATCACGATCAGAAATGATAGACAACAGTACTCCATGCAATCTCACTATCTCATACACATATAAATATGTAAGCCTATTCAAAGAATAGTCAGGGCAAACAGGCAGAAAGTGAGCAAATTTGGTAAACTTATCCACAATCACCCATACAATATCATGCTTCCTTTGAGTGAGAGGAAGTCTAGTGACAAAGTCCATGGTAATGTTATCCCATCTCCATTGAAGAATAGAAATATGATGTAACAAACCAAGTGGCACCTGGTGCTTAGTTTAACCTACTGGCATATCAGCCACTTAGTTATATAATCCACAACATCCTGTTTCATACCTGACCATCAGTAATTTGCTTCAGATCCTAATACATCTTGTTTCCCCCAGGATGTATACTAAAGATTGTATTATGAGCCTTAAACAACAACTTTCTCTTCAGTTTATCAATAGCTAGCATACATAATCGATCCTTATAATATAATTTACCATATCCTTTCACAGAAAAATTAGGTTTCTTACCATCCTGAGTAGCTAAGATAAGTTATTGTCACTTATCATCAGCTCTCTAAGCATCACAAATCTCTTGTCTCAAGGTAGGTCTTGCTTTCAACTGAGCTATTAAAGCTCCATCATATACAAATTCCCATTCACTCTGCTTCATTGATAATGCTGAAATGGTCTTCCGACTCAAGACATCAGCCACAACATTAGGCTTACCTAGATGGTAGTCCACAATACAATAATAATCTTTAAATAGTTCCAACCAACGCTGTTCTCTCAGATTTAATTCTTTCTGGGTAAGCAAATACTTTAGACTCTTATGAACTATGAAAATTCTACACCTTTTACCATATAAGTAATGATGCCAAATTTTTAAGGCAAACACTATTGCTGTAAGCTCTAGATCATGTGTAGGGTAATTTTATTCATAACACTTTAGTTGCCTGGAGGCATAAGCAACTACCTTTCCTTCCTACATCAAAACACAACCCAAACTGTTTCTAGATGCATCACTAAACAAAACATACTCCTTACCAGAAATAGGTTGAATCAATATAGGAGTTTTAGTAAGCATACTTTTCAATTGATCAAAACTACTCTAACATTTATTAGACCATTCATACTTTACTCCTTTCTGTAACAGTTTAGTTAAAGGGGATGCTATCACCGAGAACCCCTTCACAAATCGGCGATAGTAACTAACCAATCCCAAAAAACTTCTTACTTTTTTCACATTCCGTGGTGGCTTCCAGTTAATAATTGCTTCTATCTTACTAGGATCAACTCTAATCCCTTGAGAAGAGACAACATATCCTAGAAAAGATATCTCATGAAGCCAGAAATCACACTTGCTCAACTTAGCAATAACTGCTTTTTCCCGTAGGGTCTGTAACACAATTCGGAGATGATTAGTATGGTCACATTCATTCTTTGAATAAACCAGGATATCATGTATAAATATCACCAAAAACTGGTCCAAATAAGGCCTAAATACTTTATTCATCATATCCATAAATGCTACTAGAGCGTTAGTTAACCTGAATGGCATTATTAGGAATTCATAATGTCCATAACGGGTCCTAAATGCAGTCTTTGGTACATCCACTTCCTTTATCCGAAGCTAATAATATCCCGATCACAGGTCTATCTTTGAAAGCACTCTTGCATCTTTCAATTGATCAAACAAGTCTTCAATCCTTGGTAACGGATACTTGTTCTTCCCTGTGGCTCTATTCAATTGCCTGTAATCGATGCACATCTGTAGTGCACCATCCTATGACACACTGGTTCTAATAAACCCTTTATCCAGAAGCTCTTGTAACTGCACCTTCAACTTCTTCAATTCAGTAGAAGCCATTCGGTATGATGCTCTAGATATAGGAGTAGTGCCAAACATCACTTCAATAGATAACTCCACATCCCTTTCAGGAGGGAGTCCAGGTAATTCCTCCAGAAACACATCTGGAAATTCATACACCACCAGAATATCTAGTAATTTACCACCCTCCTTCTTAGAATCAAACACAAAAGCTAGATATGCTTCACATCTCTTCCTGAGAAGTTTTTGGGCTTACATAGCAGACACCACATTAGTTAAAGAACTACTGTAGATGCCATGTAATATTATTTCAAACTGATCAGGCCTTTTAAGCATAACTATCTTAGAATTACAATCAATTACTGCCTGATGTTTTATTAACCAATCCATACCCAGAATCAGATTAAATTCATAAAAAGGTAACCTAATTAGATCTACTACATATTCATTTCCTTGTATCATAATAGGGCAATTCCTAAACACTTGATTAACCAACACGCTACTATCTAGAGGATTGGTTACATAAATGTCATATTCTAACTGATCTATAGACATCTTCATATCAAACATTTCTCTAGCATAGATATAGGAATGTGTAGATCCGGGATCAATCAATTCATGCATTTTAGAATCAAAGAGAGAAAAAATACCAACAATAACTTCAGGTGCATCCTGATCCTCATGATCTTTCAATGCATAAGTTTGAGCCAAAGCATAAGGCACAACTGGTCGATCTATAGTTTCTGATTAGGTACTTCGATTAGGTATGTTCTGACCGCGTCCTCTACTCTCAACAGATGTATAAAAGACCTTTCTACTAGCTTGTGATATCTCAGACTGTCTTAGAGGGAAGGATATCATATGCTTTGTACTGCTAGACCGAAAACATGTACCTATAGCCCTCCAACAAACACCCCTATGATGTACAGAGCAATGAGGGCACTTTGGGGCACCAAAACCTCGGCCCCTAGAGGAACCCCTACCAAAAACAGCTGATGAGGGAAAGTTTTGTCACCTTTCCCGAGTCACAGATCTCTGAGTATTTTCCAGTGTAGAGGAAGTACATTCTCGACTTCGTTTACGCATAGATTGGCCTCCTCTAGCAAGGCTCCTATGCTGACTCCTTTCTCTTCTAATCATCTCTTACCTTTCAATTTTCATGGCAGTTTGTACTAACTAGTGGTAATTTACTTGTTGCAATAGAGTAAATGCTACCAGATGCTTTTTGATGGAGTCTTATAAACCATCCTCAAACTAATGACACCGCGGAACTCCTCAAATTGAGTCTATTGAATTCCCGATCATACTCAACAGTTGACAAGTTTCTCTGCTTCAAAAATTGTTATCATTTCTCCTTTCTGTAAGCCTCCGTCACATACTTAACTTTGAATTCTTGGGCAAAGAAATCCCAAGTTAGAGATATAGGTAACTAGTGATTTCACAGAACAAACTTCCACCACTCGTAGGCTGCTCCTTGGAGGAGAGAGACAACACAGTGCACCATCTGATTTGTTGGACAACTGATTTCATCTAACACTCTCTTCACTTTCTCAATCCAAAGCTTAGCTCTTTCAGATTCCTCCAGCGATGTCTCAATAAATTCCTCAGCTCCATACTTCCACAGCTGATCTATTGGAGCCTTGGGTGCAGTCATATGATGCAGCAACATCATCATATCTTGGGACAACTTAATTAAAGCTTCTCCCTAAGCTGGGGAAGGAGGTGGCACCTTAGCTTCACCTTAATTGACATTAGAGGGTCCAAATATCGATGGACGAGTGTGCTCAGATGTTGCTTTCAGCAACCTCGTCAATGGCTTCGCGTGATCCTTCCATCTCTAATTTTATAGTCAAAACATGGGGCACCGCATTAGGCCATAACACAACTTTTACACTTTAGTACAAGCAAGAGTTAAGCACTAGTTAAATCAGAATCACCTAAACTATGCTCTGATACCAAACAAATGTGGCGCCCCAATACCCCCTGGGAGGATAAGGGAGTGCCACACCAGAGTTACAAATATAAACAAACATTGCGATGCGGAAGCATTTCAAAACATACCACGCATTCATTACATGCATTTCCAGTAACTGAAACAATAATGCATTATATATCATAAGTTCATAAGCCAGCATGTATTATGGTTATTACAAACCTTCATACAAATTCAAATATAAACCAAAAATCAAAACTCAAAATACATTTGACAAACAAAACTCAATCTCCTTTGGCCATTGCGGTTGACTTGTCCCAATCCTTGTTTCCTTCTCTCTGAACCTACACGAGGCAAATTGACCATGCTAAGCATATCGCTTAGTGAGTAATAGCTAAACTATGTGTCATCAACAGATACTGAATCATATTATACAAAAACATCTAAGCATACTAAAATTCAGAATAGAATAAGATTTATTAATGAAAACACTTCGCAAGCTAAAATCAGTCATTTCAATAGAAAATTAGAATATATAAAATACAGAATAGATTTTCAGAATAGGGTGTTAACCCATCATATTAAAAAATATGGTTTGTTTCTTATCAAAGCTTATCAGAGATCAAAGTACAAAATTAGTAGGACAGTAAATCCATGAATAGAAGTGGGTAACAGGACTTATACAGAGGGAGATTGAAGTCTTGACACCGAAGTGTCACAGAGAGAGACCGAAGTCTCAATACTAAAGTGTAACAGAGGGAGACCAAAGTCTCAACACCGAAGTGTCACAGAGGGAGACCAAAGTCTTAACACCAAAGTGTCACAGAGGAAGACCGAAGTCTAGACACAAAAGTGTCACAAAAGCAGCTACAGACCCTTTTAGGCATGCCTATTTACCCATGACTAGGACTTGATAGTTACAAAACCAAATAAGTTCATTTTATGACAAAAATAATTAGTCCATCATATTCAAATGCATCAAACAATTCGGACATTCATTGTCTCGAGTTCAGAACACAATCAGCACAAAACACAATTCAATTCAATATAAGCATAATAAAATAAAATGTGAGCATCCTAGAGATTACTGACAGTTGTTGCCTTTTATTTAATATCTTGAAGTTCCAGCGATATCTGGAAATGGCCGCTCTAATTGCTCTTCTATATACAATCAAACACAATTTCATATTACCAAATTGTTCATGTAACTGAATAAGCATATTTAAGAATGTATCATGAAAGTTGCACTTGCATGTTCAATGACATATTCCCAGGTATATCTCCTTATTAAACTGATGTAAACGTCAATTGTATTCCAAAAGCTCTAGAATTCATACACTCATTCACTATCCCAGATTTTTCCTCAAAACAAACATTCGGATCTACTTTGGATGATCATTTAGATCAAGAAAATGGAATATTTAAGCAAAACTTCCTCCTATAAAATTGTCCCCCTTTGTCTTAGGTTTCCAATAATTCCAAGATCATACAATTTGGTTCAATATACTGAAAGTTATACTCAAAAGACTTCAGACTGTTTTGAAACTACAACATAGTTATTAACTCAACTTCAGAACCGATTTTGGAATTCTTAAGACCAGAATTACAGTTTGACATCTTCATAAAAATTGTATTTTTAAGTCTCTAGTTTAATCAAAATCAATAATCAACTCATTTGGAAATTTACCGATCAAGATACAAGAAAAATAACGAAGTATGTTCAGTAAAATCATCCCAGTTATCATACTTCATTACAGTCACAAATTCATCTTAAATTATTCAATTAATCCATTTCTGATGGTCATAATTTTTGGTGGAGATGAGGAGTGAGTATATTGGTTCAATTACCATGTCAATTGGATGTCTGAATAAGAAGTTATAACAAAAAGGTCAAAGTATGTTCAGAAAATAACCCCTTCAGAAAGCATGAAAGTCGCGTTCGTGCGCTTGTACGACCGCAACATTCCAGATGGATTAGTGATGTCGCGATCAAGCAAAAGCATGATTATGACTCATCAGTCCCTTCATCAAAGTCATGATCGTGTAGAAGCACGATCGTGACATCCTCCTTCTTCACCGAAAATTTTCTTCTTCTTCTTTCATCCTTGAAATCCTTAATTCTTCATCTTAATACATCCTTAATTCATATTCTCTGCATTTTACATCCATGAAACTTATCTTATACTAAAACAACTCAAAATTCAAGATCAAAAATTAAAACTTCAAAAAACCAAAATCATACACGTATTTTACCATTTTTCAACTTTCTCTATTGTTAAAGTTGTAACAATGTCAGTCTATAAACCAAAACATAACCTATAGCCATACGGTTCTACTCCTATTCTAGTCTATTTTACTCTCATACAACCCAAAACTCAAGATTCATCACAGTCACCAAAATCCAAAACTCACATATGGTTCTTTTCTTGCATAAATACTGTACTTCATATTTTTCTGCATGTCTTCAAATTCACTAAATCTCACTTAACCCATTCATAACATCACCGAAGCTATCCTTCTCACCCACCTCATTTTCTACTTTGGTCTACTTCACTAAGTTTCTTTTCTAACTACATGCAAATCGATATTTCACTTCTTGCACATTCCACTGTACATTATTATCAACTCATCTTTCTCATCACTATCACCGACTTTGCTTCATTCACAACTCATGCATTTACTCATTTCCAGCATGTAAAACATCATCAAACTCATTCACAGAACTCAGAAGCTTAAACGTCACTTACCTTGTATTCAGAAAATCATCAGTAGTGAAAGTGAAGGTCAAAGTTTGGTGAAGACAAAGCAAAGTCAAAGAGAAGTAAGGAGCTACAGAGTTTTGCCTTACACTACTGTGTTATCATGTTTTAAAAACTCATTAACATATGGCCCCATTGCATGTGAGCCATTTGTCATCCACGTAGAAGTGCTACATGGCAAAATACCATTGGTCTATTTTTCCTAGTCCAAAATCCAAATACTCCAAATTTTCAGAAATTTTCCAAAATTTACCAAAAATTTTGAAATAATCATAATATGCTCCAAATAATTTTTCGTCACTAATAAACCACAATTCTCATCTTAATCGAAATTTTAAAACCAATTATACCTAAAAAAAATTCACCGAATGCATGTACAAATATTTGTATAAGTCAAAAATACCTATGCACATATAAGTGAGTACCTAAATATGCAAAGCATATAATGCACTACAAATTCCTCAATATTCTAACCCCTAGTATGGGGTGTTACATAACTTCCTGAGGGATTCATTATCCTTTGTTTTAGTCTATGATTTTCTATATTAGATATATTTTTATATATTTTTCATTTGTCAATTGCTCAAGAATGGATTCCATTTAGTTATGGAACTTAATCACATCTTCCATATATTTAGTATGAAAACCATTGATGGATGTTTTAAGCTCTGAGATGGACTTATCATGTTGTTGAACATCTCTTTCAATCTATTTTAAGTATGCTTATCTAATGAATAAGGATAAGAATATAAAAGAGGTTTTTAGTGCTAAAGATTGTTCCATATCCTTGTTATAAAATATAATTGTTAGCATCCTATTTTAATGTAAGATTTTTAAGAAACAATTTTTATACTTCTTTATGATTTATAGTAGATCATCCACCATTCCTTGTTTTCCTCCAAAACTTTAGTAGCTATAATTTTTCTATTAATAGATTATTTAAATTTTGGATTTCCTCTTTTAAATTTTCCCATGAAAACTCTATAAATTTTTTTATTTAGATTGTTATCTTCATTGTAGTTTACATATTCTTAGGGTGCAAAGATCTTTTTGTCCTAATGGAGGCATTAGTATAGTAACTCCGTCATTAAGTGGTATGGGTAAAGGTGGTGGTGATGGAATTAATCCATTTTAAGAAATCATGGGTGAGGGTGATACTGGGGGAAGGGGGAAAAAGTGGTATTGTTGGTATTTCATTTTCTAATGATGGTGGTGATGATGGTAGAGTTAGTGGTGCTATTGTGCTTGTATATCCCATAAAGGGTGGTGACGACATATTTTCCACTACTACATTTGGATGTAACTTGTGTGATGGTTATAATAGAGTGAATATTGAGTGAGATGGTAGCCTTCTTGCCATAAAAAGATTGGATGATGTTAATAGAGAGTAAGTGGTAGAAAAAATTGCAATGCTAACTCTTCCATTATTGATGATAACATTAGTATCCATTTTAATTTAATTTATTATGTTATCTTGATTCCTTATCCTTAAATGTTACAAGTTTGGTCGCTTGAGACTCTGTGCTTTCCTTAGTTTTAATTATTAGTTGAGTATATAACATACTCTTTTAATTCAAAGATGTAATCTTTCCTACCATATCTTAATATTTCATCATCCATATATTTCTTTTGGTCTGAATAGTTAAAATTATAAAGTCTTACATTTCGAATTATATGGAACGAAAGGGGAGGAGATATAAGGACAAAGAAATCCATAAGTATGAAATATGTTTTAATAGTAGGGCCTATTATTGCTAATTAGGCTCTACATTGACATTGGTGGGATGTGCTCAAGGAAAAAGTTATAAAAGGTTATTTGATAATTAAAGAACCTTAATACGATTAAGGTTTCCATAATACTGCATTATAATAAGGTTTGGTTTGAATTTTGTTTTAAATTTTAGGATCCAAAGGGAACTTTTTACCTTTAAGGAAAATTTTATCTTAAGAACATCAACACCACATTGGATAAATAAAGTTAGCCTTCCATTACTTGATCATATCAAAAAGTAATAACAAGTCTTGAAAGAAAGTTTTCTAAAAGATAGTTCAGTAAACGTATGGTAAAGATTGCAAGTAATATGTCCAACTTCAATATAACAACATAGACTGAAAGAGCTTCCTATATCATAGAGGACATGCTATCTAGAAAAAAAAATAGACTCCATTGAAGAAGTGTTTCAAAATTAGAATAAAATCATAGGTAGATTTTTATGTGGTACATTTTTTATAAAATAATATGCTAAAAAACACTTACAATTATATAAGTAATAAAGGAAATGTGATATGAATCAACAAGGGGATGATTTGGCCAAGGTTAGAGGTAACATTAAGAAGCAAAATCATTTAATCATTCATAGAGAGCCAATGACAAGAACTAAAGCTAAAAGGATGAAATAAGCATTAACTTGCTTACTTGAAGACATTTGGAAGGAACACGCTCACCTAAATTCTATCAATGGTTTATGTATGCAAGAAAAGCTTAAAGTTATTAACATAATTCAAACATGTTCAAATCATGAAGAGAATGATCCAACCCTGGTTTATTTACTGTGTGAATTGAACATGCTAGAATTAGGATTTGAATTTTGTTAAGTTTGAGTTTTATTCTCTTAATTAGAATAAGGAGTTGCAAGTTTGAACTACGTAAAGCCAATATCATAGCTTAGTTGTCAAGTTATGGGGTTGTCATTAAATGGGTAGTTACAATTTTTATTAAATTAGAATTAAATGTTATCTTAGCCTTTGTTCTATATCGAAAAGGCTATTTCTCTTTATTAACACATGATTTGATGAATATAAAACATCTAAGTTTTTTTTGTGAGAGTTTTGTTTAAAGTTCTTGTATTAACTTTGGAACTTATCAAACTAATTTAGTTTGTGGCATTTAACAACTAAAATCATTATTTTATTTTTAACTTTTCAAACTTATCAGTTTATGGCTTTCTGGAGGGTTCAAATTATTGTTCTAATTATTTTATCATCATCCCATTGATAGAGTAATTGGAATAGTTTGTTTCTTACCTTCAAACTTGAACAATTCAGTTATCCATCAATTATGGAGGGTGTTAATTCGCATTCCATATGTATCTTAGTTCTTTAGCTATTGGGGTGTATGTTTGCTAAATTGATGATTTTTATCATTTAGTATTAAAGCTTTTGGCTCAAGTTTGAGGTTGATGTATCCATTTATTTACTGTTCATCAAGTTCTTCGTTCTCTTTTTTCACGATTTGGAACTACATTAGGCACATGACAATCGCCGGATACCCAGGCTAAGGATATTTATAGTACCCTTAATCCGACTATGCAAGGCTAACCAAATATCCTTTGAAAACATTTGGACAACATAACGATTGTATTTTGAAAATCCCAAAAGTCAAACTAAATACCTATAAATTAGTTTTAAATGCACTTCTATATTCACATTTAAAACTTTATCACAACTTTTAGACTTTTAAGTCCACTCAAGAGCAATCTCAACAACAGTACAGAAGGTTCATATATAAGGTCATTTACAAACCACAAGACAGTCAAGAGTTAATTTATAAAATCATAAAGCATATCAACATAACCAACTTAATAAAAATAGTTCATGAGCCACTACATAACAAAAGTACAAAATAGAGACTACCCACATACAGTAATGCCTCAAAAATGTCAAAAGACCGCACAACACTCAAAGCTTCAAGTTCACCAAATTAACTAGATGGTTGGAAAGCAAAAGGGGTGAGTACACTATGTACTCAGTGGGTATTAAAAAATATGTCACAAACAGAACCCGGTACACACCAAGATAGTCTAGATAACCTAAGGACGGGTTTTTCACGCATCTAGCATGCTCATAACCACCTATAAAGTGAACATACATGACATAGAAACACATAGGCCTAGCCTATGACTCAATATATATTTATTAGGAACCATTAATCACTTATTTAGTAAACATAAGTTCTAGTTCTAATACACAAGACCAGAAAAATATCACATGTATAAATCAAATCTCATTGGGAAGCCATATCTTAGAATAGGCCAAAATAGTTATATGTGTCACCACTAGTTGGCCAAACTAGTGTGCACACCTACCGATTCCCGGTGTTGGCTTGACTTTCATCTATGGTGAGTCCATACCACAGTTGATAAGAGTGTCATGATCCTAGGTGATGACCTCATCAGTGACCAGACCACCAGGTGTGCAATCATCCTCAAGTCCCTTAGAAAGGAGTCGATATGAGGACTCGACTTTTATGTACCAGCGTTAAGGGTATGGGGGTCCCTTAATCTGTTGTGCCTAGCACATAAATGGGCAATCCTTACCTCACCAATCATAAAAATCATATACAAATATTAAGTACTAAAATCAAGTAAGGCTTCATGCTTTTATTTATTGGTCCAACCGATAAAATGGAACCTTGCCATAATTCTTAAGCCAAAAGAGAACACATACATGCAGCATGTATAACTCGGTTATGCATATGTAAGTTTTAAAACATTATTTCATGCAATAAAAGTCATCTTTTGCACTCTAAGTACAAAGTTGTTCAAAAATGTAGTTTTAGAGAATAAAATGTTGTCCCTTGCACTTCAAGTATAGGTTTGTTGAAAATAATATCATTTCTCAAAATACGTAATAAAAAAATTAGTTGCACTCTAAGTGCAAAGAGTTATTCAAAACAATGTCGTTTATTAAATACACAAGTATACTAGCATTTATTTGAGATTCAATTCTACTATGCATTACCTAGGTTCAAAATTCACATACAAGACATCATGCATGTCTTGGGATGTCCTAATCCCATTTGAGAGATATTGCTTCTCCAACTCGCATCAAAAGAAGGTGTACACTCCATTGACTTCAACGATTCTTGATACGAGCTCTTTGATCTATAGCTCTCGAGCTTTTATACATAAAAAATACACTGTATTTACTACTCAAACATGTATCTGATATTCATACACCACCACCATATAAGTGTATAAAATATAATATTACTATCTTTAAGTTATAGGATTCGACCATTAAACCTCTCACATGGTTACTTCCCTTATTATTCACATAAGCTTTCTTTTTGCATTTTCCAAGGCATTTAATGCCTTTGATCTAATACTTACACATTTCAAAGCATAATTAAGCACATTTTTATCTAAGCACATTAGGCCATTACTCATAAATCTAAACAAAAATTCAACTTTACTCTAAATAAACATGAAGCCTTTTCCCAATGCATACCATTACAAATCCTTAAATCCTAAGCCAAGTTCACTTAGGCATTTTATCAAACACCTAATGTGCATGAATTTCAAGTCATATTTTCAAGACTTTATCATAGGAATTCATGCTCCTATCTTGTTATATAATAAGCACTTCTAAATAACAACACATTTCACCATTCTATTCAATCCAATTCCCTTCATTTAAGCCATATTCATCATAATTATATAACTCATTACATTAGTCCATTTCTTCCCCTATCATTTCGTCCAAGCCTTATCCAATATACATCTTCTTCATTTTTCATCATCAATTCACATTATACATACACAATTAACATCATAGAATTAATGTAAATCATTAATTTCAAAAGAAGTTCAAAATTTCACAAACTTTCATCAAAGAGAGGGCATCTTGATTTTGGCTTAAGGAGACTTTTCCATGACTCATTTCATTCATATTCAAGCATGGAGAACAATACATCTTAACACCAAACTCAAAATCATAATGTAGAGAGAGACGAGACAAAATTTACCTAAACTTTCCTTTGGTAATATCTTAAAATCCTTTGAGAATTTCTCAAATCTGATGATAGATTTGAGTTCCTTGATCCCAAATTAAGTTAGAACACCTTGGTTTGGATTGGAGAATTCAAAAAAATGGTAGAGATTTGGTGATGGCCGAATGGTGTTCTTCTCCTCCTCTCTTCTTTCTTTTAATTAAAATAAAGTGTTTATAATCTTTAATGGTAGGGTGAACGGCCCTATAAGGAAGAAGGGTCTAGAATATTGACTCTTTTTTTACCAAACATGGTGAAATTATCTTTTTGCCCTTAGCTTATATGAAATTACCATTATACCCTCCAAACTTTTCCTAAATTTGCAATTAAGCCCAAAATTTGAGAATGATCAAACTTTTATTTTCATTTTGGTCCCTAGACTTTTAAAAATATAATTAAGCCTCTTAAATTTATAAAATTACATATTGGTCCTCCAAGAATTGAAAAATTACATTTAAGTCCCTTAACTTTTAACAATTTGCAAATAAACTCTTATGTACATCAACTTTTCCAATTAAGTTCTCTAAGTGTCCAATAAGTCTATAAATCATGTCTAATCACCTCTAAGGCATTAGAATACATTTAACTCGGCCACCATGGCCATATCCATCCAATGGACTTGGTTTTATATGCTTAGAAGCTTATATATTAGAAATCTCCAAGATTTCACATACTGATGAACTCTAAGTTCATATAAGGGCATATAACATTATATATCACTGGCATCTATACCGAAAGGATTCAAATACATTTTTGAACACATATATAACCATGTGTATATCAATATACAGTAGTATCTCCAAATACAGACCAATACAAAAGGGCTTAGAAAGTTTGACGTTACACTTTTCTTCTTCTTCTCTACTAGAACTATAGCTATTTGTTTTATTCTTTCTTCAATCTCAATTATTGTTAATCTTTGTTTATTGCTTTTTTTCATTATTTTGATATTAAAAAAACAAAATTAAAAAAGTGTGAATTAAAAAAAGTATACAACAACTAAGTTCTAACCTCTAATAGAGTTTTTACCACTTTAAATTGGCCTACCTTTTATTATTTTTTTCTTTAGACCTACCCTTTGTCACTCCATTAAATTGCTATGATATGAATTGTTTGTTTAAGGAACTTAGTTAATCTAAGAACCTATAATCAAAACAAAAGTGGTAGAAGTCAAGAGAGGTGATACTAGCATTGTGAAAAGCTATACAAAGTGTGAAACATGAGTGCAATGATCCATTAATTGAGAGAAGCACATAAGGGAGTGTGTGAGGGTTTTCTAATCTTTTTTCCAGGTTTAAGACATGTCTAACAAAGATAATGAAGTGATTTCTTACTTAAATCATCAAGTAATTTAAGCAATGTAGCAACACTTTGAATGTAAGTTGATCCACGGAAAGGAGGCCAATCAATCTTTATCCATAATGATTATGAAGCCCTAATCAACTAAGTTAAATGCTTTTTTCAAAATCTTTCTTCATTGAGCAACTTTTCAAGGTTTTGTTTGCTTTATAGCTCTAAGAAAACTCTTGATTAAGTAGTAGACTATCCCCTATGCTTCTTGTCTAGATAAAATTCCCTTAGATTAGATTGACAAAACTCTTTAGGATGTCTTTGAGCCTACTAGAAATCATCTCTAAAATGGTCCCATAAATAAAATTATAGCATAAAATTGGTCTATAATCATTTATGAATAAGGATTAGGCTTTTTGGGGACCAAATATATAAGTTTTATTGAGCTCCCTTAATAACTTACCCTTGAAGAAAAATTCCATTACAGAGTTAGTTACTAATTTACTTGTTAGAAGCCATATCTACTAGAAGAAGCTTGCACCTAGTCCATCCAAACCTAGGGATTTTTCCTATTTTGATGCTAAAATGAGTTGCCTTGATGTCTAATGCATTGAAAGACTTGATCAAAATTTATTTTTATTAATGAGATAAAAAGTTAGTGATCACATTCTTAAAGGCCTAAATATATAAGAAAGTTTTGTTAGAAGTACGTATTTTTCAAAAGTGGTTAAAGGATATTTTTTTTCAATCCTTTATAGTCACTAATTTTCTTGCCATCTTTATTCTCTAGAGGACAAATTTTATTCTTGTTCCTTCTACCTATGATCAAGTTGTGAAAGCATGTAGTATTCTTATCTCCATCTTTCATCTAATTGATTTTAGTCCTATAGAATAATGATTTTAAACCTCACCTTAATGGCATTTCATTCTTCAGAACTGGTCCCGATGGCTTCTTCAACATCCTTTTGTGAGAATCTGCACCTGTGGGTTAGGGGGATTGGCACGACACAGCCTAACTCGGATCTGACATTACTTGTATTGAATTGGTCTGAAGAATAAATTTGTTCTAAAATTTGATCGACTCATTGCCGATCCTAATTGTAGTCTAGATACAGATGATGACAAGCTGTAGACATCTTTAACGATTATGAACTTCAACTTGGCAACAAAAGGATGATTTATGACACGAAAGTGAATTGAAATGATACAAAAATAATTGGAGAACATGTGATACAAACCTGAAAATTTGTTGAAACTAAAAAGTCCTATTGGCCCAGCTCCCATCACCAACACATTTGTATCTAGACCAACATTAGCTGGGCGATATACGTGGACATAGACACTTGACGGTTCACACGTTGCTCCTTCCTGCAAGCTCACATTATCTACAAGTTCGAAACAGAGTCTACAGGATGCAATACCTGTTTAACAGAAGAACATCATATTCAACATGAGTTTATTTTTGCAGATTACTTGATTCCAGGGTTTATATCAGGGAAGACTTATAACGCCACTAGCATTAAGAAAAGCTTATCTTGGTAAAGTGAAAGGTAATAGCAGATTATGATCACCATCAGGTATATTTATGGCTGTATACCAGTCTTTCCGTATTTATTCTTTATAATCTACATCTTTATTATCATGTCACATATGCATGTGGGCCTACTGGAAACAGCCTCTCTACTATGCAGGGGTAAGGCTGCGTATTATGAGGCCCCCCAGACCCTGCTTCATTGCGAAACTTCAGGGTATGATGATGATGATGATGATGATGAGAATAATGATTTTAAAATGCTTATATGCAAGTAATGAGGGCTTTTCGTTCCTTATTCTTTTTATCTTTATCCTAATTAGCATTTTGAATTTTTGGTTGTGAAATTATCACTTTTTGGCTTTTTTGATAACTTCATTTATATGTTGGATTTTATCATGATGGAGTTTAAATTCAATTTTCACATATAGGCTTTATATCCTTCAATTTGAATATCAAGTCATCTTTCCGCAAAATTTTCAAATCCCTCAATCTTAGATAGGAAGTTAAATTATCTAATAGGGTATTTTAGCTTCCCCAGTGTTACGCTAAGGTCTACTTCAGTGGAGCTATGGTCAAAGCATATGAGTATTTGAAATTGAGGCTTACTCTTAAGGGAATTTAAAAGCTAAAAGGGTTTACCATAAGCTCTATCCAATGTTTTTTCTTATAAGCCAATCACTGACTTGTTTATCACTTTACTTAGATCACTTAAACCTAAGATTTTCAAACAATTGAGGAAGTTTGTTTCTCCAATTATGATGAAGCTAATGGTTAGTGAATAGTTTCTAATTTTGCTAAAGGCCCACTTATAGTCTTAAACTTTGCTTTCCTTGATCTTAGTTTCCAGAAGACCTACGATAAAAGGTTTTCTAGTAAGCAAGTAGTCGTGGATTACTTACTTTTTACTGAGAAAATTTATGCCTCTCATATTCCAAACTATAATCATTAGTGGCGAATATGGATGGAGGTACCTTTTTTCTTTATTTTTCTTCCATATTTTCTCCATAACTTGTCCATAGGGGAAAGTCATGACACCAACTTTGCTTGAAGTATTCTTCTTATTAATCTTCTCAACTTCTTCTAAGTTGGAGAGGTGGTTTTGGCCTCATCCTTTTCCTTAATTGACAGAGCCTGATCCTTAAGGCGTATTTTGGGATTTATAGTTGAATTCACATTAGACACTATCTAACCTCCTATGATTTCACTGGGTTTATTTGAGATTCCTTTAAGTTATTTAATTAGCACTTCAATTGTAACACCAACATACCCTAGGAGGATATACAGATGCTACACATACCATACCAACAATTAAAAACATTCTCAGAAACTCAAGCATCATACATTACTTTACATTTCATTATGTTTTAAACATACTAAACAATATGTAATACATGCCTTGAAAATCCAAATGTCTTTCTGCGTATATATATTACAAACCATATATGCAAAATACAAACTGTCTCATCATGTTGAGTACAAGCTAGTAACAACAACAAATTGAACATTATTCACAACAAAAAACAATCTTCATTGGCCACTGCGGTTGTCTTCATCCTAATCTTTATACCCTTCTCTCTGAACCTACATGGGGTAGATCCACTGTACTAAACATAAAGCTTAGTGAAGAATAACTAAATAGGATACTGATTGAGCCAAGTTTACATTATAAATTGGCTGTATTTTCATAACTGTTTATGCACTCGTTGACTCCTAATTGAT
>JANVCQ010000009.1:13927078-13954735 GCA_025531925.1 Erythroxylum plowmanianum | reverse complement strand
TTGATTTTCTTTTGGAGCAATGTACAGATAATGAAAACCAACAGTTATGTAAATTATTGCTTTTAATGATATGAAATGAGAAAGCTTTATGGTTTTAAAATTTAGTGGATTTCATAATGATGCTTTATATTTATTGATGCCATGTGAAGTGTTTAGTGACTGTTCGTAGCGCACCCTTATTGTAGGACGTGTATCGGAATGACCTACGGGCGTCCCGGTATATGCCCTATGGTAAGGGGGTGCTACAAAGACGCAAGCAGAAATTAAGACGAAGGGGAAGCAGGAATCTAAGACGGAAGCAGAACCTAAGATGAAGCGGAAGCAGGAATCTAAGAGGGAAGTAGAAAGTAAGACGAAGCTGAAGTCAAAGTAAGACAAAGTTGAAGTCAAAGTGAGACGAAGTGGAAGAAATTAAGACAAAGAACAGCTTGCGACTTCGTTTGCTTCCGCTTTCGTCTTACTTTTGCTTCAGCTTTCGTCTTAGTTTGCTTCCGCTTACGTCTTACTTTTGTTTCAGCTTAATTTACTTCCGCTTTAGTCTTACTTTTGCTTCAGCTTGCGTCTTAATTTCGCTTTTGCTTTTGTCTTACTTTTGTTTCACCTTCTGTCTTGCTTTTGCTTCACTTCCGTCTTAGTTTGCTTCCGGTTTCGTCTTAGTTTTGATTCAGCTTACGTCTTAGTTTGCTTTTGTTTCCGTCTTACTTTTGCTTCAGTTTCTGTCTTTCTTATTATTATTAACTGCATTTATTTATGTAATTATTTATTTTCCATTATTATTATTATTACTATTATTATTATTATTATTGGTATCGTGATAATTTTTCATTATTATTATTATTATTATTATCATCGTTATTTTAAACATTAATTTTTCATATCACTAAATTTTACGATCTAATTTAAAATTTAATTCAAATATTAAATGATAAAACGTTGTTTTAAAACTTCCCAAGTGATAATATACATTTTATTATATAAAATTAAAACTTAAAATTTTTAAATAAAAAAGTCAATCGAAAAATGATAAAAACAATTGAACTTATGAATCACAAAATGTGAAGGTAAAAAAATTTGAAGACTCTTTCTTTGGCTTAATTGGTTGAATTTAGGGTCCAAAAAAAGTTAACTTTTTAAAATATAACTAAACAGGAGGGGGTTGTTTGCTTCCCCTTGCGTCTTACTTTTGCTTCAGTTTCCGTCTTAGTTTGCTTCAACTTTCGTCTTAGTTTGCTTTAGGTTTCGTCTTACTTTCACTTCAACTTCCGTTTTAGTTTGCTTTCGCTTTAGTCTTACTTTTGCTTCAGCTTGCGTCTTACTTTCGCTTCTCCTTTCGTCTTACTTTTGCTTCACATTCCGTTTTGCTTTTGCTTCACTTCCGTCTTAGTTTGCTTCCGATTTCGTCTTACTTTTGGTTCGGCTTCCGTCTTAGTTTGCTTCTGCTTATGTCTTACTTTTACTTCACCTTCCGTGTTCCTTATTATTATTAACTGTATTTATTTATATCATTATTTATTTTCCATTATTATTATTATTACTATTATTATTATTATTGATATCATGATAATTTTTATTATCATTTAATTATTATTATTATTATTATTATCATGGTTATTTTAAACATTAATTTTTTATATCACTAAATTTTACGATCTAATTTAAAATTTTATGCAAATATTAAATGATAAAACGTTGCTTTAAAACTTCCCAAGTGATAATATACATTTTATTATATAAAATGAAAACTTAAAATTTTTAAATAAAAAAGTAATTCAAAAAATGATAAAAACAATGGAGCTTATGAATCACAAAATGTGAAGGTGAAAAAACAAAAAGGTTTCTTGCAATAAAACAAAAACAAAAAATCCATATAAAATCTCCATTTAGCAAACATTCTTGATCGTATACTCGCTGATCTCTGTACCAAGGGCAAACCCAAGGTACTCTCAAGACTCTTTCTTTAACTTAATTTGTTGAATTTGGGGTCCAAAAAAAGTTAATTTTTTTAAATATAACTAAACAGGAAGGGTTGTTTGCTTCCCCTTACGTCTTACCTTTGCTTCAGTTTCCTTCTTAGTTTACTTCAACTTTCATCTTAGTTTGCTTCAAGTTTCGTCTTACTTTCGCTTCAACTTCTGTCTTAGTTTGCTTCCATGTTAGTTTTACTTTTGCTTCAGCTTGCGTCTTACTTTCTCTTCTACTTTCGTCTTACTTTTGTTTCACCTTCCGTCTTCCTTTTGCTTCACTTCCGTCTTAGTTTGCTTCTGATTTCGTCTTACTTTGGGTTCAGCTTCCGTCTTAGTTTGCT
The DNA here is from genome assembly GCA_025531925.1 of Erythroxylum plowmanianum. NCBI lineage: Eukaryota > Viridiplantae > Streptophyta > Magnoliopsida > Malpighiales > Erythroxylaceae > Erythroxylum > Erythroxylum plowmanianum. The sequence continues at coordinate 13,952,430 of JANVCQ010000009.1, read as the reverse complement.
TCTGCTTACGTCTTACTTTTACTTCACCTTCCGTCTTCCTTATTATTATTAACTGTATTTATTTATGTCATTATTTATTTTCCATTATTATTATTATTACTATTATTATTATTAGTAACCTATCCTAAACTATGTTCAACTAAACTTTTCTTTTGAACAACAGTTAGAGTACTCTTCTTCTGATTGATTTTCTGCCTTTTATTTTCTTTAGCCAATTTTACTGAATCTTCCTTTAAAATTGAAACTAAAAACCTGGTTGCCTGCGGTGCTATCACTTCAGAGTCTCCACTCTGAGTCAACGCTTTTCTTTTCTTCTCCTCTTGTTGACACACGGTTCGTAGTCTAGGCAACCTTTTTGCTTTCTTGGGTTTCTTCGAAAGGAGTGTCTAGCCCTTTCTTTTGAAGGTCACTTCTTTCTCTGACTGTCCCACCTGACTTTCTTCTTTTTGAGAAATCGCCTTAATCTTCATCAAATCACCTGACGATTTCTTCATTTCTTCTGTAGACTTTCAGCCACTTGATTGAGATTTCGTTTTTCTTGTGGGAGCTCCTTTTTCATTCAACCTTCGCTCGACAGCACCCTCCCCCTCAATCCTTGCTATCAACTTCAAATTTGTATCCTCTTTATCTTGATTCTTCAGGCCCATTCTACTAATAGTTATAGAATTAATGACGCTTTTAATATTTATCTTCATCCTGTTTCCTTTATCCAGCAAAATTCCAGAATCTCTGAAGATTCTTGTTAGCATCATAGCATAAGGTAGGGAAGTCGAATCTTTCTTCAACTTTAAAATGTAATGGAAGATAAGATATGGAAGATCTATAGGTTGACGATTGAGTAGATGAAACAGACACTGTTCATCCAACGTCGTCACCAAATTCCTTGATCCTGTTCTTGGTAGAACACAATGAAAGAGTAGTGAATGTAGAACCCTAGCTTTTGACACAAGACTTGACGCCTTATTGTCCTTTGGGTTATTACATCCATATAGTTGTCGATTAATCTCAACCTCCTCCATGCTAGCTTGAGCCATCCATCTCGCCTTATGCGCAAGCTTTACTCCAACGCATGGACACTCAGTAGCCTTCTCAATTGACTTCAATGTAATAGTAACCGACAATCTGTCTACCACTCATACCAAATTATCTCCTACTACTTCCGCATACTTCTAGAAATCATATACTTCATTTATGTAAACTGTTTCATAAACATGAAAGAAGTTCTTCCAACCGATTGCTACAATCTCAGGTTCAATATCCATCTGGTCTTTCTTCAAAAATTCAAAATCAACAAGTCTTCCACTACTCATCGATTGATCCATTTGTATCTGAAATCAACAAAGAACTAAATGCACAAATGTATTCTTGAGTGTGAGCAAAGAAAGTTTGATATCCAAATAGAGTAATGAACAGTTTTATTGAGGGTTTTTCAAAAGACGATGCCAGGGTATTTCAAGAGTGTTCTAGAATAGGTGGTCTTCTCAAGGCTTTGAGACGCTTTCCCTCCAAAACTTTCTTCTAACAGAAGTTACCATCTGTAACTTACTGTTACTGTTACCTTGACTCTTACATCTTTTTATCTTCTTAACTCAAAGAACCATTTGGGTCATGACGTGTCAGATGATTGCTCGCCCTTCTTTAAATCTTTTTTCACTTAATGGCTTAGCAGTAATTTAATAAAATATACTTTCATAATTATTATACTTAATATATACCTAAACATTAATTTTTTGTTATTAAAAATATTAAATAGTATCTATATTTTTAATTTTGTGATTAATTTGTATAAATAAATTAAAAATTTATTCTTATTTATGTCATGTGTCCACGTTTATGTCCATTTATTAACTAACAAGTTTTAAAAAATTAGTTGCTAAGGTAAAATTTTTGAAAAATTTTCATTTTAAATTAAAATTTTTCAAAAAATTAAGTGTTTTAAAATCTATTATTGAAAAATAATTTTGTTAACTCGTGACAACTTGGCATTAGACGCATTACAGTCCACCGAATACAATAACATACCATTTGGCATAATAAGAAGCTTCATCTCATTTTCTGCTTCCGTTTCGTCTCATTTTCTGTTTCCGCTTCGCCTCATTTTCTTTCGTCTTACTTTCTACCTCTGCTTCGTCTCATTTTCTGGTTCTGCTTCATCTCATTTTCTTTCGTCTTACTTTCTGCTTCCGCTTCGTCTCATTTTTCTTTCGTCTTACTTTCTCCTTCCCTTTCATCTTATTTTCCTTTCGTTTTACTTTCTTGTATTATTATTTGATTATCATCAAAATTATTATTCAAGAAGTCATTTTGACTTAACAAGATGGAGGTTGAAGCAAAAGTAAGATGAAAACTAAATCAAAAGTAAGACGAAAGCACAGGCAAAAGTAACACGAAAGAAACTAAGACGAAATCAAAAGTAGTTACAACGTTATTGATTATTATTAATTTTATTCTTAATAAGGATAACAATTTCTGCTAAAAATGATTACTATTATCATTATTACTATTATTATATATATATATATATATTATTACCATATATTTTTTAACCTTTTATTAATAACAATCTGCTTCCCTCTTAGATTCCTTCTGCTTCTGTCTCCTCAAAACGGTTCGTCACTTTCTATTATTATTATTATTTGGTTTTCATCAAAATTATTTACATGTGAAGTCATATTGACTTAACAACATATTCACTCATATTTCCGAATCTCTGATAAAATCTGCAACAAAGAAACCGATATGGATAGGAATGGGCTATTTACCTACTGCTTCGGGTCAACATTTTTGGATTAATCTTAACCAACTAACATTTATGATCCCTCAATTTTTTGATGTTACATACTTAAGATGTGATTCAAATGAAAATCAAGCTGCATCCAAAGATTGCGTAAGGGTATAACTTTACAAGATTCCCCTACTCGTTCCTTATATTATAACCCACTAAATTTACTAGGCATTATCACTGCACATCGCGCAGTTTACGTCTGCTAGTTAACTCCATTTACAATTCTAATTCAGTTATAGCTTTATGATCAATAAATCTATTCATCATAATCGAACGATTTTTTAAAGTTGCATATCTTAATTGGCTCTCAGCATTGTTAAATTGAAAGCAAGAATAACCTAAAATAGGGATATCATCCGGTTCAGAAAATGAAGATGCTCCTAATCTCACACAAGGCATAATCTAAGTAACAATCAAGAATCAAAATATTTTCATAAATCTCAAACCATATGGAACAATTTATTACTTAATTGGATTTAGAGTAGTTAAATACAATAGGCAAACATGAAATTCTAGAGTAATATGAATCTAGCATCGTCATAGCATGAACAAACATTCGGTTTAAATATACATCCTTTAATAAATAATAATAAAGTAAAAGATTAAACCAAAAAGATTAAATAATTTTTATGTTATCAGTTGTATACTATATCACAATGTTTTATATAATATCAAACTTGAATTATTTAATAATGAATAAACAATTCATTGAAGTTTACTATATTCTAAAATCAAAGTTTTTGATTTTCAAAATCATTATACCTACTTTTTTATTCATTCTCATACCATAGTTCTCATGTCAATCTCACTAATAACTCATTTACATGTTCATCCGTTTCCCAATCCTTTTTTTTTTCCCACAGGACAAAAAAATTTTCAAATTTGAAACAAATTTTATCATTCTTATTCTTATTCTTTCCATTTATTTAACAAAAAACTGAACAATTAAACACAATCATTACAATTTAACCATTATTTAATACAAAACAAACTGATAGCAAATAGTCAAATCAAAGCAAATTCTCAACCTAATAAATTCTTAATCGAATATAAAAACCAAGAAAAAAATCAACCAAATCGAATGATAAAATTAAAATATCTATTATATCTTATATCAGATTAAAGCCATGAAAAATGAAATAGTTAACAATATAAAAAGAATGTATATGAGGAACAAAGCATCAACCCGTATCAAAATAAGATATCAAATTATTACATTTTACTAAAGGTTCCAAAATATGTTTAACGATATAAAAGATTATCTATAATTATAAGTAGCTTCCAATGGAGGCAGGGCGACACAAAGCAAGGTAGCGATAGCTACAGATGACAATATCAAAGAGGCAAAAAAGACAGCAACGACCCAACTTAAGATTTGAACTCTAACAAAGATTCGAACAATTGAATTTTTTACCAAAGAACATGAAGAAGAAGATGACAAAACGGTCGTAGGCTGGAATGAGCGTGATTTCAGAATTAGGTTAAATATTATAAAATCGATTACGGGTGTGACTTTCTAAGTCGCACCCAATAATTTTTTTTTTGCTTAGTTAATTCAATCACGAGCGTGACTTAATAAGTCACACCCCTCACTAAGGTGTCTTTTTTCTTATTTTAATTAATTAAAATATTTTTTAATTAGTTTTTTTAATCACCCGTGACTTAAGTGTACTTTTTTAGTTAAATATTATAACCGTTCTATTTTCTCTCTATATTTTATCCATTTATAACAAATGCATTACTCTATGGATTTCCTTAATTATTTAATTTTTTCATTCCCAAATTTTATAAACTAAATTTAATAATTCATGTTTTATATTCTAAGTTTCTAACTTATATATTTTTAATAATTCTATCATAATTTCTTTATTAATATACATTTAAAATTTAAATATTTATAATTTGAACACAAAATTTTAAATTACACAATATTCATGTACACATTAAATAATATGACATATTACGACTTTTTTTATTATCTCAATTAACCGAAATATTTAATTCATATCAACAAAATTTAACATTTGTTTTAACTAAAATATTTAATTTATGATAACAAATTTAACTTTTGTTTCAGTCACAGCTAATATTTGTATTTACCTACATTAAATATTTATAATTTTATGACAACATTTTAAATTACGCAATATTGATGTAGCATGTGACCTTTTTTTACCTTAATTAACTACAAAATTTAATTCATGACAAAATATTTTACATTTTTTTTACAATTTTAAGTTATGGGTCACACCCATGACTGATGATATTAAGTTTCCTTTTTTTACCATTCCAAATTTTTAATAAATAATTTTACTAATCTATTTTTAATATTCTAATTTATATATTTTTAATAATTCTTTTCTTATTATACATTTCAAAATTTAAATATTTACAATTTTATCACAAAGTTTTAAATTACACAATATTTATTTATTTGTAACTTATTTTATTTAAGTCACACCCACCATGTATCTTTTTTACTTTTTACTTACATATTATGATATTTTTAATTTAGTTTATATATTTTATCCATTATAATACATTTTCTTAATTTTTAAAATTTTCATCCCAAATTTTTACTAACTAATTTTACTTATTCATTTCTAATATATATATATATAACAAATTTTAAGCTTTTTAAAACAATATACATTTCAAATATAAATATTTGTAATTTATTATAAAATTTTAAATTATCGATATTTATTTATACATTAAATAATATAATATATTTAAAATAAACAATCATAAAATTAAATTAATTAGGTATTAATATTGCGCAGTATCAATCTTCTAGCAAGGATACTAACATAATTGGAGTCCTTACCTTTGCCTTACCTTGCATCAACGCACTCTACTCTCCCAAACTTGCTTTCACGCAAAGTCAGGAGAAAACAGCTCTCTCTCTCTATCTATTCTGCGACGATGGGTCAGGGTCCCTCTGGCAGTTTGAATCGGCAACCTGGAGATCGGAAACCCGACGGCGGCGACAAGAAGGAAAAGAAGTTCGAGCCGGCGGCTCCTCCAGCCCGCGTGGGCAGGAAACAACGGAAGCAAAAAGGGCCAGAGGCGGCTGCTCGGCTGCCGACGGTGACTCCGTTAACGAAATGCAAGCTGAGACTGCTGAAGTTGGAGAGAATCAAGGACTATCTTCTAATGGAGGAGGAGTTCGTGGCGAATCAAGAGCGACTAAAACCTCAGGAAGAGAAGGCCGAAGAAGATCGATCGAAGGTGGACGATTTGAGGGGTTCCCCAATGAGTGTGGGTAATTTGGAGGAGCTGATTGATGAAAATCACGCTATTGTTTCGTCGTCGGTTGGGCCGGAGTATTACGTTGGTATTTTGTCTTTTGTCGATAAGGATCAACTCGAGCCTGGCTGTGCTATCTTGATGCATAACAAGGTATTAGGGTTTTTCTATGCTTCCTGGGTATTTTGATTGAAAAAATAACTGAAGTGAGACTGTATTACGATGTGTTACTTTCTGGGTATTTTGATTGAAAAAAATAACTGAAGTGAGACTGTATCACGATGCGTTACTTTTTTAATACATTGGGTGAATTAGTGGATTCTGATTTATAGTGGAGCATAGGAAGTAAGAAAGCTTAAATTTTTTTCCCTTTTCCTTGTCTCCGCTCCTTTGAAGCTTTTCATCCAAAATTAGGGCAATTAGAAACTGGGTCCACGTATAGTTACTAGACATGGTAGACTCTGTAGTTGAACTGGGTATCTTGGTGTAGATTGATATGTTATGGATAATAGCTTCTGGGAATTGGGAGTAAAGTTCTATTGCCCTTCTTTAGATGTCGGTTTATTATTGGCATCTTACACATGGAACGGAGTGCCTGCAATTGTTTGTAGTTGAAAAGAAGCTTATAGGACTTAACTTGGAGTGACCTCATCAGCTTATGCTTCCCTGAGTTCCTACATTCATGATGACTGAGATTGTTGCTACGATTGTGATGTGTGGAACATTCTCACCTAAGCTTGAATCTCATTATTCATATATTCACAATTACGTTTGTCATCAGCTTTTGATTGTTTTGTGCATGGTATGAAATATAGGGTGAGATTTTTGTAAAATTTGGGTTAATTTTGAACTTTTTTAGTAGTTATTTTTGTGAAAGTTACATATAATTGATGTTGTCTAGTAAATTGGAATGCTTGCTTAAGATGGTTGGTTTTGACATTAGTCTGTTTTATATGCATCCACTTAGTTTTTATTACCATAATAACCTCCGACAGAATTAATTAGGTTAATAGAAAAAAGGAACAACAAATTTCAATATTTATGGTTGAGTTATTAGCAATTTGCATAGGTTACTTTCCTTGGCATAACATGTTTTAAAACTCTTTTACTCAATTTTAGGTTCACAATTAAGGAAGTTAACCCTCCTTGGATAAATTTAGCTTTTGAGCAATTGGAAGTCTTACACTTGTTCTAAATACAGGCCTTAAGGCAAGACTTTTAGTCAACTTAATAATGCTTAGTGTCCTTGGTGATTCTCATTTACTTTTGATTAATGGACATGTCATTCTCGTTCTCTTAAGTCTTTTAAACATTTTCCTTCGAATATTATGTCTTGTATTTAGCCTAATTTTTTTATTTCGTAATATTTTCCCCCTAATTATTCAGCCTAAATAGTTTCTTATTTTAATTATTTTCCTATAAAGACTTGTTTGATCTATTCTTGCACTTGTCTTTTTTCTTATTTGTATCTATTTACTTATTCTATATTTTATTGTTATTCTTTATCTTGCTCTATATTTATTGTATTATGTATTTTACTACATATTTCTATATTTTTATTTATATGTATTTATCTATAGTATTAGTATTATTATTTTTTAGTATATTTTTTAAATTAGTATTCTATTATATTTTATTTTATTTTAATATGTATATGCATATATATTGTTCATTTGGGTCTATCAGAAACAGACTCTCTACTTGGTAGGCATAAAGTTGCATATCATTGGACCTCTCTAGATTCCGCGCTCAGCGGAATTTTGTTATGTGCCCATGCTTGGGATCGAGTCCAAGGACGATTATTAGGAAAGTTAATCTTTTTCCCCTTATTTACGTTGGTTCTCTTCCTTGCAGAACCTATTTTTGGTGATGAAAAACTGGCAGCACTTGTCAAGGACAAGGTCTACGGGGACTAGTCTAAATTACTCTATTCCTAATTAGCTAATTTTTATGATAACTTCTTCCTTACTTTATTGCATAACGTAATAGCCTTATATAGGCAAAGAAACACAAAAGTTCCACCTAAACTATGACTTCTAGAAAGACTCCTATTCAAGCTGTTTTAGGACTCTTAGAAAGAATCTTATTCAATTTTTTTTTATTAACATAACTATAACAGAAACTAGTGCAGAAATAATAGGGAAATAATAGACTTCTACTAAAAATAAAATACTCCTCTAATAGACTCCTAATAAAACACTCATCCATATCAAAATCTCACTAGATGTTGTTGTTGCTGTTGTTTTAGTAGGATACTTGTCCCAGGTTATGAGTTGGATGGATTCAGTTCAGTATGGTACATGATTGTCATATTTTGGGTGACCTCTTGTCTTGAATTTCATCTTACACTATGCATTACTCGTTTTCTCATCACACTTCCATTCCTGTTTGAAATGTTTTGCTGGTTTTAAAGTTTTGTCCCCCCTTTCTCAGGTTTTGTCAGTTGTTGGGCTTCTTCAGGATGAAGTTGATCCGATGGTATCAGTAATGAAAGTTGAGAAGGCTCCGTTGGAATCTTATGCTGATATAGGTGGTTTGGATGCCCAAATACAGGAAATTAAAGAAGCGGTTGAGCTTCCTTTGACTCATCCAGAACTTTATGAAGATATTGGCATTAAGCCACCCAAGGGGGTAATCTTGTATGGGGAGCCTGGGACAGGCAAGACCTTGCTTGCAAAGGTATGTGCTCAGATGGCTTTGCTTGCACACTCCATTATTCTTGAGTAGGTTATTCACCAATTTCACTATACTGGGATACCCTCAATAAAAATTGGGTGTGCATAGATAGCTTTAGACCTTATATATTATGCTCATCTCTTTTGTCCTTTCCATCTTACACCTTTCTTCAAAGCAAAGATCCTAAGCTTTCAGTTATTAGCAGAGTTATGTAGATGACTTCGAGATAACTGTTAGTTAAGATTGATTAAAATTTTTTTTGGAACAGTTATTATTTACTCCAGTAAAATCATGAACAAATTAGATATATACAATAGCTCTTAAAACATTTTTTCCCCTTTTTTGAAGGAACTCTCAATCTTAATGTTTTGGCCACCTAGTGGTGTGGGTGGGTTGCTACCTCCTGATGTAATCATTTATGTGATTTATGATAGCATGCCTTCATGTCCAACATTAAAAAAAAGAAAAGGATACTGTCACATCCTTGTTGCCTGTATTTACCTTACGCTGAGTTGAAGCATAGCTTCAATGTTGAAATAGTTTTTGACATTTTAAACTTTCTTGCTATTCAGGCAGTGGCAAATTCAACATCAGCAACTTTCTTGCGTGTGGTCGGTAGTGAATTAATCCAGAAATACTTGGGAGACGGTCCAAAGTTGGTAAGGGAACTTTTCAGAGTTGCTGATGACCTCTCACCATCAATTGTCTTCATTGATGAGATTGATGCAGTAGGTACAAAGAGGTACTTTTCTGAGCATAAAGCTATTGGCTATTCAAAGGGGTAGGGACATTTATGGTTAGTAGATAAAGCTTCCTTTTGATGTCATGCTTTTAGGTATGATGCACACTCCGGTGGCGAGCGTGAAATTCAAAGGACCATGTTAGAACTGCTGAACCAGTTAGATGGTTTTGATTCCAGAGGAGATGTGAAAGTGATTCTTGCAACCAACCGAATTGAAAGCCTTGATCCAGCTTTACTTCGACCTGGTCGTATTGACAGAAAGATTGAATTTCCTCTCCCTGATATTAAAACTAGGAGGCGTATTTTCCAGGTATGCCTTGGGAGTGCATCGTTGGACCACTCATTCTAATAATTGAATATCGTTCTGCAGTTTTTCGTTATTCTTATAGTTGAATATGTTCTGCTTGATGTTTTTTATGATTGAGTAGAATGTATAAATTACAGATTCACACGTCAAGGATGACATTGGCTGATGATGTCAACTTAGAGGAATTTGTTATGACTAAAGATGAGTTCTCTGGAGCTGATATAAAGGCAATATGTACTGAAGCTGGTTTGCTTGCATTGCGAGAGCGGCGCATGAAGGTAAAGTACATTTTGATAATCTATATCGGAGAGTTGCTGTTTGACCTATTGGAGTTTTTTTTTTTTTGGGCCCTTTCAATATAATTAAATTCTGTTACGTCCGTTACCATTAAAGCTTCTATGAAAAGGGCTCAAGGATAATTCTAACGTGCTTTAGTACCTTGGAGATGTAGACTATATTAGGCCTCTCTCTGAAATCAGCTTTCTCTAACTACCCCCTCCCTCTCTATTTGTTCTTAGTAGTTTTGGTTGATGCACTATTTTATTCATTCTAAGATATGCTTGCTAGGGCTTTCGTGCCTTCTTTATAGGGTGTCGGTTGTCATTATAGGCTGTGTGCAAGAATTTCATGCTTCCTGGGAGTTCTTGGAATTCCTTTCGCTCACCCCATTAAATTTTTGTATCAGGTGACCCATGCGGACTTTAAGAAAGCAAAGGAGAAGGTTATGTTCAAGAAGAAAGAAGGGGTCCCAGAAGGCCTATACATGTGAAAAAACTTTGCTTTATGTTCACTTATGACCTTTCAATGCTAATAACTATTACTAGTTTGCCGAAGGGGTGGTACAGTTGTTAAGGGGAATTTTACTTTAGTTGCAATCTGTGCGTTCGTACGAACAAGCTCCGATGAACATTGATAGCGTTTCAATAGACTCTCGGATTGTCTTGTATGTTGGATACTTATATCTCAACCATTTTTGTTTTAATAAGCTCGTCTGATTTAGTTTTTCTATTTGATTAGTGAATTGGCCAGAATACAGAGATTAGTTATTTCTTTTTATCTAAAGCCGTACGAAATTGCTCTGATGCGCTACTCTTTCGACTGCCAAGTTGCCAGAGCAAGATGCAAGTACTTCAATTTTTTTGAAGCAAAGTTGGCTAAAACATTTTTTGTAAATTTGAGGTTCTCTGTTGACCTAACTTATTTTTTTTCCTAATTATTGTTTTTTAGAGTGATCTCAAGCTGCAGATAGGGATGACAAATAGGCCTCAAGCTAGGCCTAACCTGGCTTGAAGTTAATGGGTCAGGCTTGAGTTGATTAGGCCTTAGGATAGGCTCAGGTTGTCCAAGTTCGACTTGACTTGAGACTTGATTCTCAACAAAAAAATGTCATTTTATACTTATAATTAAAAGAATTGGACTGGCCAAGCTCGGGTTCAAGCTCATTGCCTTGGGCTTGATCGTTTATGGAGAGGCCTATTTATCTTATAATTTAGGTACTTTCTTTGTTTCTTTTTTCGATGAAAGATAAATAATATATTGAATCAAAACATATATACATTGATCCTTGGAGCATATCCCAATCGAAACTTGTAATCAAAACATCATATTCATCTATACATCCAAAATATCAAAATGTTATTAATTAAGTGGGATACAATCTATATAATATCCTATATATAACTGTTTTAATCTTCGTAACAGAAGTAGACTTTAACTGTATAACATTCTTGGTTTTCCATACCGTATATATGGTACACGTGAATGCTAGTCTTGCAGCTTTGCTTCTATGACGTGCTCCAGTATAATCCTTCCGAATCCACTTAATGGCAATAAATAGCGTAAACATAGTTCGTGTCAATCCCAGTCATTTCCGGATAACATTCCAAACTTCACCTGTAAAAGAGCACTTAAAAAATAAGTGGTCAACATTTTTTGGTTCAACATTACAAAAGCCACATGATCGGTCTATTTCCAAAAATAGTAGGTTATCCTTTGTTGGTAGTTTATTTCGAAGACTAAGCTATGCAATGAAAGGGAATTTTGGTGGTATGTATTGCTTCCATATAAATATCATCCATGGTTGTCTTGTATGCTTAACTCTCAATAATTCATAGATTTTCTATGTTGATGGGGTTCCATTTATACACAACTTCTACATGCCATACATTACTTCCCTTCGACCACCCAGCTTATCCACCAATTTATTCCGAATCATTGCCAATTTTTTCAGCAGGAGTGAGTCACGATTGTGCTAATCCCATATTAATGTGTCCTTCAAATATACTTCATGAATCCATCTTACCCATAAGGAATTTGCTTTGGCATAAATTCCATATCACTTTAAACAACAGTGCCAAATTCCACAGTTTACAATTTTTCAGTCCCAATCCACCCTCCTCTTTTGGTACACAGATATTATCCCATGCAGCTCTAAAGTGTTTACCACACCATAAGAACAACCTACATATGGAGGTTATCCTCTCCAGGATAGTTGTTAGAATGGGAAATGCTTGGAGCCAAAACGAAAGTACCCCTTGATTGACAGAGATTATAAGTTCAATTTTACCTACATATGATAGAGTTTGACCATTCCATGTATGATATACGCCTCTATAGATTCAAGTATAATAGAAAATTGGGCCATCGAGACCTTTACAGGTGTCAAAGGGACCCCCAAGTATCGTACTGAAAATTCACCCATAGGGTATTCCATCATCTGCATGATATTCTACATTTCATGTTCACACACCCCAGCTAGGAAAATACTAGATTTTGAAGCATTCACCTTTAGCCCTGTTACCTTTTTCAGTTCATTCAACACCTCTACCAGTATCCCTATAGAAGTAGAATCACCTTTAAAAAAATCATGAGATCATACATAAAAGCAAAATGAGTAATACCAAGTTGTTTACACTTTGGGTGGAAGTAATATTGAAGGTTGGCAGTTTTCATATTTAACATTCTTGAGAGGTACTCCAAACCAAATAGGAAAAGTGTTGGTGACATAGGGTCTCCTTATCTTAAACCCCTTTGACCCTTGAAAATACCATGTAATCAACCATTTATTGATATCGAGAAGGAAGTGGTAGTTACACATTCTATAATCCACTGTATAAGTTTAGTAGGGAAACCCAACCATTTCATCATATCTTCCAAAAACTCCCTTGATACCATGTCATAAGCTTTTGTGATGTCTATTTTTATCATACATCGTGGTGAAATATGCTTTCTAGTATAACCTTGATCTAGTTCCTATGCTAGAAAAACATTATCAAGCGTATTTTTACCTGGCACGAAGGTGGCTTGAGTTGGATCTACAATTTTTCCCACAAACTCCACCATACGTTCATTCGGTATTTTTGTGATCACCTTATAAACAACATTCATACAAGCTATTGGTCTAAAGTCTGTTACTCTCTTTGCTGCCTTCATCTTTGGAATGAGTGTGATGATGGTATGGTTTAATTGTTTCAACATTTTACCGGTGGTAAAACTTCCTTCAAAACCAAGATTACATCTGGTCTAACCATATCCCATTGTTTTTTTAAAAAAGCAGAAGTATATCCATCCGTCCTTGGAGCTTTGTCATTGCCTATATCAAACATAGCCCTCTTGATCTCCTCATCCAAAATTGGGGAAACCAGTAGTTCCTGTGTCTCCACATCCAAGATCGATCCATTCCTTACTACATTTGAATCTAGCCTATTCAGGGGAGTTGATGTGCCAAGGAGCTTTTGATAGAAACTTAAACAACAATTCACCATTTCTGCCATTGACGTGGTTACAAATCCATCCTCCCTGATGATGTAAGGGATAGTATTATGTTTTCTTCTCTTTCGGGTTACTGTATGGAAATACTTCGTGTTTCTGTCAGCCTTTATAAGATGCTTACATTTAGTTTTTTGTTGAAAAAATTGTCTCTCTGCATCTAATAAAATTTAGCCTGCTTCCTTTTGATGTTCACCTCATGTTTCAACTCCACATCTTCAGGCCTATGTGCTTATTGAAAATCCTCTTGTGCCTTCTTAACCTTGGTAGATATGTGCCCATATGCTTTGGACTTCAAAGTTTTCAAAGGATATTTTAGTGCCTTCAACTTTATGCAAAGAGCATATTAAGCTGTCCCTTCCACTACCATCTCCCAACTACTAGCTACAGTATCCTGAAACTGAGGGTGGTTAAGCCATATGTTAAAAAACTTGAATGGTTTTTTTCCCTTATACTTCCAGTTGGTTGATAGCCACCATTACTGGACAGTGATCTGATTTTGCCATCATGTCTAAAAAATGTGCTGAACAATTATAACCCAAAGAATCCCATGCCTGATTAAGGAGTACCCGATTCAGTTTTGCCCATAAGTGATTTTTGTGCCAAGTAAAGAATTCCCTCCTATATGGAGCATCTTCTAGCCTAAGTGTCATTTTGAAATCTAATAGGTCTTTAAGCAAATATGCTAAGGGAGGTTAACATTCGAGCCTTTCTCTTACTGTACACACACAATTAAAGTCCTCCATTATGATCCAATGTATCAAGGTGTCTACATTCAACTCTATTAGGTTCTGCCATAATTCCCTTCTTCTTGTCACACTATATAAACCATAAACAAAAGATGCTATAAATGAAAACTGAGATATACTACATTGGATTTGCACATGAATAAATTGTTCTCCCACCTCCAACATATGACACTGATAAAAAGCATAATTCCAAATAATGCATATTCTTCCTCCTGTAATAGATCTAAAGTTGTGACAATAGTCTCATCCTTTAAACCTATTTTTCATCATCTTACTCAAACTATCAATGGATAATTTGGTTTCAAGAAAACAAGCAAACTTACGCTCGTGTTGTCTAATAAGATTAACAACACTACGTTGTCTCAAGCCTTGTTTAGGCCTCGGACATTCCAGCATAGTATCCTCACTCGTCAATTTGGGGGGGAGGGGGGTGCACTCCCCCTCCTGACTTCTTTAGATCTTCATTGGTATTCTTACCCGTATCCTCTCTATTATTACCCATCTATACTTGCATACTTCTCCTCTCAGTCACTGTTCTATTGATTTGTGTCATCACTGCCTTCCCCTTGTTAACATTTATGTTACTATGCACCTTTTTCCATTCTCCACCATTTACATTTTTAGGATCCATCCGAGTTTGGGGTGTCCTGTGTCCCCTCATTCCAATCAATTCCTTCCTATACCTAGTTCCTTCAGTACTACCTTCATTATGTGATTGTTATTCTCCCTCCTTGTCAGGATTTCCTTTTCGAGTGGCTCCTACATGAGCTTCTGGTTGTTCATGCATTCCTTCCTCCATCTCCTGGTTGGGATGATTCAAGTACTTTGTCTGTTTTTAATTTCATTGCGTGTTGCTTTGTAATTTGGTTCTATAATACCACTTATTCTAAGGAATTTGATGGGCCCACTAGATTAGAAGTTTCACAAACTCAAGCTTTGACTTTTCTAGTTAGAGACCAACATCTTGGGGCTAACATATGATCCACTCAAGGTCTTACTAATTTAGGTAAACATCTAATGCTCTGGAGAAGTTTTTAAAGTAGAAACTATGCATCTTTGGGATTTATGTGCTCCTTAGACTTGGCCCAACTCATTATCATCCCTTGCTATGGATTAGTGCTTTCATGAATATGTTATGGTGTTAAATTTCTTAGAGATGTTATTGTTTTATGGAAAATTTGGTGTCATTGATATCATTAATCATCGCTTCCATCAGCTGGTTTTGTTGCTAACACCAATTCCTTTTGTCATCATTGAGAAGTTACGTACTTGTTAAATGCACTTCCAAAAAATGGCAGCAACTTTACACAAACCACTTTAAATGTAATGTTAGCAGATAACAGTAACTTTTAAACAGGGTTTGGACTATGATTCTTTTAACTCTTGAATAGTATTCCAGGAGCATCACTTCTATTAGAGGTTAGAGCAAATTGGTTTGTAGGAATTTTGGTTTGGGATTAATTTTCTATGGTGATGTGATTCTTTCATTCTTCCTTTTATTGATGATGCTTATTTTCTAAGTTGATATTAGTATAACTTATTGGATTTTTTTTGTTTACTATTATAGGTTTTTTTTCTTATCCCTTTTATCTAACTTCTCTTTAAGTTTTAGTCCTTGTTTTAATTTTCAAGTAGTCTTAACATGGTTTAGAGCCTTGTTGTGCTTGTTTTGTATAACTTGTGTTAGGTGTTAAGTGGCCGCTTTGACTTCTTATGATAGCACTAGGACTAATCCTTCAATGAGTTTTTGGGCTAAGAGGAGAGAAGACACTAACAAATTGTGGAAAGGTTCCTAGAATGTCGGGACTCTTATAATGAATTCATTAAAATTAGTAGAGATTTTAGATAAATATAAGATTCAAATAGTGTGTATCTAAGAGATAAAGTAGACAGATTTAGTATTCGAGATGTTTGAGGCAACGAAATGGTATAGGTATTTTGGTTGTCAAAGAACTCATACTTCATATTATGAGAGTAAAAATGACTAATATAGGATTTTTTCTTTAAAGATTATGGTGAAAGATGTTTTCAATGTGGTATGTGTTTATGCACCCCAAGTAGGATTGGAAGAAGAAGCTAATTAAGCATCAATTATGGGAAAAGCTATATGAGGTGATTTAACAGATTCTCCTTAACGAGAAACTTATTATAGAAAAATAATTTAATAGCATATAGGGGCAGCCTCAAACGAGTGTTCTTGTGCTCATAGTGGTTTTGGTTTCAGAGATAGAAATGATAGTGTAACTGCTTTGTTAGATTTTTCGGTAACGTTTGATTTGGTATTAACCAACTCATTCTTTAACAAAAAAGAGTAGCATTTAGTAACCTTTATTAGTAAAACCACAAAAACTTAAATAGACTACTTTCTCGTAAGGCGAAGCGATCGACCCAATTGTAAGAATTATAAGGTGATACCTAATGTATGTATGTTAAATTATTATAAATTATTAGTTATGTATCTTATAATTAAGGATTGGAAAAAGAAGAGAAGTTCTTGAAAGTACACTAGAATTAGAAGTTGGAATCTAAAAGGGACATTGTTGAACAACTTAGGGATAAAGTAATGTTTGAAGAAGCATGGAAACTAGAAGGAGATACTAACCAAACGTGGGAGGGAGTAGCAGCTGTTTTAAGGAATGCAACTAAGGAGATTTTGTGAGTTTCTAAAGGCCCTAGAGATAGTAAGACGGAGTCTTGGTGGTGAAATAAAGACATATAAGAGAAGGTGAAGATCAAGAAGGTTGACTATAAACCTTTATTATATAGCAAACAGATGAAGACAAGGAAGTTAATAAAGAGAGTTAGAAGTTGGAAAAGAAAGAGATAAAGAAAATAGTCTTAGAAGTCAAAAGTAGCCCACAAGAACCTATATCAAGTGATGTGAACCCCGTAAATTGAGATCTAGGAACCCACGAACAAGTTGTTGAAAGAAATTTCTAGAAAAGCTAAATCAGTTCTGTTTTTAAGAAAAACCTTGACCAATGTTTAAAGAAACGCAAACCAAAGTTATAAAGAAGGATATTGATGCCACACTCTAGGAAAAGAAGAGATTAAGAGTGATAAGTTAGATGAACGCCACAAGGAATAACCTTGATAGATTCCAAGTTCAATGAAGAACCAACAAAGTGAATAACCTCACTAAAAATACAAAACAAATTCCAATATGAATTCTTGTACAAAGATGTCGATTATATAGGCTAAAGAAAACATTAATCTACCTTCTAGCAATGAATTATTCCTAAAATAAGGAAATCCCAAAGATTTAGGAAAACATTTTCAAAACTAATTCCTAAACCTAAATATAGAAAGTGGACTTTTATGCAGCCCAAATTAGTTAGAGATCTCCTGAAATCATCAAAATAACATGGTATTCTCATTAGGCCAAAGAAACAACCAATTAGGCCTATTTAATGTATAAATTAAAGTGATAGCACTGATTAATCTCTCCAAGCATAAATCAATTTCTATTGTTGCTTGTTTAGCCCAAACATCTTCAACCAATCTATTACGAGCTTCCTTCACCCTTTTAGCTGAGCCCAAGTTATTGGACCTCCACCAATGTGTATTGGATCATCAGAATATGTTGAACTAGATTGCACCATCCTTTATATTTCCTTAGCTGGGTTTCTGTCATTTCCCTTCTCCTCAAAAGGATTCATCTTTGAATCTTCATCACCTACATCAAATGGAGAGAAATCAGAAATATTAAATGTAGCACTAACATATACTCACCTGGTTGACCCAACTTGTATGCATTGTCATTTATATACATAATGACTTGGAATGGTCCATCTCCCATTAGATGTAGCTTAGAACGACATTTTGTCAGAAATCAGTCCTTCCTCAAATGAACCTAAACCCAATCTCTTAGTTTAAAGATCACTTTCTTACGCCTTTTGTTGGATTAAGAAACATATTATTCTGTCCTCTTTTTGATTTGATGTCTAAACTTTTTATGTAATTGCTTCACCAATTTAACCTTCCTTGTGCCATATAAACTAGCAAGGTCATCAATTGGTAAAGGTGTTAAATCCATTGGAGTCAAGGGATTAAATCTATACATAACTTTAAAAGGTGAAAAGTTAATAGTAGAATGGATAGAACGATCATAAGCAAATTTAACTTCTGGTAAACAATCTTCCCAATTCTTCAAATTGTTTTGAATGATAGCATGCAATAATATAGACAAAGTCTAATTAACTACCTCATTTTGCCCATCAGTTTGTGGATGGCAAGTTATAAAAAACATTAGCTTAATACCTAGCTTACCCTACAATGTCTTCCAAAAGTAGCTTAAGAACTTGGCATATCGATAAAAAAAATGTTCTTTGGCACTTCATAAAGTCGTACTATCTCACGAAAGAATAAGTTTGCAATGTGACTAGCATCATCTATTTTATGGCATGAAATGAAATGAAATGAGTCATCTTAGAAAACCTGTCCACAACAACAAAAAATGAATCATTACCTCTTTTTGACCTAGATAAACCTAAGATAAAGCCCATAGAAATATCTACCCATAGTGCAATTGGCAAAGGATTATAAAATCCATGAGGCAAAGATCTAGATTTGGCCTGTTTGTAAGTTATACATTTCTCATAAATTCTTTCTACATCATGTTTCATATGTGGCCAAAAGAAATGATCAAGAAGTATATCTAAAGTTTTTTGAAAACCAAATTGTCCCATTAGGCCACCTTTATGGGACTCACGAGCCAATAAATCCCTTAGAGAAATAGGCACACATAATCTATTTTCATGAAATAAAAAACCTTCATGCCTATAAAATTTTCCAAAGGAATAATGCTTACAACCTTCAAACATATTACTGAAATCAAGATTGGAAGAATATAAATCCTTAATGTACTTAAAGCCTAACAGTTTAGTATCCAATATAGAGTAAAGGTACACTTGTGAGACAAAGCATCTGCAACCAAATTTTCCTTACCTTTTTTGTACTTGATCAAATAAGGAAAAGATTCAATGAACTCCACCCATTTTGCATGGAATTTGTTCAACTTACCTTGACCCTTCAAATGCTTTAATGACTCATGATCAAAATGAATGACAAATTCCTTGGGCCACAAGTAATGCTGCCATGTCTCCAAGGCCCTTACTAATGCATACATCTCTTTGTTATAAGTTCAAAAGTTCAAGGTTATCCCATTTAGTTTTTCATTAAAATAAGCAAGAGTTCAGTTTTCTTGCATCAAAACAGGCCCAATACCTATACCTAAAGCATCACACTCAACTTCAAAAGTTTTAGCAAAGTTAAGTAGAGCAAGAAATAGTGTTAAACTTAGCTTATCTTTAATCAAATTAAATGTCGAATCTTGTTCATTATCCCACTTAAATCCAACATTTTTTTTAACAAGTTCAGTTAATGGTACAAAGATAATGCTAAAATCTTTAAAAAACCTCTTATAAAAGCTAGCCAACCCATGAAAGTTTTGCACCTCAGTTATAGATTTAGGTGTAGACCACTCATGAATAACCTTAACCTTTTCTTCATCAACCTCTATTCTTTTAGCACTAACAATATGTCTAAGAAACACAATCTTATTAGTGCAAAAAGAACATTTCTTGAGGTTTGCATACAACCTCTTACCACATAAAACACTTAGAACTTTTTGTAAATGTTCAAGATGCTTATCTAAGTTCTTACTATAACTTAGAATATCATCCAAGAATATAATAACAAACTTGCTAATAAATGCACGTAAGACATGGTTCATCAATTTCATGAAAATACTAGGGACATTAGTTGACCCAGAAGGTATAACTAGCCACTCATATAAACCATACTTAGTCTTAAAGAAATTTTTTGATTCATCACCCTCTCGCATGTGAATCTGATGATAACCAGACTTCAAATCAATCTTAGAGAACATATAAGAACCAAGCAATTCAACAAGCATATCATCCAACCTAGGAATAGGATGGTGATATTTTACTATAATTTTGTTGATAGCTCTACAATCAACACACATTCTCCATATTCCATCATTTTTAGGCACAAGTAGAACATGAATTGCACTCAGACACAAACTTTCTCTCACATACCCTTTAGCTAGCAACTCCTTAACTGGCCTTTGAAGTTCTTTTGTCTTCTTAGGATTGTTCCCATAGGTTGGTTGGTTAGGAATTGATGCACTGGGAATGAAATCAATTTCATGTTCTATTCTCTTAAGTGGTGGTAAACTATTAGGAACTTCATTATGAAAGACATCAGCGAATTCCTACAAAAGAGACATAGTAGCACTAGGCAAATATGGGTTAAGAGCATTAGTATTAAAATAAGTCTCTTTGTACACAAGTACAATCATTGGCCGTTTTGAACAAACAGCTCTCTTAAGCTCACTTTCTTTTTAATAAAAACTTGCTTTTTTATTTTCTCTCTTGTTCTTAAGGCTTTTCCTTTTTTCCTTTTTTGTGATTATTGCCTTTTTTCATATTCAGTCTCACTCTTTCTTTTTTCACATTTAGCCTCATTCTTTCTTTTCTCACACTCATTTTTAACCCTCACTTGATCTTTATATACTTGCCAAGGTGTTAATAGTATAAGAGTTATAGATTTCCCATGCATTACAAAAGAGTTTCTATTCTTGAATCCATCATGCATAATCCTCCTATCAAACTACCATGGTTGACCTCAAAGCAAATGACTAGCATTCATAGGTATAACATCACAAAGCACCTCATCATGATACCTACTAATGAAAAATGACACTAGCACTTGTTTATTAACCTTGGCTTCCCTGCACTTGTTTATTAACCTTGGCTTCCCCGCACTCATTCAACCATTAAAGTTTATAAGTTCTAGGATGCTTAGTAATAGGTAGGTATAATTTTTCAACCAAAATATTACTTACTATATTAACACAACTTCCCCTATCTATAATCATGCTACATGCCTTGTCCTTGACGTGACAACTTTTATGGAAGATGTTGTCTTGTTGTGCTTCATCCTCCTTCATCACTTGCATAGTCAAAGCTCTCCTAGTGATAAGGATTTCACCAACAATTGGATATACTTCATCATCACTCCCCTTCGATTATGGTGTGTAATCATCATCAGATTCTCCTTTGGTCTCAACATCACCATCTCCCCTCAAAATCAGCATCCACTTATTCAGGCACTAGGATGTAATGTGTCCCCGTCCTAAACACATAAAAAATTTAATATCTTTGTTTCTAGAGATTTGGGAGTTAAACTTACCTTGATGTAGGCTAGAATCAACATCCTTACTTTTAGATGATTTAGATTTGCTCTTAAGATCAACCTTATCATCTTTCTTGCTCCAATTCAATTTCCAAAACGAAGAACTTGATTTCTACCCAAACCATATTGATTGTTATTCTTTGATTTGCCTCTCAATCTTTATGGTCATATGTTCCATATCCTCTAGCTCCATATAACGTTGCAACTCTACCACATTTGTAATATCCTTGTTTAAACCATGTAAAAATCGTGTCATGGTTACCTCGGTCCTCCTCCGCATCCCTTAATTATGGCTATCTCCATCTCCTTGTGATACTCCTCCACACTCTTAGATCCTTCAGTTAGTCCTTGTAACTACTCATATAAGTCCCTATAGTAATGAGATGGAATGAATCTTCTCCTCATATAGCCTTCATCTCCTCCCAAGTTTCAGTTGGCCTCGTACGATTTCGTCTCCTAGTCGAAACATATTGATACCACCAAATAATAGCATAGTCAGTAAACTCAACAGCAAAAAGTTTTACCTTTTTCACTTAAGAGTAATTGTGACAATCAAAGACCAACTCCACTTTCTTTTCCTACTCCAAGTATGCATCAGGATCATTCTTGCTCAAAAAAGATGGAGTTTTCATTTTAATGTTTCCTAAGTTTCAATCATAATGATCTATCCTTTTCCCCCTTCAACCACCTCTATCTTAATCAAATATGTTATTGGCCTATCCCATATTAAAATCATCACTATCATCTTCCTCCTCATGTTCAACATAGTATTGTCTCCTTTCTTGTCTATACATAATTAAAACTTCACAAACTTGATTCCTTTGCAAAGTAGCAATTACAACATCTTGTCTTTCCATCTTGTCTAAGATTTCACCAAATCTAACCTTCATACGCCCAAAGTGTTGAGACAAAGTTCATTGTTTGAATGTCTCTCCTATCCTTCCTTCTTTAACCATTATAACAATTTGATAAAAAAATGACTTTGTAAAGAAAGAAACCTCACAAGTGTTTCACCCAATAAGTGTTTCACTATTTTAAGGCTTTTAACTAAAATGTAATCACTCTTGCCTTTTACCACCCAATTTACTTAAATTAGTTCTTTAAGGAACTAAAGAAACTCTAATCAAAAGCGATTACAAAGCAATGCACACCTAACTTATCTAAAGAATTTAACTAGGTTAAGGAACAAAGAAAATAGGACAAGGGTAAGGGCCTAAACAATGAAGATGGACAAGATAGCAAAGAAAAGAATATGAAACAAAGATGAATCAAAGAAAAAGATACTAATTTCATATTTCAGATAGGAATAAGCAAATCAAGTACTTCCCTTTTTGCTCAACTCAAATCTACCCTTTTTTACAAAAATTGAGCATCCACTATTTTCTTTTTCTTTTCTTTTATTTTATTTTATTTTATTTTGTTCTTTTTTTTACTTCCTCTTTTTTTCAACAAATCACAATGGAGACAATTAAAAAAAGTAAGAAGTTGAAATAGTAAGAAAGAGCGATCAATTTAGAAAAATAACAAGATAACTAGATTTGTAAAGCTTGAGAAGGACATAAGAGAAAAGATTGCAACACAAAAAAAAAAACAGAATTGCAAAAATGTGTATGGAGGAAAACAAACAATGCAAAAAAGGTTTATGGAAGAAAACAACGAAGATTTGCAAGAAACATGTATGGACCAAACTTTGCAAGAAACTTGTATGGAAGAAAACAACAAAAGCAACAAGACAAGTGAAACAAAATAAGTAGTACACACCAAACTGATTTAGAATAGCCCAAGCTTTGATACCAATTGATGTGAAACTCGTAAATCGAGATCTAGGAAGCCACGAACAAGTTATTGAAAGGAATTTCCAGAAAAGCTAATTCATTTCTTTTTTAAAAAAAAAACCTTGACCAATGCTTAAAGAAACATAAACCATAGTTATAAAGAAGAATATTGATGCCACACTTTAGGAAAAGAAGAGATTTAGAGTGATAGGAACACCACAAGGAATAACCTTGATAAGTTTCAAGTTTAATAAAGAACCAACAAAGTGAATAACCTCACCAAAAACTTAAAACAAATTCCAATTTGAATTCTTATACAAAGATGACGATATATAGGCTAAAGAAAACCCCAATTTATCTTCTAGCAATGATTTATTCCTAAAAATATGGAAAGCCTTCTCAAAACTGATTTTTAAAGCCAAATATAAAAAGTGGACTTTTAGGCAGCTCAAATCAGTTATATCTCCTGAAATCATCAAAATAACATAGTTTTCTAATTAGGCCAAATAAATAACTAATTAGGCCTATTTAATGTATAAATTAAGGTGATAGGGCTGGTTGATCTCTCTAAGCACAAATCAACTTCTACTATTGCTTTTTTAGCCCAAACATCTTCAATCAGTCCGTTAAAAGCTTCCTTCACCTTTTTAGCTTTAGCCCGAGTTATTGGACCTCTACCAATGTGTAATGGATCATCAAAAATATGTTGAACTAGATTACACCATCCTTTGTATGTCCTTTGTTGGGTTTTCGTTATCAATGATAGGAAAATAAGGATGGAGAAAAGAATATATTTTAGTTGACAAAAGCTAGAGAACATAAAGCAAGGAACTTGGATCAAATTCATTGTATAAAGGATAAAGTAAGACGAGTGCTCTTGGATAAAAATGACATTAAGAGAAGATGGCAAAGATATTTCTATAACCTTTTTAATGAAGACGAAGATGACAACTTTTTCACAAGTGATCTCAGCACTTCTGAGAAATATCACAACTTCACTTATTACCCACAAATCACTAGATAAGAAATTATAGAAGCTTTGAAGAAGATGAAGAGTGGAAGGGAAGTAGAACCTAAAGAGTTACCCATATAGGCATGGAAGAGCTTAAGAGAAAAAGGTTTTAATTAGTTAGCCAAGCTTTTTAATGTAATCCTCAATTCCATCAAAAAGTCAGATTAATGTGGATAACATACTAATCTCTCTCTATAAGAAAAAAGGCAAAAATCTAAAGTTGTAATAACTATAGAGGAATCAAACTACACAGTGTCTCCATAAAGCTATGAGAGAGGGTAACTGAGAAAAGAGTTAGAAAGGATGCACTTATCTCGAACAACCAATTTGGTTTTATGCCATGGAGGTGCACAACAAAAGCTTTACACCTCCTTAAATGAGTAATGGCATATTATAGGGACAGATAAAGGGACCTACACATGGTTTTCATTAACTATGAGAAAGCTTATAAAAGGGTATCTAGGAGAGTCATGTAGATGTGTTTACAAGTTAAATGAGTTCACATGAATAATATAAAGGCAATTAGGGATATGTTTGAAAGTATTAAGACTAGAGTAAGGATGATAGCAGGAGATATAGAGTATTTTTCTATCTATATTAGACTACACCAAAGATCCTCATTGAGCCTTTTCCTTTCTGCAATTGGATGGATGAGCCACCAATAATATCCAATGAGATGTGGCTTGATGTATATTGTTTGTTGATGACATTATTTTAATGGATGAAATAAAACAAGATCATTAGCTAACAACGAATTATATCAACCGATTTACCTAATAGATAACATCAGCTATTTATTTAAAGATATTTGGTAAAATTAATTGTTTATGTATAAAGTGACTTATGAGGACATGACTTAAAAAAAGATTAATGAGGACATGAGTATTATATCTTAGTATTTCTTTGAATATTTTCATAAGAATTTATATTAGTATTATTATTAGTAATAGTAGTAGTAGTACTACTATTACTAATAATAATACTAATTTAAATTCTTATGAAAATATTCAAAGAAATACTAAGATATAATACTCATGTACTCATTAATCTTTTTTTAAGTCATGTCAT
>JANVCQ010000009.1:13902484-13912960 GCA_025531925.1 Erythroxylum plowmanianum | reverse complement strand
AAAATTAAAATTTTATTTATAAATTAATATTTATTTGAAATATATTTTAATTATTAAATCAAATTTTATTTGAATATCTCTATATTTTAAATTTAATTATATATAATTTAATTATAAAATTAAATTAAATTAGTCACAATTTTATTGATAATTAATTTTAATTTATTAAATATAAATATAATATTGAATTAAATTATTTATAATTTTTTTGAAAACTAAATAATTAAATAATGTTTATTTAAATGATAGTAAATCAAATTATGAAAAAAAAAATCAATTTTATGATTTTCATAATTTTTGAAAACTGTAATAAATCAAAACTAAAAATAGAAATTAAAAAATTGTTTTTTACTGAATTTGAAATTAAAAACAGAAAACCTAAGCTACAAGAAAATACTAAAATCGAGTTGGAATTAAAATTTTTTTGAATATTTAATTTTCAGTTTTTTAAATTTTATTATAATTATAAAATTGAGTAAAATTTTAAAATTTTTTAATTAACAAAAAAAAAATTTACGGCAAGCATTGATCTCCATTTATACAGAAAGAGGAAAAGGATCAGAAGTCCAAACACGAACAGAGAGCTGAAAGCGAATTGATCTCCTTTCTTCAGGGTCAGCCATCGCGTTCTTGAACGACAAGTCTTTACTATCAAGTAGTGGGTGTATTGGGAAAGTGGAGAGCTCTCTGGTTTTTGCAGATTTTGAGCTGCACGGTTTCAAATTTCATAGGATAGGGAGCAAAAAGCAAGACAAAAGGAATGAGCTTTAAACAATGCCAAGTGTGCAATGAGGCGCAATCCAAGTACAAGTGCCCTTCTTGTGTTATTCCCTAGTAAGTTCTGAAACTATAAAACATAACCTTTTTTGTTCTTGGAATTTGTTCTTATCTATTTTCCCTCTCACTTATTTATTATCTCATCTTCTTGCTTATTTTCTTGCAGTTGTTCGTTGGTTTGCTTCAAGAAGCACAAAGGTCTTTTCTTCGTTCTTTATTTTCCGTTATCCTTTTCGATTTTTATAGCAAACATATCTTTGATTAGTGTTTTGAAGAATAGATTGTGATTGATGGTCATTACTAGAATTACAATGCTAATAATGAAATTATGATGAAGAGGGTAGTGATCCAGAAAGGAGGTGTCGGTTGGAGGGAGAAATATGCGAAATAGACTCTTGGGTTGGGGTTGTTTTTCTGATAGAGTGAGATTATAGCTGAGTAGGCATGGAGATTTTCTGTTTGGTTTTTTAGTTAGCATGAAGTGAGCATATTTCTAGTTGTACATTTCTGTGGCTATTATTCAATAACCTCAGATGGTTTTGGCGCAACTTGTTAAAGTTCCAGTTTTCAGGGCTGGAGGCTTAAACAAGAGAATATTATGTAGGAATAAGTTATGTCCTTTGGGATTAAATTTTGATTCTTATCGACATATCCAGAGCCCACTTGTAAACATGGTATAGAATGTGGTACAGAAGGCTTAAAATGTTTCAGGTCCACGAATTAGATTGAATAAAACAACTTCTCCATAGGTAAACGAATATTTCAACGTTACAAACTAAGTGTGTCTCACATTATTTATCTTAGCATCCTACACAATCCTCATTTTACAAGATATTATCAAGTCTAACCCAGATGCCAATGCATTTTTTTTATATAGGTAATGCCACAAAATTAAAGATGTGCTGCAGTATAAGAATATGGACTAATTTGTGCTCTGCTGAATCATGCAGAAATCCCCTGTTCCAAGGCAGTAATTGCTGGCGAAAAGCCAAGTAAGAATCCAATAATTAAGTACAGGTTCCCTATTTGCAAAATTACTGCTTATGCTTATCATTCTTGAGTTGCTCGTTGTGAGTTTTAGTCATAATTTTAAATTGATCACATGGTGAATATAATGAGGCATTGTTGATCTCTTTTGACTGCATCTGTATGCTTTCTTCTTGTACCTCCTCGTGCAAGAAAGGGCTTACATTTAAGTTTCAATTTCAGAAAGTTACAGTGAGTTTTAGGTGCAAGGACTTCAACTGTTGAAATGAAATTCTAGAATGTGGTTTCTTCTATTCAAAATTTATTATTCAATTAAAATATATCTTTCCTGGGATCGTGACTGGATCATTTGCCACCAAATTTTTTAGCTGTTGATCCAAAACCATCTGTGGCAAGGCCAGTAACTGTTGACAAACCAAATGAGGTGCTACAACAACTCGAATTTGAGTCCATAGGTAAGCCTTCATGCTTAGGGTGAAGCTATATCTACTGGTTATTTACAGTAAGTTGGGGAATACTGTAGCTTATATCTATTTGCAAGATGCTAACAGACTCATAATACTGGGGTTTCAGGTCTGGAATTTGGTATTTATTATTTGTTTGCAATTTTATCTACGTTGAACCAAAAATATAGATATTTATACATAGGCATGAGGGTGGAAAGGATGATTCATTAAAATTGACATGAGAGTTCAACTTCGTTGCAGTCTTCGGGTCATATTGGATATTTCAATAGGTTGACCTCTTCCTTCTTAAAAAGGTGTCCCTAGAAAGCAAAATGACATTCTACAGTGTGGTGCAAGGAAATATATAGGATTGAGGGAAAGGATTCAATTCCTTCTTCCCTGCGTTTTATAGTTTCAACTAGGGACGAAAAGGAAAAATTAAAAGAAGGAAAGCTCAAAATTCCTTTGGAGGAGGTTTATACTTTTTCAAGTGGATCTTTGTCTCAAGAAAGATCCAAACAATGAAAATACTGAAAAGGTGAAAGTTCATTGGGGAAGATACATATTTTCCAAGAGAATGGAAGATTAGGGGCTATGATTTTTGTTAAAGTCTGATCATTTCTTTCAATTCTGACTTCCTCCTGCTTTCTACATGCAAATGCACTGCTGTGTTAAAAACACAGGAGCTCATGTACATGATCTATGGAACAATGTATCCTTTTTGGCCTGAAAAACAACTTTGTTGATGTATCTATGAATTTGCTTAGGGCGGTTAAGTTGCAATCTTCCATGAAGTGGATGCTTAACTGCAGCAATTAGTGTTTGTGAACTTTCAAACATTTTATAGGAGGCTTTAGTTGAAAGTGTAACTAAAATACAAAGGGAGCTACTATGATTAGTCTTTCTTTTAGTGCATCTCTTTTCACGCCAATTGTATTTGTAAACAATTTTCTTCTGTTTGGATGTGTGTTCTATTTAATTTTTTAATAATTGTCAAAATTAAGATCCCTGTTTTAAGAAATTTCTCTGAAGTTTAGTAAGGTGTTTGTAACATTTTGAAACCATGCTCTCACATGCAAGATTGATATTTTATGCTAGCTTCTTCCACTGAAATTCGCAATGCTTTGAAGAATGAAAGGCTTCAGAAACTTATAATCGGTATTGATTACTCTCAGGATCCAGAAACTGTAAGTATTCTTGATTTGTACTATGTTAGGGCAAGATATATATGCTGAAATAGTTTGTTTGCTTTGGCTAGGAACTAGATAAAGCTATGGAACTGGAGGAATTTCGCATCTTTACGGATAAGGTATCATCTGTAGCAATAGAAGTTGACCACAATGATCATAGCTATATACCAAATAACTTTGATTTATCTTGTCGTACATGGTATCAAGCAGTTCTTCATCTTCTCAGATTTTATCGGCCATGGGTCCACAGCCGGAATCAATGGAAAAGGAAAACTCCTGATATTTGACTAGGCAAAGATGCTTCCAGGGCCTCTCTACCATGCATCTGGTCGTGTCTGCGAGCAAGAGAGGAGTTCCAGGTACAATATGGAGCATAATTTTAGGGTTTAATTGGTCATTGCAAACTGAATTATTGGAAGGTAGCGGTAACATGTATCCAGAATCTGTGTGAATTATTTTGAGAAATCCGCATAATCCCAGTGCTGAGGAACTAGTAGTTTGGTTTGATCTTACATCTAGTACAAATGCAAAACAGAAGAACAACCGATGTGGGAGGCCATAATATGTATATATAGGCCACATATCTCTTAATTCTCTAGGAAGGAGGTTACTCTGATGAAATCACTTTAACCATACCTTGAATAACATGTTAAATAAAGAAAATAAACAGAGGAAGGAAAAACACAATATATGATGTGGGTGTGATAATTACATGTTATCAACGTGTTAGACAGTTACAAAAGCTCCTTACTGCACAAAACTTCAACATGCAAGGGCTTCTACGTACAAAGATCTGCCCAAAATTTTAACCTGCGAAGCAGAGGAAGTATTATTAATCAGGGCACGCAATTACTGTAGAGACGGTTCACAAGCAAATCTCCGGACAGAAAAAATTTGCGTCAACATTCTAAGAGAGGCCTGCACACACCTTCAAACAATCACAGAAACAATTTTGGAGTAACATTTGCTTAAGGAGTGAGTGGGAAGTTTACATTCTTTCTATCCCACAACGTCTATGCAACATACTAGTCTGTGACAAAGTCAATTGGCAGTGCAACTTTAGCAGGACAATCCCATTTTTCAATTGCAGTTCCTAATCCCAAAATAAGTGCAGATGCTTGAATGTAAAGGTTTGAATAAGAAGAGACAAGCTTGTATTGCAGCATCATTTCGTCTTTTTCCATTTGCTACTCCTATTTCAAAATTTGAGAATAAAATCCAGTGGTGAAGAACCCACCAGAGCATACTTTCCCTACGCATCAAATTACTGTTATACCATAAGTTGAAAGAATATCCGACGCCTTCCATTTCTTAATCCTCTCCCTGATCCTCCCCCATCCACTAAACCATCAAAATCAACTTAATTACCTAAGCCAAATAGAGGACTTTCTGTGTCACCAGCTGGAATGTTTTTATTTCATTTATCCAACTATCTTCATAATTTCTGTGCCCAAACTCCATACATTATCAGAGAGTCAATCAGAGAAGGACAGCCTACCTGATTGATTATTGTCCACATTCTCAGTTCCTTGACCGGGAGTTGGTTTGCCGGCATCTGGCTGGGTCACTGCTTGGTTCTGCAAATACATGCAGTCGACATAAATTGACGAAATTAAGAGTGGCTTCCAATAAGTTGAGAACGAGTAAGTAATCAATTGCAAGTCACAAATGACTGAATGGGTTGTGGATTGACTTGAGCAATTCCAGAACAGGGATATCAATATGAAAACTGACAAGTCTTAGTGAATGAGTGGTAGGGAAAGTTTCTTCCAAAAGTGATAGCCCTAGCACAAACCTGAGGAACTTGCAACTGCATTGGGTGGAGACCAAAGTATTGCTGATACGGATCAGCGAAGTTGGACATTCGTGGCTGGTTTTCAGTTTGGCCAGAGAGGGAGTTTAGCATGGAATCCGGCTGGTTGGCTGTTTGTGTTCTGGCTAGATCATGAGGAACATGTGGCATATGAAAGGTTGGTATTGGGAACCTTGGACCCATATGTGCTGCTGTAGATGGATTTGGTAACGGTGTACCAGCTAAAACATTTGGAAACGACATCATTTGCAGGTTTACACCAAGTTCCATGCCCATGCCCATCCCCATTCCCATTCCCATGCCCATTGGTGGCGTATATTGCTGAACACCGGGAAACATCATTGGGAGCATGCTGCAACCCATGGACATCATCTGCAATAATCAATTACACTAAAGTTTCTTTAGATGACGCACCGGTCAACTAATAAACACAGCAACATCCACAGGCTTGCATAAAAAAAACATTAAAAAATGCCAAAAGATATTCGTAATCAATCTGAAGGGCCATTGTGCATGAAATACAATTATCCTTTCATTATATGTTGCATCAATGTCAGAACGATCATCACAACAGATCTACAGAGCACCTATGCTCAGAAACTAAAAGCTTTAGGGAAGTGTGAGAATATGTTTGTGTTGGTTCCCTGACGTTTATGCATGATAGTCGCCTAAATTTCCACTTCACCAAGTTTCTTAATTCCTTTAAAAATTTTGCATTTCATTGAAGTATTACATCAATAACAAACAGATTGCAGCGAGAAGGATGAAGTTGCTGAGATATTTCGAGTCAGAAGCCTCTAGCACACAAACAGAAGACCTCAAGCTAACTGTAAAGGCCCAACTCGCATGTCCCACCTATGAGTCAAGAGAGCCCCTACCTCATCCTATGCGTGAGAGGGTAGATGTTGAACCCAAAATCAACCAGTTCAATTAATAATGTTAATACAAAACCACTAAACTGTAAAACCTAGCTGATTCATATTAAATTAGACAGACTTCAACCAAAGTAGGCACAATACCTTATGTTGCAAGTTTATGCAGTCAAGTAATAGATACTGACTTGCATTTAGTATAGAGAAATTCCCTTGTATTCAGTTCGGTGAGTTGCCTTGCAGAAAGAATTTCATGAGATATTTGAGTAACACAGATATTTTGTGATGCATTACGTGAATGGAGATATATAGGCCATTCCTGACATGCAGCCTAAACGCATCAGCTATAAGACCTTTCGAATTTAAAACATGTCTAGCAAGTATGAAGACTAGAACTTGGTTTCCACTTAAAAATGAGTTTTAAGTAAGTCAACCCTCTGTTGTTGTCGAACTTGCTTCCAGCAAATTTCAATCTAAAAGCAGCAAGTATCTAGAGAATTACAAAAATGAGAATATAAAAATAAAGCACCTGAACTTGCATCTGAAGTGATTTCAGGTACTCAATTGCCTCGTCCAACATAGAAGCCTTGTCTGTCTGAAATTGAAAGGCAGGAAAGAAAAAGTTCATATCAGGCAAAACAAAGGCACCCAATGTTTATGGGAATCAGGGAAGAAGAGTTTGAAGATAACCTTGTTGCAACGAGGTATAAGTTCTTGCAAAGCTCTCATCTTTTCATTTATTCGATCCCGGCGTCTCTGCAATAACGAAACACCACACCGTATATGAATACAAGCCAACACCTAACCATGAAAATCACTTTTAACTGTGAAAATATACGAACCCTTTCGGAGAGGTTGTGAACTTCTGCAGCACGAGACCTCTTCGAAGATCTTGATCCACGAGCTTGCTTCTTAACATCAGCAGATTCAGACTCAGCATCCTAATAAGGAGAAAACAAAACAAATCGTAATTAGACGTATCTGGTCAGAACATGATGAATGACAATGTAGATGAGAAAGACAGAATTTCATAACACCAACAACCACCAGAACAAGAAAGAAAGACAGTAATGTGTTAATGGAATTTCCATCATTTGAAAAGATGAGTTATATTAGAATGAAATGAAATAGGATAACATAGTAAGGCTTATTGTACGTTAAACAGTGAGAATAAAAAATTTTCTGTTTGGAAAGTTTTGAATAGAATATAAAATGTTAAATAACTTTATATTATATTATATTATAAATTTTTATTTAAATAATATTTTATTATATTATATTATAAACTTTTTTGTTTTTCTAAAATGATAATTTTTTAATATTACATTCATTTATATTCTACTTTATTATAAACCATTAATAATTACATTAAAAACTTTATTTACAACCAAATATACATAAAAGGCTAGTACTCACTCGTAAGAGGTCATAAGTTCACCATCACCTCCCCGAACAAAACCTTCCTACATACGGAAGAAGAAAAAGATAGCAGCACTACTAGAAACTTTGTGTATGCTACAACTGTAGTAAAACTAACTAGTTCACCAGATATCTTAGCCTCTTTAGATCAGACAATAGGCAGAAGACAATCACACGTCTCATGGGACTACGGAAGAGAAGTGAAAAGATTCAAAAAACACACACACTTTACGACCTACTATATACTCCAGAATGAAATTATTTTCGCCATGCAGCAAATAGAAGGCTATTACAGTGAGTATCAACATAATAATAAGGTGAAAGAACAAGAAAAAAAGCAGTCAAGTAAAGAATTAATCATGGTCATGGAGATGACGGGTAGAAAAAGAATGATGAGGAGGCATATGAAAATCCAAGAAGCAAGTAGAGAGACGGGTTATGACGCGATGTGAGGAAACAAGTCCCGTGACGCGTCAAGCAGTACGTAGTAACCCAAGCAACATACAATCTTTAATGATAACTTGTCTGGAACCAGCAGATCCATCCATGGAAGGATCCCGTGTACGGACACATGAAGCTAAGTAGCTAACCGTAGCCCTTTGACCACCCACACTCATTTCCCTTATTCTTAGAAATATATACAAGTTAACCACCATAAGTACGTTAGCCCACCCCACAGCTGAACAGTGGAATATAAATTTTATTACACATATGTTTGTTTTTTAAACAAAGCTTAATCAATGGTATTAATTAAATTAACATGCCTGCTTAACTTAAGACACCCATGAGACACATAACTCACCTCACTGTGATACTCAGCATACTCTTCCTTTCCCTTCCGTTTCCGATCCTCCGCCGGCGTTTTCACCGACGGAGGCGGCTCTGCGCTGATGTTGGAACAACCAGAAGATGACGTCACCGTTATCTCGCACGTCGTCGTAATCTCCATATTGCCTCCGGCAGATGTGACAGACAACGGAGCTATGCTCGACGCCCCAGCGGTACTCCTCGCAAGGCCGATCTCCGACGTTCTGGAGATGGACGCCTCAACGGGAGTGTCGTTGGAGTCCACGACCGTCGATTCCCTGACGACGGCGGTTTTGAAATTGGACGTTCCAGAACCGGAAACCGCCTCTCTCGCTATGTGCTTGGAGAAGTGCGCGAAATTCTGCACCTCCTCCGGCCTCCTACTCGGAGGAATCGACTGTCGCGACTCCGGAGAAAACACCGTATTCTGAACCGTACGGATTGGGTGGGTGGCGGTGGTGGTGGAGGATGTAACGCAAGCAGCGGAGGGATAGAGGAGATCGGCGCAGAAATCCTGATCGAAGTTAGTGTCGTGGTTGAGAGGATAATGAAGCCAAGAGAGCATCTGGCCATCCTGCATGAAAAGTTGATGTTGTTCTTGGATCTCTCTCGGCGATGAGGCGTCAAATTTTCTGAGGGATGTTCGTGTTTGTGACTGCATCACTACGGGGCCATTTTGCCAAAGTAACTCCATGACATCTTGGTCAGGCCTGTGAAATGAAAGAGGTTTATTCGTGTATATGCATGCTAAGTGGAGAGTAAGGAAGAGAGAATTGAATTACATACGTGAAAGATTTTCTAAGGCGGGTTGCGGGAACTGGATGATGATGATGATCGTCGTCATCCATTTGGAAATCTAGGACACAGTTATTCATTCTATTATCAAGAATAAGAACCCAACTTGGTGACTGGGCATAAATTAGCAACTAGCCAGTAAGTCAGTCGGTGGAGGATGGAGCAAGAAGAAGAAGGGACACTTGTAACTTTTGGCTTTGGCGGCCTTACTTCAACTGAAACCAACACTTGTCGTTCTGCTCTGATCTGATCTAAACTGTTAGTTTACAAACTCCAGGTTTTAGGTAGAATAAGTACTGTTGGCAAAGACAATTACACGGCAAAGATAAGGGTTTGACAGTCACTCGCCGAATAATGCTAACGCAAAGCGTAAAGACGAAATCAAAATTTGACTATATGCTCTGGCCATGTACATCTCTTGTTTCTATTCTGTTTAAGCTTTCCCCTTAAAATTATGAAACTATATTTTTCACTCAAAACATCAATTTTAGTTGTCATCAAATATATAAATATATATATATATCTGTGGGCCGCCGATATGATATCCGCCAATTATATATACGTGTACAATACATTGTTACAAATTGTTTACAATAAAAGATACCTACAAACTAACCAAAGATTTACACCTTTTATGTGTTTAATAAAGATAATGGTTAGACTTTAATACATGTTGTAGATGTTTGAATAAAGACCAAATGATTGGAACTTAACCCACAATTATTATGTTACTCGATAGGAAAGGGATCTACTTAAATATAGATTAACGGAATCAATCCACTGACTTTTTCAAAGGAAGGGATGTAAAACATAAATTAACGGAATCAATCTACTGATTTATTTTCTTTTTTTACCTAATTAATATGATTAACTAATTTTTCAGTTCAATAATTTTTTTTATTAAAAATTGACTATTGTATTAATTAAATTAATAAAATCGTGGCAATCACTAAAACTTGTCAGTGATTATTGGTTTCTTTACTTTATTTTTAAACAATATAAAAAGAGTAAAACTTAGTTTTACTTTTATATTTATAGGCTGGCATATTAATAATTAGTCTTAATAAATACCAAAACTAGCCTTGGGCAAAGTTTAAAGAAATGTTTGTGAAATGAAATTAAGGAAAGATATGTGAAAGAATGTCTTTTTCCTGATTTGCTTTCGATCATGTCTTAGCGCTAGTGATTGTATATATGCAAGCTATAATGACTCAATATAATACTCCCTTTTATCTAAAATAAGTATCGTTTTATAGAAATGCACATCTATTAAGAAAGTTAGTGAAATGTTTAATATATCCTTATTAATTGCATGTTGAATTGTCTTGAAAATGTAATCTGTATAATTAGGATGTAAGAGAAATTAAAGG
>JANVCQ010000009.1:13839143-13855585 GCA_025531925.1 Erythroxylum plowmanianum | reverse complement strand
TGAACTCCGGTAACAGGATCCGACATCTATGACATCAAAGCAAGAGTGACCATGTTAAGCCTAAGTAGTTGGGTCTCAGATCCAACATCAGTTGGGCTCTAGAAACGGGGTCCCAACAATGGAACATTGCCTCCCACTAACAGCTCTAAATGTCCATTAATCAGATCTTCTATTATGACCACTACTTTCCCGTTGACTTGAGAAGTGAGCACCAACAGTTGTTTATTAGCTACTGCACTGAGGTTGGCATAAAATTGTTTCATCGCGACTGGGTGGTATGCACCTTTAAGGCTCAATAGTTTGCCCCAATGAAATTTGTCCAAATTTGCCCTCACATTGTATGCTTCATCAATACCCTCTTTAACTGAGACTTCGATCACAAATTTGTTTTTCTTTTTCTTGTTGAACCAAGCTGCATATTGCTCAATGAAGAACATAGCTTGATCAAAATTAGGTTCCTCTGCTTCTGTGAAAAACTTTTTACCCCTAGCAGCTCGAGAAGATTGAACAGTACTCTTCTTCATAATTTGCTTAATTCGTGACATTGAATGATAGCCACATAACTAGTTATAATCTCAACAAAACAGAGCTTAATCCAACAACCAATCTACAATTCTTAATACAAGCTCAATCACAATGAACACAAAACCAAAACAGTTTCAATCTCAACCTCAAACCAACACTCTCAATTTCAACCATAGCCTAGTAATCTCAACTTCAACCACAATTGTATGGATTTCAAGCATCAATTACCCATAGTTGTGAAAGAACATGTACCTATTCCAAATCGAAGTGAATATTGTGGATAATCAACCCGAAACCTCAAAAAGATCCCCCAAAATCAACAAACATGAGTTGTGGTAGTGGTATCTTGACAGAAGAGAGCAACCAAGGAATGATTTAGGAGACTAGGGTTTGGGTGGGTTGGAATGTTGTGGGATGGTGCTATCGAAGGGAAGAAAAAAAGAAAAGAAAAGAAAAGAAAAATAGAGAATCTGGGCGGGAAGGCGAAGGGTGTGAAAGTTGGAAGAAAATAATGAGGGGGAGAATAAAGGGGAAGGTGGTGAGAGTGTGGGAAATAACAAGAAAAATATGTTTTAAAAGTAAGTGCGAGTAATGTCCGTTAAACGGACTTAATGTCTGCTAAACGGTCTTTCTTAGGTTTCCTTAGTTGCGGTGAGATTGTTGAGTCCGTTGGGCATATTTAATGTCTGCTAAACGGACCTTCTCAAGTTTCCTATGTTTCACTGAGGTTGTGAGTCTGTTGAGTGGACTTTATGTCCGCTAAACGAACATTTTCTGTGAATCTAAGGTAGTCTCACTTAGTTCACTCCTGCTTTGCCCCTTCTAACTACTCCATGATACCATAGGACTATAAGCATGACGTATGAATGAAAATAGTAAAAATATTAAATGAAATAAAGAGACATTACAACTTACCTCCCCCACACTTAACATGGGTTTTGCCTCTAGGATCGATGAGTTGTAATCATGCTATTCCTCATGCTAATAGGAGGTGTCAATGGGATGTCTCATAAACACTAACCCTATGCAACACATGGTAAACTAGAATAAGAAAATGGGGCAATATTTTAACCAGAAGATGGCAATATTTTCCAAAGACTAATCTGTATGGAGACATGCCCAAGGGAGTCTTGTATGTTGCCCTGCACGCCCAAAGAGCATCATTAAGCTTCAATGCCCAATCCTTTCTTGAGATATTAACAGTTTTCTCCAAAATTTGCTTGATTTTCCTGTTAGATACCTCAACTTGCCCATTAGTTTGAGGGTGGTAAGTGGTTCCAAACTTAAAATGACACCTATATTTTGCCAAAAGAGATTTAAATTGATGATTCTGAAAGTGTACCCCATTGTCATTGATTATAGCTCTTGGAATACCAAATCTTGAAAATATGTCATTCTTGACAGAGTTAGTGTTGTTTGACAAAGCTGTGGCTTCCACCAATTTGGATACATAATCAACTGCCACAAGGATGTATTCATTACTAAAGAACATTGGAAATGGTCCTATAAAGTCCAGACCCCATATATCAAAGAGTTCAACCTCTAAAATCCCTGACTGAGGCATCTTGTGCTTCCTACCAATGTTCCTTGTTCTTTGATACCTATCACATGTCATAGCAAAAGTTTTAGCATCCTTAAAAAGAGTAGGCAAATAAAAACCGGATTGTAAAACCTTTGTCGCTGTTTTGTAACATCATAGTGTCCGCCATAAGGAGAAGCATGGCAATGATATAGTACTGACCGCTTCTCCTGTACTTGCATTTGTTCACTTTAATGGTGAAATATATTCTAAGATCTTTATAAAAATGTCATCCTTCTTATCAACATTTGATTCCTCAAAATTCTTACTATAAAATACTTTCA
The DNA here is from genome assembly GCA_025531925.1 of Erythroxylum plowmanianum. NCBI lineage: Eukaryota > Viridiplantae > Streptophyta > Magnoliopsida > Malpighiales > Erythroxylaceae > Erythroxylum > Erythroxylum plowmanianum. The sequence goes on along the minus strand of JANVCQ010000009.1, from coordinate 13,853,197 downwards.
ACTATAAATTCTCAATATAGCCAGAGTACCTTTAATTATGAAACTTAATTTAAAATTTTCAAAAGTCAAACTTTTTATAGATTGCCTTTATCTGCAAATTTATAATGTGGATTGCCATTAGTAGGTACATACAATAAATAACAAACAACTACATTTGGCTTAAAATATTGATCTTGTACAATTTGTTTAGTATGATCAGCATCTTAATATGTTTCATTATCAAGATTCATAACTTCAACTCTTGCATTAAATGTCTCATTGTTAAAACTAATCTTTTTTAACAATATTTTTATTAGGGTAATCATCTTCATTAATGTACATCTACAAAATCTTATATTTGTGCTTCTTTATAAGTTGTACAAGTCAACTATAGGTTCTTTCACAACTTAAGCATTCTTCAAATGTTTAGCATGGAAACTTATACATGGCATCTTTGACTACTCCATACCTTAACTCTCTAGCATTATATATAATTGAAGTAAAGTTGCATGGGTTCAAATAAAAATAACTATCCTCCATCATATCTCATTAAAGGTAGCAGCTTGAACATATCTCTATGTCATAATTTGGACAGCTTGAACATACCTCTATGCCATAATAGGATCTCAAAATATATATCTAATAAAGAATGAATATATTATGAGTTAAATAATAAGAAGATGGGGAAATCTAATATTAAAAAAAGAAAGAATAACAATATATGATACTAATCTCATTAAAACACAAATTTTTCAAACAAATTAAACAAAGCTAAGATAACTAAAGGAAGCTAGCACATTCTACTAATAGTGACCAAGTGTATAACAATTATATAAATAGTGATTAAGCAATTCAACAACAAAAAATTCCACAATCCTCCTATTTCAAAAACCTCCAATTTTAGAAATCCCAAATTCCAAAAAAAATCTCAATTCCAAGAACTCCTTATTTAAAAAGAATTCCTTAATTTCAAAAACTTCCGATTGTAGAAACCCCTAATTTCAAAAGCCTTAAAATTCATAAATTTTTAATTTCACAGATGCCCGATTTTAGAAACTCCCTTCACAAAACCTCCAATTTCACAAACATTAAATTATTGTAACCCCTAATTACACAAACCATATTCAATGTAACATAGACATGCAAGACAAATTTCCTATCTCAAACATGTAGCATATTTGAGTTTCAATACATGTACTCTTTTGCTGTTAAAGGCTCCATATCATATCACATTTGACTTTCAATTTTGAAAGAGTTCTACTCTTTAAAACATATAAACAATTTTTAAAAATTAACTTCTCCTGCAACACCTTTCAATTTCTTAGACGATGGATTTGCACTTATGAATCAACAAGAAATACTTTACTCTAAGAATATCAAACTATAATACGATTTAGAATTCAAACGAGAAAAATATCAAATTCACAGTAAGTTTGTTTATGTTCAGATCGAGTTATGTGTACAATCCATATTTGATTTTTATGTGTGTACACATTCACAGTAATTTTGTTTAGTAAATTTTTATTCTAATTTCTTTAAAAAATTATTTGATTTTATTGATGATTTGCAACTAATAGACGAATTACATTCTCCAACTTTTTTTCCAAGTCCAAGGCTTGAATTTGCTATCAGAAAATTATTTAGATTTTGTATTTAATAGATAAATTCAAAGTTTTTATGATTGTCCTAATAACCTAATATTTACTGATAAAGACTTAAATTACATGTATTTCTTTAGATGATTAATGTCCTGAAATATTTAATTAGTAAAACAAAATATACTTATAAAAAGGTTACTGTAATTATTTCACATGTTAAAACGTAAATCGAACGTTAAACTTATAAAATATTTAATTTTTATTATAACAACTAACAGATAATATAAAGGTTTAAAAAATAATATGCTTTTTTAAAAGTTGACTCAACTTCAAATATATTTTGTTATAGAAATGATTGGCTCAGTCTTCAAATATTTTGAATTTTTTCACAATTATCAAAGTATATCTACACTTGTTTCCACATATGTAAATAATATTTATTTTTATAAAATTTTAAAAAATAAAAAAGAATTCATGTTTAGTCCATTATGGTGAAACCAATTAGTATTTTATTATAAATTAACATATGTTGAATATATATATATATATATATATATGCCACAGAAAAGTGAATTTGATTTTAGACTTGCAAAATAGTAAAGTACATAAAAAAGTTGAGAAAAACTTAATATCCATGAAATATCTTATCATATTTCGCAAATTATTATCCATATTCATGTAATATAAGACTTTTAAGTTTACAAAATTATAATTTTAAAAATTGTATATGTTTTCCAATAGTGCACACTGCAATTAATAATTATACAGATATTTTATTGATTCTTCTATTTTTAATCAGATATATAAATATCATTTGCATTTCTAAATGAAAAAAACAGACTCAACATTTTTTGCATTTTCATATAAAAGGGTGAAAGTTCAAAATAATCAGTTTAATATTTTATCAAATTTATTATTAGATAAATATGATAGTATTAATTATAATTGTCAAAATAGTTGATTTCTTTTGATTTTACAGGGGGTAGTATTACGAGGGAAGTAAAATGGTTACAAATTTATCAAGTATGCGTCTTCTTAAAATATATGAAAAGGTAAGAAATTTTATTTTAACTTCAATTTTATATTTCGATACGAATATAAAAAAACTATTTAAACCTGTTTCAACTTTCTCTACCCACATATAATTAATCTCCTTTTTGTATTCATTATAAAATTATATATCTATCATGAAAAACATTATACGAATTATATATTATATTAATTGAAATGAAATCAGGAAAACGATGCATAAGAAAAAAATTTAGTTCTAGTAATTATATATAACAAAAAAGCTAATAAAAGAATTTCAAAGAACAAAAATTTGATAGACGTTTTATTAGATAAAGATTGAGCATATTACATAAGAAGTTGAATCCACCCATCTTAAAATGTACCCGAGCATGAGTGAAATTTAATCCAAAATTTAACGGACCGTCTTCATTTATGCAACTTAATATAATTTTCATAAGCTAAAAAAAATAGGAGTGGACCCATCACATCAGAAAAATAAATACCAGTCTCTTCCCACATCCTCTTAATTATATATTGTATTATATGAACTCTGATTAAATTGAAACCACTAATTTAGCAGGCCCTGAAGAGATGATGATTAATTGCAGACAACCCAAGCTTTTAATATGTTCCAATGACGACATATTTGCCAGCAATCATTGTACTGGAAATGTGTTTTAATTAATATCTGTCGAAGCATCATCCACTCTAACCCAATCCCCTCCTCCTCCTGAAGACTCAAGTTGATTGATAAGTCGATGCAGTTCCATAAACAAGAGAGTTTTAACGTTGAGATCTCCAGATAAAGCAAGAAGAGCAGTTGGGATGGGGAGGAAAAGAAAAATAATACATCTGCTTGCTTTTCTTGCTTTATGTTCTTCAAAAATGTGAGTTAAAGTGCCAAATAAGAACAAACTGCTTTTATGTATATCAATAACGAGATACATAGACTGTTCATTACAATATTTGCAAAATAATACTGCTGCAAAGTGCCAAGCACTCTCAAACCAAACAAACACGAGTGGGCTAAGACAAAACAAGAAAGAGGGTGAAATCGATGTTCCCTTTAAGATACCCAAAGGAAATCTGAGGGCGATAGAAAGAACCGACTCCCACAACGCATACACAAAAGATATACAAGATACACAAGTAATGAATAAGACCAACCCAAAACTCACAGTTGCATCCTAAACAAACCAAATTAATCATGGCTAATGGCTATGCATCAATGGTTGTACCTGTTCTCGCCTGTGATATACGGTTAGCATAGATGGTCACCAATCGCAGTTGCGTACTGTTAAGACCCTCGAGGTAAGGCAAAAATGCTTTTCCAAGCATTATATAAATATCCACCAGACAGAAAACAACAGTCTGCACCAAACACAAACATACAAACAATATATAAGAAAATAAAGACTATAAAAGCAGACTTTGAAAATGCTTTCCGAAGAAACCAAAAACAAGTTTTTAAAGAGAAGAGTGTATATCCAAGGATTCAGTGCCTTCAAGAAATATCGCCTGTTCTTGACTAACTAAATATAATATGTCTCACAGTGGGTGCGGTTATTTTCCTCTATGTAGCATAATAAAATGCAATGATCAAATAAATAAATCCCATTACCTTGCGAACATCAGCACTCTGGTTTCCAAAGGCTTCAAAAAGAGCAGGCAAAAATGACGATAACTGGGCCATAAGTTCCTCTTGAGAAAGCCGACCAACAAGCTGAAAGAAGATCAAATAATTACTAACCTTCATAGAAATATCAAATGAAATTACAAATTCGCAAGAGTATCTGCTACAATAATCCTTCAACTTCTCTGCCAAGGGGAAATACCTTAGTCAAACAATTTATACAATTGACAAGAGTTTTTTCATCTTCAGTAACCAGAAGAGGGACAACAACCTGCAGTTTCAGTTATAGACAAAATGAAAAGGTAAAAAAAGGGACCAACACAGATTTTTGTTTTTATCAAAAGAAAAAGGAAATGTGAAAGAGTGAAGATAGAGGAGGAGAGAGAGAGAAAGAGAGAGAGAGAAATACACTTAAACATCTGAAGGGATCATATTGAGACAACACAATTGTCAAACAGTGTTCAGCTTCATTTGAAACCTTAATATGGATGGAAAAAATAAGACATTAGAGATTAAAGGTAAAATAAAAAGAGAATGAAAACTAAGATGAGAAAAGGAGAGAGCGATTACTTTTGAAGTTATATCTTTTGTAACATGAAGCAGCTTCTCTATCACAATTTCAACAGAGTCCTCCATGGCATCTTTCTGGAAACATGGCAGGAATAAAAGAAATTTTGAATGATTATTGATAAAGAAGGAAAGCAGTTGACAACCAATAACAAGCAAGACCAATACCTGGTTTTTGAGCATTTCAATTATTAGTGAAAGAGCGAGTTCCCTGATTGATGAATCAGACTCGTCTAAGACTTCAAGTACAGCAGTCAAAATCTGATTGAAGTACTGCAAATTACGGAATTGCCATAAACTAAGTTAGATGCATATAACATAGAGGTCAAAAAGTGATCCAATGATGGACAATTGCTCATTCAAGGGTAACAACGATGGAAGAGAGAAGTAGAAAGAAGCTCTTGAAAAAACTAATCAATGACAACATATCCTTGGCAATGAAATTGCTAACCGTATATCAGAAAGTAGACAAACCCTAATATGTTGTCAACAGCATATGATGCCTTTTAATTATCATAAATTCAGGATAATAGGGAAAGACGTCCAAAAGCCAAAATCTCTTATTACAAAAGAAATTTAGTCGGAATCGTTATGATATGTGCAACTATCGCCTGCACTGATAATGTAAACAATCAAAGCTACATTAGCATCACACAATTGTGCACCAAAATCACAAAGGGTCATCATATGACCGAGAACCAGAATCCACAAAATGTACGAACAAAAAGAGTGAAAGGAAAGAGATTCTGATTATACTTTAGACCAAACAGACTGGTCATTAGCCATTGAAGCTTTGATTAGCTGCTGAAGAGCACTGCACTTGGCTCCTGTAGGGCTTTCAGTATTTCCACTGCAAATCTAGAAATAAAAAGGTGTACATTCATGAATCGCAAACTTACAGGTGTTCATGAAACTAGCTTTCAAATCAATCATTAGCCAAGAAAATCATGAGGACAAATATCTTACCAGGTGAAGAATTTGAGGAATACTAGGGCCTGTCTCTGTAAAAGGGTTGATCTTTACAGCAGCAGGTTTGTGATCATCAAGGTCCGACACAGAAGCAGTGTCAGGGTAAAGTCCAGGGGTCTTAGCAACCACAATAGCGTCAGATATCACTATCTCATTAGTGGCCAAACGTGGAGTAGACAGAGCATCAAAGCTCATGCTGTTATCAACATTTTCCAGAATAGAGCGGGTTCCCATGTTCTGACTTGTAGAATTGACCATGCAAGCCAAATCCATGGTACCAGTCTCAAAATTCTTATACAAATTCTCATGAGTCTCAGCAGAAGCTACTGGGTCAATAATTCCTGTAATCGGTGTTGATTCTTGGTTAGAGCTCCACTTCCTGCCCCCATCACTATCAATTGAACCAGTAGAATACTTTCCAAATAAATGACTTCTCTTTGATACACTCATATATCCTTCCTCTGAAGATGTTCCAACAACATCAGATGGATCATACAATGACTTAGTCCGTTGTCTTTCTTTCTTGTTCTGTAGATAGTTCATCAAGTCCACCTCAATTCGAGGTGTGTATTGTTTAAGAGCTCGTCTTAGAGAATTTTGTTCTTCAACTGACAAACTAAGAATAAAATGAAGAACAGCTCCTGAGTCAAAGTGGGAATAAACTGATAAAATGCATGTAATAGCTGCTTCCTTGAGCTTGGTATTCTTATCATGGGCCAATGGTGTCAACTTAGCTAACCATAGCTTCAAGATGCCCATGTTACCAGCACCTTCGGAATTCATTGCATGCTTATTAAAGGAATTAATAGCAAATTCAATAACAGCTAATTTGGCCTTTGGAGATCGTTGTTCATCCAGTGATCGAAGTAAGGAAGGTAACAGAGTATCAACGCCATAGGTTTTACCTACAATCTCCAAAGTAGTAGAGCAAGGTTGCCTAACCAGTTCTTTGGGATCAATTAAACGTGAGAAAACATGCGGCAATATTCTTTCCATGTAACTCTCAAAGGGCTTTCGGCATGATGGAATGATATCTGCAAGGGTTGAAAGAGCTGCTTGTGCAACTTTATGATGAGGGTCATCCAAATGCTGGAAAAATAACTTCATTACTTTTTCAAAATTTTGTAGAACTTCTTGAATCCCTTTTGTGCCCTGCTGCAGTAAAGATCGAAGATAATTGAAAGCAGCCACCCGAGCATTCCAGTCTGAACTTGGACTGAGACCCTCGCTCAAAGCATCACTGAGAGATGAAGGACCTTCCACATAATTTGACACATCCCCAAGGGAGAGCTGGCTATCATCAAAACTCCTTCTCCTTCCAGCAGACATCCGCCCAGTTACATTTTTTCTTAAAAGTGGTTTTTGGAAATTGGGAACAGAACTATTGTGTGAATCCCTGAAGTTAACATCTTTGTAAGGTGTATCCACGTATTGTCTGTAAAAGTTTGAGTTCACAGAACGCCTAGCCTCCCTTGTGTCATGGTTTTCTTCAATAAAGCCTCTTTCCAGCAGTCTTTCAGAAGCCCTTTTATCTGAGAATGATGACAATGCTGACACAGATTCAGTTGCTGCACTACTACGGTAAGATAGTTTAGCAGTTTCTTTGGAAGCTTGAATTTGAGTGATAATATCAGACAAAGCCAAGCCACCATTACGGTTACCACCTTTGCTGATGTTGGAATCTGTTGATTCAGCCATCGAAGAGTTTAAAAGGTGACTGGACGCCGGAGCAGCTGCAGGAAATGGTGGATCACGAGAAGATGGAGGTTCAACTCCTGTGCTAGGAGCAATAAAAAAATTTAGCCACTCAGAGATGATACGAGATTTAGTTTACAGTCATTTAACACTCTTAACTTAAAAACAGAATCAGATTCCTGTCCTACCAATACAGCACTTTAAAGGAATAGTCATTCAGTACCTAGATCCAAGCTAGATGACCGAAGACTTGAAGGATTTTGTTTGTCAGATACTTCCAGACCTCTAAGCATGCTTTCAATTGCCGTAACTTTCTGTTTGCTAGAATGCAACACACTTTCCAGACTACGCTCACTTCCTTTACCAAGAGATTTTGCCTGTGACAACAGGAGGCCTGAAGAAAGTGAATTCCCAGATGACAAACTTGAAGTTCTATCCATTGCAATTATGGCAGAAGTTCCATATCCGTGTAAGTTTGAGGGGGCAGACGCCTGCGAGGCAAATGACATCTGAGAACTTCTATCCCGTAGAGAAGGAGATGCATGTCGCCTATGCAAACCCCCATCCTCTTCATTAATAAGCTGCATAAAAGAATGGTCCACTGTAAGAAAAGCTGAAATGAAAGCCATCAAGATATAGTCATAGGAAAAATATAAGTTGTACCCGTTGAATAACAGGATCGAAGGATGAAAATAAGCGACGTGATCGTTCTGGCCAAGTTTTTGCAAACATTCTATAGCACATTCTTGCAGTTGACCGTACCTGTCAGATTACATAGATTATAGTTTGTGACTTCAAAGCACGTATGACTGAACTATCAGAATTAGGCATCTCTGTTACTGTTCTCAGTCAACTCAGTAAACCATTAGATCTATTGTTTTCACATAAAACTTAGTTAACATCATATCATGAGATTTTCATTGTGGAGCCATGAAAGAGCAATTCACACAGCTGACCAAGGGTCTCAGGGAAACCTTCTACACAAATATCAAAGAGTTCAACATCCTTAATTTAAATACCTCACTCATTGCATCTGCAACACAGCACCTTATAAGATCTTCATAAAGATCAGCTGACCGCAGTATTTCTGGAGCATCAGGCCAATGCTCTAGAATCAACAGTGCATATTCGCAACATCTGAAGTTCACAGGTAAATGCAAATGTGACATTAAACAAGTAAAAAAATAATCATAGAGAACAAGTTGCTTGATAGTACCTAGCACGGAGAACTGCACTGCGGTCATTCTTTGCACAGTCAGCAATGCGAGGAAGCACACGAGAAACTTTGCAGTTACGTAACATCTGGAAAAGCAGAAAACTATGCAATGAGAATAATATCTTCAGAAAAAAGAGAAGTACAAATTCATGTGAAGGTAGAAAGGTAGATCACCGTTTTTATGCAGTTATCTGCAGACTCTGCAATCACAAGTACAGTTATCACAACCAGCTTGAAAAGGACCTGATTATGATAACAGAATAAAGACATAGTCTCAAACCTAACAAATAGTAATAAATAGCTCACATGTTAACGGAGTAGAAGCTGAAAAAGAGAGAACTTACAGGGATGAACATCTCAGCACACGCCTCAAAATCACCCAAGAGCTCCTTTGACAAAAAGCATAACAGATGGCAAGCCTTGAAGAATGGAATACCAAGTTAGAATCAGATACAGGTGAGTATACAGTTTGAAAGATCTTTTGTTGTTAAACAGATCTAAACATATTTAAACTGTGGAGAAAGTTCTCAAAGCAATATTACTGGCCTTGCTGCATTGTAAAGCACCAAAACATTCCATATCCTGTTCCAATATTTACTGCTACAAGTATAAGAGATTGCAAACACATATATCATTCCTACTTGAGGCAAACAAAATTCCACGCTCCAGTTCTAACAAATTATCAAATCAATTGTCCTCACTGATATTTCCAAAACCTGATCCACCCTTACCTTAGCTCACTCACATATACAAGCACAGAAAGAGAATACTAGCTAATTAAACCACAGAAAAGTACGCAGAGCATACGAAAGATTGCATAAACAATCACACACTCCCAAAACAAAGTCTGAACGGTTGTTTGAAAAGTAAAAACTGAAATAAAAGTTATTTCGGCTTTGACATAGTCTCCTAAGATGAGAAGATAGAAATTTTTTATCTCCATAAAGTTAGCAAAAGAATTAACTATACCTGTTTCACTATGCTAGACCTTCGATCGGACAACTGGGTGCTTAGCGGACCAACTAGTTGCTTCAAGAGCCCCGCAAAAGATGGATAATCAACAGCACCTGAAATTGTTCAATACATTGAAACTCTCAATTTCACAGAAATAAACCTGATTTATTTACAAAGACTAACATTCAATATGGGAAAACTGGAAGCTATAACAAGTTTACCCCAAAATATGCAAAAGAAAACAGAGAACAGAAAAAAAAGGAAGAGTGAGTTTCCTTTCTAGATGGATATGACATACAAGGACAGAAAGCTAAACAACAAGGATTCAATTGCAACATGCAAATGGAAACACAAACATAAGCAAAGTAGACTTTATATATGCATACCATTAAATTATGAAGTATATCACTTTCATAGTGTCAAAAATCTACAGAAGGAAGAAGTCCCATAGGATAGAAAAAGAAGAGGAGATAACCCTTCTAACAAAATCTTTCAAAACAAAATTAAAAAGGTCATGAGATATTCGCAGACCAAACTAGAAATCACTTGGTCAACATGCAAAACACAGACATGATGAGCACAATTAAATATAAATTGAACTAACAAACCAGATGAGTGAAGGGACAAACCTCCTAAAACAAGGCCTTCAACTCTCTGCATGGCTGCTATGCGGACAGACCAATCCTTTTCTGGAATTAAGGTAGAAGCAATCTTCTCAAATTCCCTTACTAGCTCCTTTTCTGAGTAAACTTGAATAGGTTCAATAGGTTTCTCGGTTATATCATTTGCAGCTGCTTTATAGGAAAATAAATCCAATATCAATTTGAATACAATTACAATTTTTCTTAATGATTGAAATATTTCCAAAACATAATCAATATAATTATATAAGGAAAAGCTTTGGCAATAAGAAAACTTGATTTCACAGATATGAATTTGGGAACAAGTAAAACCTATGAACAGTTTGCCACTTTATTCCATGAGAGCAAAACAAAAGTTTAAAAGATTTCCTATGATTAACTAACTATTAGAGAATCACGAGAGATGTATAGTACCTCGAGAGCAAAGTTTACAAATGCAACACAAATGTCTCATGGAATATGACGTTAAAATATGCTAACCTCCAAACAAAGACATCTCCTTGGAAGAACTTTTGGCCTTTGGGCTACTTTTCTTGGGGTTAAGACTCATGGGCTTCATTTCTCCAGTAGGAAAATTACTCACAAGCCCTTCTGCGGGGCGAACTTGTGGTTCAATCTTCTCTAGCCTCGCATTGATATCTTTAATCTGCCATTAGTTGCCAACACAAAGTTATAAATAAAGTGGAACCTCCTTTTGCTATGTAGTAAAGACAAGATTCAATTGATGCGGTTTTCGTTCTGTGCAGTGATCTTATTTAAGAATATGGCAAACACAGTAACCAAAGGATAAGTAGTTTCCACTTGCAGGTCCTGTTCAGGTTATGAGAAGCAGTGTAAATACAATGTTGGTTAGATATTCACCATATAAGAAGGAAGGTTATGGCGCTGGAGCTCATCACGAAACTGAGGCCCAGACTGTGAATACATTTCCTGAAAGAAAATAGGTTAGATAACCTTAATGGATGCCCATCTCCCAAATTGACATGAGCAATGAAAGCCCAGTAGAAAACTAATCAAATAACAATGAGACTAATCTCACTAACCTCAATGCACAATAATGCCGCTTCCCTAACACCAGGATTTGGGTCATTCAACATCTGTAAGATCTGATAAACCAAAGAAATTTAAACCTTACTTTTGAACCATGAAACTCTAATTCTAATTTAAAAAGCATCAATTGTCGGTTGAACATACAGGAGGAAGAATCGCCCGCTGAAGAGGGAGTTCAGTGGATGCAAAAAGACTAATTGCCGAGGTGACCGTGCGAGCAAACTCTTCCCTGATTCTCCAGCTTCTATGTGTCCAAGCAAAAGTGCCTGCTCTCTCGACTATTATTGTAGGAGAAGAAACCTGAATTTTGGAAAATGCATATTCAAGCCCAGACTTCCTATTCATTTATTCATAACTTCATGCAATTGTTAACACTGAAAAGTTGAAATTCATGATTTTATTTTCTTTTCTAAAATAAAACAGAAATTCCATAGATAATCAACCCGATATTAATCAAACTACACTGAATAAGCAATGAAGAATCAAAGATCCAATAAATCAACAGAATAAGTAACTAACAACACAAGCTAACTCAAACACACCGACAGATATAAAGCCTTTAAAACATTTAGAAAAAGTTAAGATAATGTAAATTTTGTATTCGAATTCCAAACATTACTTTCCAAATTCTGCAGACTAGCACTATACAGACCTCCATAAGAGTAAGTAAGAGCCGCCGGGCAGCGTCTCTGACGGGCTGTTTGGCATCGCCTAACCGCTCAACGACGGCGGGGACAAGTGCATTAAAATGCAATTTCAAATGGTCACCGGACAAAACGGCTGCGGAGGCCAGAGACTGGAGAGCACCCTGAGAGACCTTGAAATTGTTGTCTTTGAGAAGATCCAAGCAGCAGTCCACGAGCGAAGTCGTTTCGGAAATACTCAAGCTCTTCCTGGAAGCTTCTAGAAGCTGGTGCAGCCTCTCCACTCCGGCCATACGCTCCTTGGTGTCCTTAGCACGCGCCAACTCTAGCGCCTCCTCCATTGTAGACAACGCAACCTCCGGCGACCTCGATCTGACACAGCGAAGCTTAGATCTTACTTCGATTGGCTTAAAGAAGGCAGAGAAAGAGAGAGGTGTTGGTTGACAGAGAAGACAATTGTGAGACTCCAATTTGTTGAGGTGGGCTCGAGGATTAGGGGTGAGTAAGTTTACACAGCATCGGGTGAGGATTATTGGGTCGGATTCGGGTAATTTCAATTTTGTAGTCCGATTAGCGAGGTCACGGTTCAATGTATTTATATCATAGCAGTTAGTATCGGTCGAAAATAGTACAAAATTGGTCTTATTGGTACGGGTCGGTATCAACACCGTAAATTTTACAAATTTGAGGACCATTTTACAAAAAAAGAAAAACTTAACAAACCCCTCCCCCAGTTTTGCAATCCTCTCGTCACCTCACATTTCTCTCTCACTATCTCTTTGAGTTCTTCTATCCGGCAACTCTCCTCTCTGGCAACTCTCCACCATTGTCTCTTCCTCACAGGTCATGGTTCACGCATGCACAACCCACTATCCAATCGCTCTCCAGCCACCGCCTCTAAAGATTCAACCTTCCACTCCACTGCCCAGTGCATATAGAGTGTAGAGTGCAGTAGAATCTGCAGATTTGGAATTTCATTTTCCATATCTAGATCCAGATCTAAACCTGACTGTGCCCGAACTGAACTGAACTGACCTGACTTTTAATTGCATTTTTAAATTTTTTGGAGTGTTTTTTTACTCTTAATTGTAATTGTATTACATTTGGTTGTGTATGTGTGTTTTGTGATGGTTTGAATAATTTGTGTGAGTTGGAAAATTTGGGTAAAGTGTTTGAAAATTGTAATTATTTGTGTGTTCAATTTTACTATAATTTATGTATTACAAATTTATGAAAAAAAGTAATGCATTGGAAAATTTAGATTTGAAATTTGGAATTGTTTGTATGAGTTGTTTCAATGTAATATAATTTAGGCATTGTTAATTTATGAAGAAAATTAATGCATTGAAAAATTTGGATTTGAAACTTGAAATTATTTATCTGAGTTGGTTCAATTCCAATATAATTTATACATTGTCAATTTGTGAAGAAAATTAATGCATTGAAAAATTTGGGTAAGAAACTAAGGCTATGTTTGGTTGGGGGTTTAATAATGGAATAGAATATTATTCCATCGTTAAGGATGAGGGTTTACAATTGAATGAAATGGAATAGGATGGAAAGGGAGGGTTTCACATTACATTTCATTTCATCCTAAACAATAAAAATGAGTTACCTTGATTTTGGAGGTTTAGAATAGAATATAAAATGATAAATATGTATTATCTAATATATCCTCAATAATTTTTTATAATACTAATTATACACTCAACCTCATTAACATATGTTTTGTTCCATCAAGGGTAAAATAGTCTTTCATTATTATTATACACACGTAACATTTTATTCCATCAATCTTCCAAACAACATTTCATTATATTATATTATAAACTCTTTCATTCCTCTCAAACAACAATTTTCTAATTTTACATCAATTTACTTTCCATTCTATTATAAACTATTTCATTCCATTCCATTAAAAACCTTATGTCCAACCAAACGTAACCTAAGAATATTAATTAAAATTGGTTAATTAAAGATTGTTAAATTAAAGTATAGAATTAAGATTGAAGTAACAATGTTAATTAAAATTAGTTAAGAAAACAAACTAATAATAAGCATTATAAATTGAATTGTATAAGTAAACAAAATATATTA
>JANVCQ010000009.1:13817884-13831066 GCA_025531925.1 Erythroxylum plowmanianum | reverse complement strand
TGGTTGGACAAAAAACAAGGAGATTATGCATAAACAAACACTAATTGGATGGAGATGTTAGTGTTTGTTTTGCATCGGATAATACTCATGCAAAGATCAAAGTTGTGGTTCGGTGAAGATCAAAACAAAACTGAAGAGGAAATAAGAAGTTACCGAGTTTTGCCTTACACAACTATGATATCTTGCTTTTAAAAACTCATTGACACGTGGCCCCATTGCATGTGGGCCATTTGTTATCCATACAAACTTACAAGCTGCTACTTCTCCAACATGTCAAGCCATTTGTCACGCTTCTATTTGTTAGAAAATTATGTATTTTTTCTAAAATTCACCAAAAATTTCAAATTATCATAATAATCTCCAAATAAATTTTCGACACCTAAAAACTACAATTCTCATCTTAATCGAAATTTTAAAACCAATTATAACCGGAAATGTCAGTGAATGCTTCTACAATTATTTGTATGAGTCAAAAATACATATTCACACATAAATGAATAATCAATTATGCAAAGCATACAATGGACTGCTAATTCCTCATTATTCTAGCCCTTAATATGAAGTGTTACAGTATTTTATGATCGTTAATTTATGAAAAACTTAAAAAAGAAAATTTATTCATGAAATAAAATTAAAAAAGAAATAAAATTTATTGAAGGTGCCATCTTTTTCATAATTGTAAGTTCTAACTATTAATTATGAAAAAAATTACGAATTTTCAATTTATGAAAAACTTAAAAAAGAAAATTTATTCATGAAATAAAATTAAAAAAGAAAGAAAATTTATTGAAGGTGCCATCTTTTTCATAATTGTAAGTTCTAATTGTTAATTATGAAAAAATTACAAATTTTTATTTGTGGATTACCTTCTCACCATTACTTCAAGAAGAAGAAGAAGAAGAAGAGGAATAATAATAATAATAATAATAATTGAAATTTTCATTTTCAACAAAAAAATGTTTCTTTTCTTCCAAAACTTTTCAATTCTTATTGAATTTGTTCATTTTGAGATTAAAAAAAAAGGAGACTTGAGATAATTTCCTCCTATTTCAATTTTCTTCTCAACAGAGTTGATTTCTTCCTTAGTCATTCCCTCCAAAACAACCTTGGGTAATTTGGGTAGCTCACAGTTTTTTTTGGGCCATGAGGGTGGACCGGAGATAATAATAAAAAATAATTGATAAAAAAATCTTTGTAAATTTTAAACTTCTTTGATTGGTGGACAAAAGAGGATAATAAATTTATTTTTAAAATAGAGGAGGCATAACAAACTAAGAAGAAAAACACAGGAGGGTTAAATATAGTTTTGTTTTATTTATATGTGAAATATGTAAAAATTAATATTAATAAAAATAAATAAATTGATGTTATTTTAAATTTATGTTATTATAATTTTTAGAGACATGGTTGATTTAAAATTATAAAGTATACAATATAATATATTAATAAATTATTTTATAATTTTAAAAAAATTTAAGGACTATTTTATAAATTTAAAAAATTACTTAAAATGATGGTATGAATATAATACTATACTAAAACTAAATCCGGTGCCAACACTATTACGATATCAGTAACAATGACTGGACTGGGAGGGGAATTATTGAAGTAAACTTTATCGGTCATCATAACCTAATCATCATGAGCTTGAAGCCAATAGATATATTAATATAAGAGGCTTGACTTGGTGAATTATGAATTATCCCTTCTCTCTTTTTTCTTATTAAGAAAATAAATTATTCCAAATTTTGTATCTGAAATGCAAAACGTAAATAAGTCATTTTGTTTTTTCGTCTGTAGCTGCAAAGTTGGGGGTGTCAAGGCATGTAAAAGTATACCCAATTGCGCATTCTGACAAAAAAAAAGTTACAAACTTTGCATCATATATTTATTAATATAAAATCAAATCAATCACCTATCATCAATAATGCATCAGGTCTGTTTCATGCGGACGGGAACAATTCTTTTGTTACTATTATTCTGTGCTTATTATATTTTTATATATTTAATAAATAAAATTTGCAAAAATTAGTGGAATAAGATACGTCCGGATCGAGCACACTATTTAGAAACAGAAGATCTGTTATAGGTTGGCGAGGGCAGATGCTCATTGGAATTCATTTTATAGGGTTAGTTTAAATAGATGGCTTACTTCGCGACAAAGACACCACCACCAACCCCACTTTTGGACCATATAATAATATATTAGCTAAAGTTAAAAAGTGAAAAAGGAAAAGTTGCGACAGCTACATCAATTATAATTAAATAGTTCTTTCACCTTTACAGGTTGGCTTAACATGGATCGTTTACATTTACATTTTGAGCTGCAAAACACGTTGCTTGAGAAGCAAATTTCCAACTCCTGGATAAGTGAATTTCAGCGTAAAGAAAGAAGATTCACTTCGTAAGAATCATGATGCCAGTTTTCATACCATAGTTGAATTTAACACATCCTTAAGGGGCAAGCCATCTTGAGACCAACGTTCAGCTTCGAATTGAACAGAAACCAAACGGTTAGTGAAAGCCATCATTTGAGAATATATTCATTAAATTATCCTTTACACTAACAAATAATGATGTCCATAAAAATTCATCAGATACGTCAAAGAATTCAAATTGCTAAAGAGAGCTTTTCTTTTCATAGGGTTTTGCCGTTAGGCATCCATTTCCATCAGATATTGTACATGCGATAACCATGTTTTAGAGGGCAGAGCGGGTACTTTAAGCCAAGACCGCAAGACATATCAAAATTGGTTGGGGCTAAAAAGAGACGAATAGCCCATAAAACCAAATGCACTGGTGCCTTCTAGGGATCATCGTCATAGGGAAAGTCCGGAGCAACTGTGCTTGGAAGAACCAAAATGGGCCTTCCATTACGCTGGAATTCAGTCAGTAACGAATCGTGACCAGGATGACGGCCCCAAGTATTCCCAGTCAAATTCAGACGCTCCAGCTTACCTGACAATACACCATTTTCTGATTCATTTATAATTTATGGGTGCATAACTGCATGATGCTAAAAGTCACTTCATTTTGGACAAACTTCCTCTTTTATAATTAAATTTTACACACTTCATCACCATACAAAATTCCTTAAAGCTTTGCCAAGGATATGAACAACAACTGAACCAAAACAGTTTTCTTGTCCCGCATATCAGTGCATTGTAGGAGGGCAAATAATCCTTGTAGGAGAATAGTACCTTTTGTAACCTTTAGTGTAGTGCATATGAGATTTAACGATTCTACAGGCATGAGATTGTATGCTGCATTGACTGCAATCAGATTTGGAGCCAATGATATAAGCTTGGACAAAAACTTGGCAGTTTCGAGCCCACCACGGTTTTTGCTGTAACAAAGCAATCAAAATACAGAATTCATAGCATAAACTGCACCAGGTAATGCAGAATAGATGGGAAAAAGAAAATGCAAACCTTATGTCGATCTCAACAAGCTCCATTTCGGACTTTATTCCTTTTTCTAGTTCCTGAAAGCCCGCTGATCCCAATCCAATACCGCCAATATTCAGTGATCTGATGGACATGCCCAAAAGCTTTCCCAAAGCTCCAGCTGCTTGTCTGGTGAGAGTAATTGTAAAGCAAATCTAGCCCAAAAAAAAAAGAAGATAGTGAACCACAACACATGTTAGACAACAAACCTGCCAAGGCCATTATCTGCAAGTGAAATAGACTTAAGTTGCCTTTTCGAAGTTGAAAGAGCATCCAGAAGTTGAGTCACTCCACCACAGGAGAGTTCACAACTTTCCAAGTTCAACTCAACTAAGGAACAGCATTTTTCTGTAGCCTCAAATAAGTATGGAATTAAACACCTGTCAAGATTGCTTGTCATTTTTGCCTAACGAATTTTCCATATATTTATGTATAGATGAGATTCAGATGGTCAAACAAACCCGATTCCTTCATCACCAATAGGATTATCACTCAAATCCAGAATCTCCAAGTTTGACATCCAGGCCAATGCATACCTGAGATTCTCAGCATCATCTTTGCGAAGATTATTTCCCCTAATCCAGACAGGCATTTTTGTCACAAAACTCCAGAATTAAATAGAAGATATATACAATATTATCAAAGGTTGTGCATGCTAGCAGAACCTAACTTTGGATAATGTATACATTCAAACTCAATAAGGTGACTAAATTCAGTTTAATGTGCCGAAAAGTGCATTTGGATAGAGTCATACCTTACATTCAACATACGTAAGGTTTGCAAATAGCCCATTCTTGATGATGATGGGAGCCTGCTTGTGGAAGTACAATTGAAATTTGAAAGTGATCCTGCTATCTGTGAGATTTTGATAAAAAAGTAATGTTCAATTGCCAACCGTTGCAAATTTAATTGTCAACTTGATAAAAATCATTTACTTACATTGTTATCTGAAAGGTCAAGCGCAGATATTTTGGAGGAAGTATCACAAATTGTACTGAAAAGCATTTGAGCAAACTTACAGTCTAGATGGTCGTCACGAAATCTTAGAGAAAGATACCTGATACCAAGAAGCATTTGAAATAGGAAAGTTAAGGATTCCTTAATGGATCTAATCAAGGGTGAAGCAAACCATACACCATAAACAATTACTACATAAAAGTTTTGTAACAAAAGTATCAAGATTGCATGATTATAAGAAAAGAATTAGTTTCCTAATTACTTTCCACAATGCCACCAGCACTGGTGAGGATCACGTAGGAATAATGTATGAATGATAAAATTTGAGAAACTTTTCATGTTAAAAACTATACCAGCCATGTTATAGATTTACTAGGTACCAACAGACTCATAATCCAATGGACAAGCAACAGATAAACACAAAGCATGATTATCTAATTTTTACGCAATCCAAATTCATTATCTGCCAAGACCTTGGGCAGAATACATATACTGTAAATCTCAAAAAGCAGACAAAGAATGAAACACACATAAAGATTATCAGTGCATGACCATTTGATGCTGTAAGCACAACGAAGGTTGAAGCAGTGGATACCTTGCAGATGCAAGAAATGATACAAGCCCAGAAGGAAAGGACACAAAGTCAATTTCGGAAAAGCTTGATGAAGTGATGGAGAAATGCTGTATCATATGTGTTTCCATATTCTTTATGCATACTGAGCCACATATATCATTTATAAAAGTTGGTGATAACTTGCAATGAAGTAACTCGAGAGATGTCAGCGATGCACTGTTCTGTATCAACAACTTGCATAATCCATCAACCTGTCAAAATGTGAATATGGACAGTCATAGAATAAATGAATATTCATGATATGACTATTTGTGTTCTCACTAGACCAGGCAACCATCACAAAGATGCAATGACCTGTAAAACCGAATAACAAGGCTTCGATCTAACACAAGCATAAATTTCATTAAAGTAAAGAGTTACATGGCTTCGCTAATATTAAATTATGTCCAGGTAAAAAAAAAGGATAGGAACCTAGAATCTTTTATTGATGACATAATTCCACACATAACAAATCTTACATGTTCCTTTGATCTGATCCACCGCAATACCAAACTCTGTAGCTTGCTGTTACCCAATAGTTGCTGCATGGAAGTTTAGCTTGATAATTTAGTAATCAATTCTGCAACACACAAATTCAATAAAAATGATTATAACAACAAAAGCTAGAGGAATGCAATGTAATATTTCACCCAAACATCACAAAGCTTGCTTCTTCGTGAAAGAGGATTACAATATAATGCTAAGCCTTTCGTTGCTCATTGATTTTCTCCCTATAGGGCATTAAAGCTGCAAAGAGCACATTAATCCTAGTTGCTGTCATCTTTCATCAATTTTCTAGATGGAAGCCAATGATAAGATCCAAACGTGTAAAGTAGCTAATCCATACTATATGACTCCCCAACAGATCTAGATACTGAAAACAAATCTATATTCCATTGAAGGTTTCAATATACTGAAGTACTGAAAACATACACAAGTTTCGGCAACACACAGCACATTTTGAAGTCTCAGACATCTGCAGAATAAAATAGATCATGTAAGAATCTAAATCCTCTAAGAGAAAGCTAAACATGAATATCAAACACACCAAATATATTCATGGCAATGTAGAATCAACATTAATATGATTAAAATAACTTAATATAGAATTTGTTGCAAGAAGAGATTGAAACTGAACAAAACACAGCACGAATTGCAAAATTTCCATAAGATACTGGTTTTGCAGATGGCAATGTTTGTATTACATGGTCCAAACCTTGTATAGCTTTAGTACCTAGCATGGTGGCCAAAGTGTTGGCAGTGGTAAGATAATTTTGAATGGATAGAGGAATGGAGATCTTCCTTGCAACCAATGCATCTCAATATGCCAGCTACATGAAACCAAACAAATTAAGAATAAACAAATTATTTCAACAAGATTAGAAGTAAAAACAGGAAAATGGCAACAATATATTACCCAGGGAGACAATAGATAAATAATGTTAGAAGACAAAAGTGGCTGGTTGATTCATGTCACAGTTAATGGTAATCAATGGCAACAGTATTAAATTTGCATGCCTAAGAAGAGAAATGATCCGTGATCTACAGTCAATTATACAAGTAAAGCAAAGTAAACTTTTACATGCAGGTTCAAAGCTTTACTTTGATAGAGAATCAAATAGCAAAAGGTATAACTATTGACGTTGCTTATATTTATCACCTGTTATAGTTCAATATTCTTTAATCAAATTCAACGGTGATATCAGCTATACTCCAGGTTGATATAGAACTATAAATTCAATCAACCGTCTGAAGAGATAAGTTGATTAGCCAGGGGGCCTTTTTATACATTTTTTTCATTTCTTGTAACATATTAATTTGTAATGGGCAACAAATATTACCTGAAATATTCAGTTCTCCTAGACACCCATCAAAGGAAGGAAGCAAGGCTAGCTCTGCAGCTTCGTCAAAGCAACTGCTTTTCAGGTTAACTATGATGAAACAGCAGAATCTGCATACTTAAATGTACCAAAATTAGTCAATAAATGAGCATACCTTTGCAAATGAGTTTGCCAATACATCTGTTGCCAGTCAGCTGACTGGACACTGTCAACAAGCTTAGGCCAGCGCAACTTAAATAATCCCTTCCATGCTTTATCAAAGTTCCCATTTCTGTCAAAACATATTATTACAATTAGACGTGGTTCAGCAATCTTTATTTTCTAAATCAAAATTCATATCTAAGCATAGTCAATTCCCAAAAAACACTAAGATAGTGTTTGTTACAATGCATGGAAGGAGCTGTAACTATACATCCTTTCAGTCTCAAGCCCCCAAACCTCAACCTTTATATAAATGGCTTCTTTTGCTGAGCCTAGGAAAAAAAATTAATTCGTCTGGGAAGATGAATGACCTCAATTACAGCTGCCCCACTTGTCTTTTGTTTTGCCCCTATATCAGCAGAAAAGTTTCCCTGCTGATTTATATCTCTAGCTCCCCTTGGTACAATGATATAGGAGATGTCATGTAATCATTGTTATATTACACCACAAATTCCTTTGGTTGTGCACAAAAATAGTAATGCAATAGAATCTACATTAGATCATTTAAACCCCATCATAGAAGACCCTCCATTCCGTTCCCTCTTACCAAATATCACGTTAGGCTACGCTAGGCAGGACGTGATGAATTGTGTAATATAGTCAGCACTACATTACAATGTTCAATATCTTCTTAAACAACACAAAACAATGAATCCCCGTTACGATAGATTAGATTGTAACATTATATTACATATTTCATTACATTAGCTTCCACCAAAAATCATCAAATTTCTCCTCACCTCCCACGCTTTCTTCCAAGCCCTGGACAGTCATCATTGTTCTCGTAATCATTCCACTTCATAAATGGCCTGCTCAATCAGATAAATTAGAAACCGACAGAAAAGAAAAAGCATTTATCAATTTTTACCAGAATGTGAAATTAACCAGTAAGGAACCAGAACCTTAACAAAAGCACACCAAATTATAACATTAAGAATGCGAACAAGCTCATCAGGATTATTACTTTAGGAACTTACATTTCTGTTTGTAACCTGTGCAAAGCCAAGGGGGGCAATTTTAACACCAAAATGTCGAACAGATCTATCGGAAGCTCGTAGATATCAGGCAAGAGATCGTCTAAAAAATTCAACAGAGAAAGTAATCCGAAGATATATCAATTTTCCTGATAATCAAAACTTTGAAATGGGTTAAAAGGCATAAAAAAAATGGTTACCGGAAACAAGCTGTGCTTTAACTGCTTCAATGCATAAAGATAGTAGAGAAGGGCCTCCCGCCATTGGCTGATCGATTGCGCAAGGATTTCGTGGAAGCAATTGTTAGGGTTTGGACTACACTTTAGAATTTCAAAATCGAGACGATTTTGTTAGCGTCTGTTTGGACTTGCGTTAAGACTTGGAATAGAACTCAGACGGTTTGCTCGTGGCCAACTTCTCTGTTGCAGATATTTTTGTTGCACAATTATAACCGGGACCTGACCACTTCTAACTTTGTGTCAGGCACCACAAATCTCATCCCATTATAATTTGCATAAGTTAACAGAGGAAAACAGAGGTAAAGATGGGTTCCAAAATTATAACACAAAAATGGTTTCAAGTATCCGGAATTTATCTTTACGAGAAAAAGGAGACATTGATAAAAATATAATTTACCATAACAGATCACGATGATTTAAATACAGGAACATATCAAAAGTTTTATGTGATAAAAAGATATTATTAAAGTTTAAACATAAATTTTACATTTAGCTATTAGGCTGATCCTGCTCTATGAGGCAAAGTAGTAACCTATCAAATAGGTACATAATTATAAGTTAATCGTGGAAGATAAATATGTTTTATTGGATATGTAACTTTACTAAAAGAGATAAAGTTAAGAATATAATAATAAAAGAAAAATTAAAGGTGATTAATATTAATAGTAAATTAAGAGAAAAAACGCTCAAGTGATTCAAATATATTAAGAGGGTACACTTTAATGGTCTATTTGAAAAGATTATACTTAAAGACTAAGAAAAAATAAAAGTCTAAACAAAACTAAGATGAGGTGATTAAAAATGATATAACTCTGTCAGAACTTACTAAGCATGGACATGACTTTCAATAAAAACTGTAACGTAGTAGGATATGAATAAAGGATCTAGAATAAAGAAGTCCTTATCGTTCTTGTAAGTCTTTTAAAAAGTTTTCTTTAAGTCTTATATTTTGTGTTTAGCCTAAATACCTAATATGTAGTATTTTCTTCTAAGTTAGTTAGCCTATACATTTTCTTGTAATGGTTTGTTCAATTTATTTATTACTCTATCTTCTTTTCTGTTTATGTATTTATTTGCTTGTTGTATCTTTTATTTTGATTATTTTCCTTGTTCTATATTTATTATAGTTCTTATTTTTATAATTTTTATTTATACAAATTTATTTATTAAATGCTTCCTTGCTTAGTCTAAATATTTTTTGTAATGACTTGTTAGATTTATTTATTAACTAGCCTTTTCCTGTTTGTATACTTATTTACTTTTTTAGCTTATATTTTGAGTTTTTATCTTATTTTATATTTATTGTATTATTTATTTTATTACTTTTTATATTTTTATTTGTACAAATTTATTTATTTTTATTTTATTAGTAGTATTGTCTGTTAGGTTTATTTTTAATTTAATATTTTAATATGCATAAGTATATATATATAATTATGCTCTTCTTATTTGCTACCTGTATATTTATCTCTCCTCCACATCAATTAGAAGCATTTTTACATAGTTGTTTACTTCACAAATTTCAACTCCTATTCCAACATTTATTAGATCAAATACATGATCCAACTATTTCTTATAATAATTTAGAATGACTTCTTTAACATTCAATTGTGCAATTCTCATTAGTTATGTTTATTTAATTATCAAACTTTTCCAGACTCCGCTTTATTGCAGAACTTCAGACTGGGTGTGATAATGATGACTTAATTATCATATATGCATGTCTACCCCTATTTACTTTTTTATCGATCTGTTTCACTTATATAGATTCACGAGAAATTAGCATTTTCTTCTTAGATTGTTTTTTTATATCCATTTAACTCTAATCGACCAGTTATAAGGGGTCTATTAGAAGCAACATTTCTACTAACTAGGGGTAAAGTTACATACTACAAGATGACTTATTTACTCTACTTCACATAATCCCTCACTATTCCAACAATAATGAAGGGCTTTCTGGTCCTAATTCGTGTTATTCTTATCCTGCTAAGACTTTGGTTCACCTTGTATGGCATTAATACCTAAAGTCTATTTTTAATGCTTAATTGAAGTTTATTTTTTAAAATCTTTGAGCTTTCTAGTTGGGATATATGTGGATTAAGAAAAGAAAAACAAGTCCCTATATGGGTTTTAAGTCCTTTATGCATTAACTATGCTATTATTTTCTGTTACATTTTCCTTATGTAATAATTCTCATGTTAGATAGAGAAAGTCTCCTTGTGCTTCATACATTCCTTTGTTCTCTCAACTATTTTAAACAATGTAACGATACAATTTAGGTGGAAGTGGAAGCACTTGTGATCCAAGGACCAAAGTTAATAACTATGATAACCAAGTGAAAAGGTTAAAGGTGTCTATGCTAGTATTAGGTCAGAAAGGCCCTCCTCTCTAATGAACTAGTAGGTTCAACTTCACTTTAAATTTTTATGCGTGAGTCCTCTTGACATTTTAACAAGTTTGGGTACCTTACAACTTGAATAGGAGCAGCAATAGTAAAGAGTTTGTGTAGCAGTGCATAGAAAATGGAAAAAGTTTGGGCTTTTTCTATTTTTGTTTTTAATTAATAATATTTACATGGAATTTATACTCTACATGTCATCCACATAAAAAATGTACTATTTGACATGGATTATCATGTTAGTATGGTTAATAAATGGTCTAACAGTAAGTTATATTTTATTGATCCCTTTTAAAGTTTAGATTATAATTACGAATTTCAGTAAAATAGTAGAGTTGTGGAATTTAAAGAGTAAGGGCCAAAGGATAACAAAGATGACTGAAGAGTATCTTAAACCATGACATTTACACTATAATCTAAGTTGAACTCTAATGTTTCAGGGCATTCAAGTTGAACCCTAACTTTTACAAAGCGTTCAAAACAAATTCTATGAGGATGGAAAATCTGACAGAAGTTAGCCTCCATCAGTTAAATGCTATGTCATATACAAAGTGACTTATTTTTAATTTTGCGTATTAGTGGGACCCCCTTTTTGCTAATTTGGCATTCCACAATTATGAATAAAACTAACTTTTTGCTATTTTCCTTCCCTTTTCTTACTCTAACAACATAAACTTAGCCCATTGGCTTTGGACCAACTCTCGCATCCTTTAGGTCTAGCGTTTGAACCCCTCACCCCCTTCTACTTTCATTTTCCCCTACAAAATCCTACACCCCTTCTCTTTTCTCTTTCTCCTATCTCTTTTGCATTTTTTTGTTATTCTTCAATCCTTACTGTTTTGAGGCTCTTGATTTCTATTTTATTGGATAGTTGATGGTTCCTTTTCAAGTTTAGATTGTCTTTCATGAATTTGGTCATGTTCTTCAGCATACGCTAACCAAATAAGATAAGGGTCTTGTTATTAGAATCTGTGAGATTGAGTGGGATGCTATTGAACTACCCTCCCAATTTATGAAAAATTGGTGTTATCAACCAATTTGCAATCAAAAGGATAGAAGTAAAAAATATTTGGCTTTCTTTCTTTCCATAACTCATATGGAGTTTTATTTAAAATAAATCGCAGAAATACTCTATTTTGAATATAACAATCAGTATTCACAACTTCTACCTAGAAATACTTAGGAAGATTCATTTCATATAGCATAGTCCTTGCCATTTCCTGAATCGTCCTATACTCTCTTTCTACAACTCCATTTTGTTGTGGAGTTCTAGGAGTAGAGAAATTATGAAAAATTCCATTCTCTTCACAAAACATTCTGAATTTTTCATTTTCAATTTCTCCACCATGATCACTCCTAATTCCTATAATAGAAATTCCTTTTTCATTTTGTAACTTTTTGGATAGAACTTTAAAGCACTTAAGAGATTCATCATTATGTAATAAAAATAATATCCAATAAAATCTAGTGAAGTCATCAATAATTACGAGACCATACTTCTTTCCGCTAAGATTTAATATTATAGTTGGACCAAACAAATCTATATGTAACAATTCTAGAGGTCTAGAAGAAGTTACAACATTTTTAGAAGAGAAAGATGTTTTAACTTGTTGTCCTTTTTAACAACTCTCATAAAAGAAATCCTTGTTAAAACTTATTTTTCGTAATCCTCTTACCAAATCATGTCTAACCAATGTGGAAATATGTTTAAAAGTAACATGACTTAGCTTTTTATGCCAAATCAGTTTTTCCTCATTTGTTGATTTAAAACATGGAATATTTTGACTTTTTAAATCATCTAAATTAATCTTATAAAGATTGTTTCATCTTTTAGCAGAAAAGAATATGGAATTGTCCTTGTTTTTGACTACACAAAAATTTTGATTAAAGGATACTTCAAAGCCAGAATCACATAATTGGCTTACACTAATTAGACTATGCTTTAATCCTTCAACTAGCAGAATATTATCAATAGTCGCAAATGAATCTTTACCTATTTTGTCGATTCTAACTATTTTGCCTTGCTGGTTGTCTTCAAAAGTTACTGATCCTCCTTACTTATTTTGGAGGTCTAGGAACATAGACCTTCTTTCCGTTATGTGTCGCGAGCATCCACTATTCAAATACTATTGGTGCTGGTTGCTTTTTCCAAGAAGGGAGATCTGTAGTATACATTATGTCTTTCTTAGGTACCTATTTTTTCTTAGGTCCTTTGGGGTTAGACTTACAATAATTCCTCCGATAATAAGAATATTGTTTCTTTTTCTTTCTGCTAGGAAAAAAACTCTAATATGACGAATATTACTATTAGTAAACCCTAAACCACTCTTGTCCTTTAGATGTCTATATTTTCCAATCATATCATTCATCCTTTTAGTACTTTCAGTAAATGTTAATAAATCTGCTGAAAGACTATTCATCCTGTTAGACCCCGAATTTTTTTTTATGATGTCACTAAGCATGGATTGTGATAATTATGTGATTATGGCTTAATTTGTTTAAGTTGGGCATAA
>JANVCQ010000009.1:13799107-13817243 GCA_025531925.1 Erythroxylum plowmanianum | reverse complement strand
ATCATAGATTCTCCCAAGAGCTTTAAGTCCATTAACAATTGTTTGAAATCGTCCAAACATCTGATCAATAGTCTCCTTATCTTTCATCTTGAACAACTCATACTAATGAACAAGAATACTGATCTTTGACTCTTTCACTTAATTTGTACCTTCAAGTGCAATGGCTAATGTGTCCCACATCTCCTTTGCAGATACACATCCATGAACCTTGTCATATTCACTTCTTCTTAGGGCACAACTTAGAAAGAATTTGATCTTTGAATTCAACTGAAATCGAACTTTCTGATCGGCTGACCATTTGTCACGAGAGATGATATTGCCTTCATCATCTGTTGGTGTATATTGACCAATCTCGATGATATCCCAAAGATCAATATGTGTGAATTCTATGAAGAGCTGCATCATGTCCTTCCAATAATGATAATCCTTACCATTGAATATAGGAGGTCTTGTGACCAAGACACCTTCAGCTATAAAAACATGTGATTCAACCATAGATCTTTGTCCTCACTTTGTGACAGTGTTTCTTGGAAACCTCGCTCTGATACCAACTGAAGTAAATCACTTGTTAATATAAAAATCTGATAAAATATGTAAACTACACAAGAAGGTGGGTTGAATTGTGTAATTTTTTCAAAAATATTAATCTTTTGAGATTTCTTAAATTTCTTTACGAAAATTCAAATGATTACTAAAACACTTCACTAAAGTTTATAAGCAATGCAATCGCAAGTAATATTATCTACTCGTCTAATAACAGGAAAATTAAAAGATAAGGGTTAGAGAATAGATGCTACGATTTTATACTGATTCACCCCAAATCTTAGGCTACATCCAGTCCTCAGAGTTTGTCTGAGATTTCACTAAACTCTTCAACTTTACAAGTATTCTTTCTACACTTGTAGAGCCTCTTCAGGTCTCTCTCATAAAATATTCATTATCAGCTGTATTAGCCTCTCCAGGCTTTAGTCTTTCTTTCTCTCTCTAAGAAAAATATTTTTGAGCTTTCACGTTACAGATGTATTCGCTCACTTCTTTCGCACTTTGAATACAAAATTTTTGCTAATGTAAAAATGTTAAAAATGCTATCTTAGTCTTCGACTAGAACTAGTATTTATAGCCTAAGTCTCCAACTGTCTTCTTGAAAAAACTACTTCTTGAATTTTCTAGAAACGGTTATTAGTTGAGTCCTGTAACTAACTTCAACTAACTAACTGACTGACATTCTAGAATATCTTCCTTTTGTATGATCTAGAATAATGCTTCTTCTGTTACTATGTTTCGTCTGTTATTCCGCTTCGTCTGTTATATCGCTTCGTCTGTTATTGCGTTTCGTTTGGTGTTGTGCTTCGTCTATTGTTGTGTTTTGTCTGGTGTCGATATATCATCTGTTGCTGACGTATCGTCTGTTGTAGATATATCGTCTGGCGTTGATCGTGCACCTTCTGAGTTGACTAAATGTTACTTATATTTTTCTGCACACTTAACAAACTCATCAAAACAGTTTATACATTTCCAAGATTATTATTATTTGATTTTCATTAAAATTAATAAATGTGAAGTCCTCTTGAATTAACAGTAAAAAGTTTACCTCTTAAGTCATCCATCGAGGGAGTTTTGTATCCTGGACCGTAAGATGTTATAGCATCCACCATAGGTTGACAATAGGAAGATTGGGAAGCATTGAATGTTACACATATATCATACCACCATTTAGCTTCTGCTATATCAATATTGTGAGTTGCATTTCTTGATTGCATAACACTACGAATTGAAGGTTTCTCTCCAGGAGTTGTTCGTGGTGCAAAAAAAAGTCATTTACTTGCTTCTTTCTCTAATATCAAGTTCAGGTGTAACATTCACTTTTTGCTGAATTTGGGATGGAACATTACCATTACCACTACCACTACTACTTTCAACATTTCCACCATCATTATGAAAATTAGCAAAGGAACATCCACTACCAATTTGATAATTCAGTCTCTCTCTTCTATCTTTCTCACATTGATATTCTTCAAGCAAAGTTTTCATTTGCTACTTCACATCATGATTTACTTTTTTATAGGGTTCCACATCTCTTTTAACCCTAGCTAAATGATTCTTTAATCTAGTGATTCCTCCATCTTTCAAATGCTTGTTACAAAACAAACAAATTATATGGTTCTTCATACTTGGGACTAATGTAGCATAAGCCTAAGTTGGATCATTATATCTTCCTGAAGCGATTTGATCAGGAGTACATTTGAACTTCTTTCTATTTATCTATAAAAATAAATGAATACATATATCAAAATCATGCACAATTCAATTTCATCCAACACAATTCAATTTTATCGAACACAATTCTTCAATAAGTCAAAAACTAATAATTCAAGTATTCAACATACACAATTACACAATAGTATGTCCATCATATGTAATATAACTCATTTTGTATGATTACATCATACATAATTCAATTGCATCCAACATAATCCAATTTTATCCAATACAATTCTTCAATAAGTCAAAAACTAACAATTCAAGTATTAAACATACACAATTTCACAATACGCATGTCCATCATACGTAATATAACTCATTTTATATGATTACATCATACACAATTTAATTTCATCAACACAATCCAATTTTATCCAACATAATTCTTCAATTAGTTAAAAACCAATAATTCACGTATTCAGCATGTGCAGTTACACAATACACATGTCCATCATATGTAATATAACTCATTTTATATATTACATTATACACAATTTAATTTCATCAACACAATTCTCTAATAAGTCAAAAACCAAAAGTTCAAATATTCAATATACACAATTACATAATACGCATGTCCATCATATGTAATATAATTTATTTTGTATGATTACATCATATACAATTCAATTTCATGCAACATAATCCAATTTTATCCAACACAATTATTCAATAAGTCAAAATCCAACAATTCAAGTATTCAACATATACAATTACACAATATGCACGTCCATCATATGTTATATAACTCATTTTGTATAATTACATCATATACAATTCAATTTCTTCTAACACAATCTAATTTTATCTATCAAAATTATTCAATAAGTCAAAAACTAATAATTCAAGTATTATTCAACATACACAATTACATAATACACATGTCCATCATATGTAATATAAATCATTATGTATTAATTTATTCATTAATATAACCACATTACCTCAAATTAGCCTTATGATTTAGTTTGTTGTATGATATATTATATAAATAGTAACTCTGAGTGAACCCAGTGATCTCACATGTCATATTTAAATACTAGATTGAAAACTTATCTACCTAGATTAAGTATAAACTAAATTCATTATTTCTGAAATTAGTAAATTAAATTTAATTATTAATTCAAATTGTATTCAAAATAAAATTTATCTTATGTTTGTCTTCAATTATTATAAAAACATAAATTCTTAAATTATGAATTAAAAAAAGATTCAAACTAATCTAAATTAAAGTTAAAATTCAAATTTAAATTGAATTATATTTAAACAATAGAAATTCAATAAAAATTCTTAATATGTACACTGCCTAAATAATTCAAATCAAATTGAAATTATATAGATGGGCTTAATTTGATTTAATTTGTTATCTAATTTATTTATAATTTAGTTTGTTACTGTAAATTGTAACAATCAAATCCAATCAAATTCCAAAAACTGATATGAGGCCTGTGACTTATTATGAATTTTCAATTCCAAATCAAACAGATAAACAAGACATAATCAATCAACAGATAAACAACACAATTCACCCATTTCATTCAAATCCAAATTAACTGTTCACAACAATTTAATTCCAATTTCCTTCAACCATTCACAAATTTCACCAACTTCCAACAATTCACAACTTCACAAATGCAATTTAATTTCAGGAGCAGAAAAAACTAAAACACACAAAAATATCACAACTTCAATGGTCAGGTTTGTTTTTGGTTGGTCGGACCCGGGTTGGGTGAAAACTAGATATGGTTTACGTGGAAGACAAGCAGGAGGCAGGAGCAAGCAATGATGGTGGAGGTGGAATAAAGCCAGTAGCAAGTGTAAGACAAGTGGAGCGGGGCAGTAGCAAGCGACGCCTAGGAGGAGAAGGAGGAGAGAATGGTGGAGACTGGAGTGGAGGAGACAAAGTCGATAGGAGAAGGAGGCAAACAGACCAACAAGTGGGGGAGGTGCGATGGCGTCGCTTTGGAGGATGACGACGACGAGCAGCGGTGACAATAAGACAGAGAGAGGGTGAGAGAGAGAGTGGTGTGTGTGAGAAAGAGAGTGAGAGTTGAGTGCTAGAGTCGGGTCACCAGGGGGTGATTTTATTAATTTTTTTTGCTACTTAGTCCTTACATTTTTTGAATTTCACGGCACCACTTGGTATTTTATCGATATTTCAAATATCATCTAATACTGATCAGTACCTGGCGCCTAAATTTTTTAAAGTTTACGGTATCCAACAGGTATTTAATCGATATTTTAAATATCGACTGGTAGTAGATAAAATTTCTGATACTGACCAGTACCGACAATTAGTATCAAACTTCTTAATTTTGTGTCTTTTTTTTTTGTCAGTATGCTACCTTCTGGCTGATACAGCGTGAATATCATAACGTGGTTGGAAGCATTTGGTGTGAAAAAATGGGTCATCCTATTTCTTAAAATATAGAATTGGATACTACAACTTGGATTTGTTGGGAAAGAGTAAGATAGTTGACATTAAGCTGTCTACACTACTTGTAGATTATTGTTTGTTCTCATCATGATGAGTTGGTATCCTTTTTCTATATTGCTAAGCCTCTCTCTCTGTTTGCCAATTAACTCAAGCCATTCAACAATACACTTTTGCTTACTTTAACACTAAAATTAGAATTTCTTTCTTTTTTACACAATTGTGGAGGAAACCCTTCTTCTTCATTTGATATATTAAAAAAAAAAATCAATTCAATTCTACGCAAAACAGAAGCTCTTCAACGACGCCAGAAGCCAAAAAAAGCACCAAATAAATCAAAAGCAAACGCCCCCATCATCCGTCTGTGCCATTCTTCATTCTTCTGTACCCTCGTCTGGGTTTGGGTTTTGTTGTTGCCTCACCTTTTCAACTCAAATGCAACGCAAGTGCTGCCATGTCTCGTTGGCCTTCGTCCTTAAGCTCCTCAACTTCCTCCAAGCGTTCTTTGCCCTTTCCATTATTATGTACTCTGTTTGGATGCTTGATCAATGGAACCGCCATATTCCTGTTACTCCGCCACCTTTTCCGGCTCCATCGCCGGAATCTTCCTCGGTTTCGTATTTTCAGTCAATTCAGGGGATTAATGTCTTCAATGATATGGTCCATGGGTTGGATTACGGGCTTGCCCTCGATTTCAACTCCTTTAAGCTTCCTGCACCGTGGTAATTGGGCTTCTCTAGGGTTTTTCAGTTGGGAGATTTGTAAGATTTTGGGAGTTGTTTAGGGATTGATTCTTGTTATTATCTACTAATTTTTTTTAGGAATTTCATTTTGGGAGTTGGGTTTAGTTTATCTTAATTTTATTATTTCTAATTTGGATTCCGTTTTAATGAACTTGGAATTAAGAGTCTCTTTATATTTCAATATTTCCTTGATTGCTTTAATTGGGTGGAGGGTGCTTGTTGCATTAATGATAGTGTGATTCGTTATTGCCTTTGAAAGTGTCGATATTTAATGCTCTTTCAAAGCTTTTGACATTGTTTTTCAATGCCATATACATTGATTTGATGTTTCCATAATTTCTTTTGCATTTAGTGTTACAGTCTATTTGTTCATAATGAAAGAGACTGATGTGGGGTTTATTGATTTATGGGCTCTTCTATCCTCTAAACTAATTTTTGGGGTTGATTCTTGCATAAGACCTGAAATAATTGGTATCAGAGCTAACACCACTCCTTCAAGTCCTCATGCTACGCCCCCGGGTGATGACGTCGGCATTGTAGTGCTTGCCCGGGGTTAGAAAAGGTCTAGCGCATAGCCAGCCCGTGTTTATGTGCGTGGTGATGTCGGTACAGCGGTGTTCGTCCGAGGGCTACGAAGCGTGGTGGGATGTTACGATCTGATGTGGGATTTGTAGGCTTATGAGCTCTCCCACCTTTTAAGCTAACTTTTGGAGTTGATTCTCCCATAATACTTGTAACATTTAGACTCGTCAATCTTTTTCCCATGTGCTGTTGCTATGACCGTATATAACCACTGTCACCTACTGTTTTATTTAAAAACTGTTTCTCGTCCATGGGTAAATTTGTCTCATATTTTGGTGGTTTGCTGATTTATTTGTAGACTTTAAGGTTAAACATTATTTGACAATTAACCAGCTATGGACGCTTGTATTTTCCTATACAAATTGGTTTCAACTTTTGCCGTTTTCAATTGTTTACTGTTTTGATGTGTACTGCATGTGGTGGATTGTACTTGTCGCTAATAGTGCAGAACTGGAGGGGCCCAAGGAGTATTAATTCCGGAATTGGTTTTCATGGCAGGTTCATCTACTCTTTTATGGGTGTGGGCATTATATTGTGCTG
The DNA here is from genome assembly GCA_025531925.1 of Erythroxylum plowmanianum. Taxonomy (NCBI): domain Eukaryota; kingdom Viridiplantae; phylum Streptophyta; class Magnoliopsida; order Malpighiales; family Erythroxylaceae; genus Erythroxylum; species Erythroxylum plowmanianum. The sequence goes on along the minus strand of JANVCQ010000009.1, from coordinate 13,810,682 downwards.
CGTTACTTTAATTGGTTGCATAGCAGCTGAAGCTATTCACGGCTGTTGCCTGTGCTTTGTATCCTATGGAGCTGAGGAATTTTCTGTCTATTGATATTTACTTTCTCTGCAAGGATTATGCAATTTAACTCAGTTCTCTTATCCCATTTACGTGAATAACGCGGCCAACTTTGGTGTTTTTATAAACCAGAGGCCTTCTCTCATCATCTTGTTTTAAATACCTATGAGATAAACAAAGAGACAAAGAAAGAAAGAGTTAGAAGAAATCTGTATACCAATGTTCAGATTGAACTGGTAACGGGAGAACTTCTCAGAAAATTGTGAACTTTGTGTCATTCTGTACAAGATCTTGGACACTGTCAAGAGCGGGAAGTTAATACAATCATAAGAAACACAGCTAATTGCTATTCTTGAGCTGACTCAAATGCCTGTTTGATGCATCTTAGTGATTGACAACCGAAATGCATTTGTTTCACTGACGCAGCATTGTGGGATCTCTTTCTAGGTCAACTTGCAATGATGGAACTTTATATATAATTTCTTTGGGTAAATTTAAGGGAAATGTAATATGGAGCAGTTTGGGGAACATTTGATTTTCCCTTCTATTTCTTACATATTCAGTTGGTGACACTTGATTTGGGTTTGGCTTTGTTCTATCCACTGTCCTTTTCCTTGACTTTAGAAATATCAGTATTCAATACTCAAAATTCTATTATTGCTGCTAGAAGCAGCTTTGGTGGCATTTATTGCAATCGACCGCCGCTGGGAAAAGGTAAATTAGTGTCGTTAATATAGTGTGTTGTCTCTGTATTTGGGTGAAGTGGGACTTTTCATTTGCGTGTACTGTGCATAATTCTTGTGTTCATCTCTGAACAGGATCTTCCATTTGATCCAACTGGAGAACTTCAGAGCCTTCGATCTTTCATTGAAGAAAATGTTGATGTATGCAAATGGATTGGCATAACAGTGGTTGTCATTCAGGTACTGTTTCTGTAAGACCTGGCAAGTTATGCTTCTCGACTAGCTTAGAAATCAATGTGTGACAGCCACAAACTTGTCTATACGTAAAGTTTGATGAATAAAGAAAGAGCCACTTGTTAATATTTGGCCTGGTGGAAATAACTAGAGTTATAACCGATATTCAAAGATATTTGTTACTGTTGCTTCCTTGTATCTGGGTGCATAAGACATGACCGCAACTTCTTTTCAAAATATTATCTTTTTTAATATGTGTCATAATAAATCTAGTTAACCAATTTTCTGGAAAAGTTATATTCATGAAGAAGAAAGAACATACTAAAATTCAGAATAATTGCTATTTCTTTGTGAAGGAGGTGGTTGGCTTGCATCTGATATCCTTACTTTAAGCCAACTGACATTTAGTATTATGGTTATGCTTGACAAAAGCCATAAATTTGCAGTTATGATATAAGCCATCTATAGTTTCTTGGTATATAATCTTGTCTTTGCATTATTTAGATGGGGAACTTGTCGTTCATCACTTACCAAGTGAATCACATCCTCTTATCATGATGTCTGCAGGCCCTGGCATTGCTACTGGCATTAGTTTTGCGAGCTATGGTTTCCACTCGCAAAGGTGATTTTGATTATGAGGATGATTATGAAAGTCTCAGAGGAAGAATCCGGGAACCCCTTCTGAATCAGTCAGGTCAAGCGTCTGGCTCAGGGACTCACTCAGACATCTGGAGTTCACGTATAAGAGAGAAGGTGATTTCTATCAAAGACCTTAAATGATCATAATATTGACGATTTTGATTCAGTAGCATATAGAACTGGACTCACATTACACTTGAGAACCCTATCTCACGTAATGTTGGCCAACTCAATTGTAAAATTGCTTCTGAATTGTGAATTGCATATTCGTGATGAATGAAACATAATTAATGAAAATTTCTGTTGCCATTCAAAAAAGAAACTTGTTACACCAGTTCCTTCGATGGCCTCCTTTATGTCATGCTCAATACTAGTGGACTTAAAGATAGGTCACCAAAGATATAGTCTTTATAGATTCTATCATGTTACCAAGCTGTTGTGAGATTGAGAACCAGGCATTAACATATTATCATAGACATTTTTCCAGGGCGAGGGAAAGTTGTTCTAATTCTTGGGTGGCTTCTTTTAAAGGTTTCTGCTTTATCAAGTAATGTCTTAGTAATGCAATTGGATATATGCCTAGGTCTTGCACTTATCATAGAAAACCTGCTTAATTTTGCAATAGCTTCTGTATTATATGAGGAAATGCGCTTGTACCGGTCTTTTATGGCTTATGTTATTCATTCATATCCGGTGCAGTATGGGTTGAGTAGCAATGATAAGACTAACTCGCTGGTCCAGAGTGCACGTGCATGAATTCCAAGCGACAGACAGATGAATTTTCTCTATCCCATTTGTTGAAGTGACAGCACCATGTTTTTAATAGACCTTCGCATTGTTGAAGACGTGCATAGTGTTTAGTGTTGGGTTCTTAGTGACATGATCTGGAGCATTTACGGATGCAATTGCGAGTGTATATAGTGTTGGGTCCTTACAAGCTTTGCTTGCTAAATAAGATTGCACTAATTGGTCAGTATTCTTTTGGAATGGCAGAAAGCTCTGTGTTTCTGTTGATACTTTTATGCTCTGTTCTCATCGTGTGCAGGATGTTGATGGTGTGTGGCACATGCAATTTATTTTACCATCTAGTGTGACTTTTAACTTGGTAAGGGCCCTTTTCTTTTCTCAATTTGTTTGCAATTGTTTGAACTCCTGGATGTAAACTATCCTGATATGAGTTGTGTTCGTGATAAATATGGAACGAGTGGCAGTGGTGTACTTCTTCTGATTAATATGAAAAGTTTAGCTTGAATTTTATCAAGTCAATTAAATAGTCATTAAAATTAAAATTATTTATCTAATCTATAGCCTATCCTAGATAATCTGCAGTGACCATATTGATAAGCATATGCTGGGGAAAATACCCTTGGCATGATCTGATCCGATACACCATAAACCCTTGGAGTGTTGCGCTAGGAATTATGATTTGCAATTCTTTTGTTATTATCCATAGGGGATACAATTATGGTGGCTTTGCTTTCATCCAACTTGGTAGAAACTAGAAAGGCTCTGGATGTGTTAAGTTGGGACCTGCCAACATTTCAACGGCTGCAACCTCACTTGAGAATCAAGTAGCCTCTGAGGGCGTTCTTTGCCCATAGTTTAAAGGAATTAATAATAAATGTAGTCCAGGGGTAAGACTTCAAGGCAAATCCAAATAATTTACGAGCCATTTAAACAAATATCAAGTCAACTGGTTGGTTTCTTTGATCATATGCATTAAAGAATGAAAATGTTCAGGTTCAGAATCAGAACCAGAGACATGTTATGAAATGAATACCACAATGTGGGGTGCTGAATCTGATAAACGAGTTTCTGAAATGGTTGTCAAAGTTTCTGGCATACAACCATTAGACAGCTAGTTAAGCAGTGGGGACTATGTATGACAGTTTAGCATGTCAGGTCAAGCAGACAAAAGCATAGCCATCATCAGAACATACTATAAGCAAAAACAAGTTGGAATATGATATATATGTATATATATATATAAAAGAAATTTGGACCGGTTGGAAATCAAATACACAGATAAGTCAAAACAATGTTATAAATAGGAGGAAAAAATCATAAAAGGAAAAAGCCTCATTCACGGCCTAGCCTGCCTATCTGTGAATTCAACGACAGCCTCTTCCACAAGCTCTTCAAGCAACTCCATTTCTATTTCTCTACCTAAAGTGTCTAATTCCATTCTCATATTGTCATTCCATCCCTTTCCCACTACCTCCTTACTTACCACTCTCTCCACCACCAGGCTGTTGCTGTCCCCATCACTCCCCCCAATGCTACATCTCAATTCACTACAAAACCATTCTTTAATTTGCGACCACACAAGTATGGTTGATGCATCTACTTTCATTCTATCGTGAGAGTTGCAACATGAACAAGCACTCGTCCTCCTACCTGATCCATTACCTGTTAGTTCCACTAGAGCTGCATTGACACAGTCGAACACAAGCTTTCTATTTGATCGTCTTTGTCGGCGTTTTGCCTCGTGCAGAAGCTCCTTGTCATTTAGATTAGCATATTTGTCTCTCAATGATGGGTCTAATGGGCTTTCAGGTGAGTGCCATCTGGCATAAAACGTGTCAATCTGTACGTTGCCTTCAAGGCCAGCTGCTGATAATAGTGTTTCAACAAAGGAAAGCCAGTCTTGCTCTTCTTCCTGAGCTTGTGAGTCTGTTAAGGACGTTTTTAAGGAATATTGGGTGCCCATTTCAGCAAAAGAATCATCCCATGATAAAGTCCTTGCAATTGAACCGATTGGAGGTGATTTGCCAATCAAATTAGACTTCAGAGACATCTCAGCTCCTGTTAGAGTGCGATTAACAACATAAATAAGGATTTTGCTTCAAAAGACCCAAAACTAGACAAATATAATACTCAATTGAGGTCTACAATCTAAAAATTTCCCACAGTTCTGCCCCCGAGTAAACTTACCCAAATGATCCAACTTCATGTTGCCACAGGGCTCTGGATTTATGTTTATGTTATCATCTTCTTCAGATAGGGGTTCCAAAACTGAGATTGGACTTGGCTGATCCTGGTTCTCATTCGCAATCCCAGGCACCAACAGCTTTGCCACAGATAAAACTCTCTGCAAATAAACAAAGTATGGTCAATTTCAGCAAAGACTGCAGAAGATGAACCTGTCGTTTACGAAGGGAGAAAAAAGAGATAGCAGCTCAACCAAAGACGAAAATCCAGTTTAAGCCACTGAACATCCATCTGATTTGCCATAATCTGATGACAATGATCACCTTAAAGTGTAAAGAAAAAACTGAACTCCAGAGATGTCACTGCATTACATACAGTAGCATCAACGGGTAATATTACAATAAAAAACTTCCTGCATGACTCAAAACAATCCTATTCTTCAGAAAAGTTTACAGGGAAAAAACAAAACAAAAAATCATGTAATTTCAGTTCATTTACACAGCACCAAAACATACATTTATTTGTTGGATGCCCGTTGGTCAAAGGTATCATGCAAATAATTGCTTAAATTTTATGCATTCATCACCAGTGCAAATTCAGCATCCTAGTTAACACACTCCAGGAACGACAATAGTACAACCAGACTGCAAATAGTGACAAACAATTTGCAAACATGTGGGTATTCACAAAGTATCACAGTCAACAAGTGGCAATCATGTTTGACAAATTTTTAGTGGTACAATATGCAGCAGACACACACAATACCCATATCGTGCCACCTTGAATACAAACAAAATTTTGCTGAAAGAACAATAGAAGAATGAATTACCTCCTGAGATATTAAGCCTTCTTTTGTGTCCATGCCCACCAAATCTTGATTAGTTGTCTTCATCGATGATCCTTGCAGACCAGGAGATAAGCACACTTCAAAAGCACTGGTGTTATCACATTGGGTTGCATAATCATCAATGTTTCCAGGGAGAGGTACAGGTGAATCTTGTGTCTCTGGGGTAGCAGTTCGAAGTTCATCTTTGAACTGAGATGGGACAGATTTTTCTTTATTTGTTCTTCTATTCCTAGAGAAAAATAAACCAGACACTCTCCCTTTTAAAGATGACTTTGAATTCTTCCCCTTGGATAATTCTTTGGGAAGTTCTGTCTTGCCATTCTCACAAATTGAAACAACGGTATCAACCCTAGTACTAAATGCTGTAGAAGACACAGGTAGAGATTTTGACCTAAGAAGGCCTTTAGGAGAATTAGCCACGTCTTCTTCCTTGTTCAAGTTACTACCAACGTAAGAAGTTGACCCCCTAGGCTCTTGATGCTTGTTAATAACCCCTCCCTCTGATCTCATAGTTTTCTTTACATCTGAAAGTGCAAGCATCTCGCCCAGTGTGCTAGAGCTCCTCCGAGTGTCTTTTTGCTCCTGAGGACTTCCATTTAAGGCCATCATTGCCCATCTTTCAGAAAGTCGCTTCTTTGCCTCTCTACAAACAGATGACTCTGGGGAACATGAAATTCGACTACATGAGGCAGAAGAATAGGGGCTTCCAAACTTATGTGTATAATCCCAGGAAAGCCTAGATGTCGGGGACATGATTTCTGAATCACTCAGATTTCCATCAACATATTCATTTCCCAATTTGTTAAATGAACTGTAATCATCAATATAACCATTTGAAAACACAGAAGAAAGTACAGCTTCGTCCCTACAGCGACCCATTACACTGTCACGCAGGTGGCAAGTGATCTCCTTTGCCACCTCCCTTGATTCTCGTGCCTCATCTTCGTGAAGTTCATCATAAATATCTTCACAATGCAGTATTCTGGGTGAGGAAGAGGGTGGTGAACCCACAGCCTTACAGTCGCGAGTCGTTCCAGGGCTAGGCTTCAGCACTACTATTCTAGTTGGTTGCGCTGGATACTCATCAACCTTCTGAATGGAAAAATTATTCAAATATCCTCGATCACATATCTTATACCCAGTAGCTTGACCCATTTGGGTAAGTTTCTTTGCTTGTTTGTCGCTCTTCAGGGAAATAAGTTTTTCATTACGAATCAGCTTAGAGGGCTTAAGAACAGTGATGCGCTTTGTTTCAGGGGCGGTAGGAAAAGACTCCATATGATGCAGCTGCGGGGAGAACATGGAATTTGGTTCATCAAGAAACTTAAGTAATAAATCATTATTGGAACTTAAAACGTCAATTGCATCTCGGAATTCCTTGGACTGACAATTTGTTGCCAAGCATTTTGCTTCCATGAACTTCTGGCGAAAAAGAGCCATCCTTTTCTCATCAACATTCTCATTATACTTTCCCTTTTGTGGTGAATTATCTTTTACATTCATCTTCTGGGATTGTTGCCAGATTTCACAGACATCTCTGCATTGATTTTGCTTATGATGCTGGCAAGTTTCATACTGAATTTGCTTGTCCAAAAAATTATGATCTTGCCCCCAACCTTCCGGTAGTACACCAGAGTTACTTGAAGAATGCCTTGAATAACCCTTCATCTGGCCTCTTCTAGTATCTGAATTTGGCTGTTGAAGTGGAAGGGAATCAAGTCCCATTAACTTGGCAACTACATTGGGTGGATTATGCCTGGAATCCACTTCTTTAGTCATTTCTTGAGCTATGAGTGTCTTCATGGGAGTTCCATTTCCATTCTTGTTTGAATAGCTTCTCTTTATATCTTCCACCATCTGCAGAAAAAGACCATACAGCAGATAACCAGAAATCACTTTCAATGATATGATGCAAATGTGAAAGTTCTCCGCAAAAATATGTTTCGTCACTCATGTAAAATTAATCCCCAATTGTTTTACCATTTCATCCTTGTTCTTGTCTGCTGAACTCAACACTGTGGTAACATCTGATCGAATTCTCGAGAATGAAAAACCTGCAATCACACATTGTCAACAACTAAATATTAGCCAGGTTGACATCAAGCTGTAAATCAACCATAATAAAGTTGACCAGTGCAACAGTATGTCAATCTCATTTTAGATAATTGAGAAAGACAAGTGGCTTAGTTAAGTTCCAATACATCATCTAGATTCAAGTATCTGATTGACAAGCTTTCATCAAGCCAAAGTTGCCGTCAATGTCAACAAAGTGAAGGGCCATCAGACAATTGTATATTAATAAGCAACAACAGCTGCTGAATGATAAATTGAGTTTCGAAATCAACCTACAAGATTAAGCATTGAAAAGAGGGAATCTTTCAAAAAGAGAACCCGAAAAAGAGAATCTTATATAAAAAAAAATCACCATCAAAATGAGGTTTATCTGTGAGTGTTCTTTTCCCAGAAATGCCATCGGTCATATCAAAAATATTCACCCTCCCCCCTAAGCATCCACGAGAATGTCTCTCTATGTTTTGAACGTTTCTGTTCTGCAGTCCTAACATCTCTAATACCTGTTGTAAGATATGGTGTAAGCAAGCTAAACCGAAAGCACAGTTCTCTCAGGAGAGAAACAGAGGGTTAGCAAGAGTGAAAGTTTAAAACAAAAGAACATCATAACTTACTACAAGCAAGTAACAGAAGTGGTGATAGGAAAAAGAAGAAAGAAAACAGGAAAAGAGAAATGGCTCTATAAAAGAATCAGGAAGGAAAATAGAATAACAACAGAGGAATGAAACGGATGAAGAGGGTGCAGTCATTAGCAAAAGTATCAACTTTAACAATCAAACTGGAAATTCGTCTACATGGGCCTCAGGCCAAATAAGTTGACACGAGTTAAAAGCAAAAAGGACCGAGGACTGTGAGGACAGACAACAGATTAGAGAATGAAAAGGGGGCTAGATTGGTACAGAACAGGAGAGAAAGAGAAGGGAACCGCCAGTTAAGAAAACAGAAGCAGCTAATCAAACCACAACAAAGATTTTGATTAAAGAGAAAGAAGGGAACAAATGGATTCTTACTTCAATTCAGACTGCAATATCGAGATATTCTCTCACGATCCATCACAATCAGCGTTAAAACTGTTCCCAAGAAAACAAATCCAATATCAGCTCAATTGATCTCCAACCCAGAAAAAAAAAGCATGACACATGGATAAAAATTAACAAAAGAAACAACCCAATCATCGATATAATCTGCATTCACCCACATTGAGTCCCAAGGCCCAAGCTTTCACCATCATAATAACATAAGTCAAGAGATGAATTACTTATTTTATATGGTAAATTACTTGAGACCTCTAAAGCTTGAACGAGATTGGGAGCGCGTAAGATAAATCAGACAAAAACAAAGCAAGAAATGTAATTTTATAGTAACAGAAACAAAAAAAAATTTACAAAGAACTTCGAAAAAGAAGACATTTTTCATAAAACCAAGGCAAAAAGTGGAGTTCTGTAAAGGAAAAGTAAATTTGTACTCCAAAAGATGGCAAACCTTTCCCAACAAGCACTGACACGGAAAGGAAAACCACAGAACTTTAGTGAGAAGAAGAAAGAGAGCGTAGGATGAGCGGGAGCCGGAATCTCTATTCCCGGCGACAATGCAGCCGGAGATTCTCCGGGAGCTGACGTTTGATAGAGATCTGCAGTTCTGAATTGACAGTACGCGTTTAGAGAGAGAGAGAGAGAGTGTGGTGGGGGTGGGGGCTTAGGTTGGCTTTGGATTTTTGTTCACCGACAGGTTGTCGGACTTCAGAGCTGTCTGCTTAACTTGGATTGAATTATTAGTTTGGATTACGCGAGAGAGCGTTGGCCTGAAAATAAAAGATAAAAAGTGATATTTTAGAACTGGCCCTTGTACTATCGGATAATTCTAACATTGGCCTGTTAATTTTGTAACATTGCCTAAACTTAGGTGTTTGTGGACTGGTAACAGAACAGAACATGTACACCAAATGTTAACGTTAGAGGATGAAACTCACGTGTTGGCTTTACTGTTTTATGAGTTCAAAGGGCAGCGTTTGTAATGATTTGGGAAGTTTGGTTGCAATCATTATGTTTTGTTACAAAAGAATAGAACATATAATTACATTCTTTCCATATGCTTTTAGGTATGTTTGATTTCAACCCCAAAATCCAAAATCACATTAATCGGCATCTAACATAAAATCTTAAGGAGCCCACATAATTTGGATCTATTAAAAGCTATCTGAGATGCCCAAAAAGCAAAAGGAATAGCAATAGCAATAGCTCATTTTCTGAATCTAATACTCCCTCCTATCTAAAATAAATGTCAATTTTAGAGAGATTTTAATTATTCAAAATAATTGTCGTTCATGATTTTTCATGCATGTTTATAATTTTATTTTCAAAATTATCCTTTAATTTCTCTCACACCTTAATTATACAGATTACATTTTTAAGACAATTCAACATATAATTAATAAGGATATATCAAACATTTCATTAGCTTTCTTAATAAGTGTGCATCTCTCTAAAATGACACTTATTTTAAATAAAAGAGAGTAAATAATAATAAAAAACACCTCCCCTGAATAATTGGGTGTTTATTTTGGTCATGATTATTTAAGGTCACCGTTCGTTCTTTACCTTATGCCTTTACTATTATTTTTTAAATAAACGGCGGACCCGTGATTGTTAGTTTTCATGGACCACATGACATGGGCCCTATTTTATAAATATTACTCATCCAAATGCTAAGAGCCAAACTCAAACGTAAGCACCTACCTAATAAAGAAACACCACTCACATGCAAGGAATGCTCGTTCGTATATTCTCCACCCTTTTGTTTTTGGATAGGATAAAGATTATAATTGCAGGGACTGAAGTATTAATATTGTGAAACCATATATTATTAATACATTAATACTTCACTTGCTGTCTGTGGTACATTCAGCATGATCAATACTTATGCTAAGCTCTTTTTTTGTTTTGTTTTGTTTCTCTTCGGTTCACGTGTATTTTTAAACTAGTTTAGGCAAGTGTTAAGTTTTAAGAGATGAGATTGTCATGCATTTAAAGACACTAGTAGTGCTGTAGGTGTTGAGTAAAATCTTCTAATTCCTTGCTAGATAGAATTTAAAAAATATCCGAGTTTTTTTTTTTGTTAGCCCACGAGGTGTCTTAGGAGGATTCAAACTGTGAGAAGGTGCCTTTAAGTCATCCACTCCCTGCTCGCACCGGGTCAGCCCGTAAGGGGTAATGTGCTGGTCAAATAGATTTCTCCATTTCCAGGACTTGAACTCGAAACCTCTGATTAAGGAATGAGAGTGCTGAACCACTCACACCAACCTATTTGGTGTGAGTGGCACCAATATGAGAAAGAATGATAGACACTGACAACGGTAACCCTTCTCTTAATGTTATTGGAACAACTAATATCCCTGAATCTATCGCATTCCTGAGTAGTTTGATGACCAAGTAGCCAAAATTTTAACATTTTGCAAGAATAAGTGAAACTACTCAATAGACAATGAAAGGAACTAATCATACGCCCAATAACCACCATATGAAGAAGAATAATTCATACCCTTCAATTCTATGCATCAACCCCACACCCACTATTTGGGGAGCCCTATCTTTACCTTGCAACCTTGTGCCTTAAGTTTATGTATCTTAATGGCCATCAAGCAACTATTCACACCACACGACCCTCCACCTCAAACGCATAACTCACCTCAAACGCATAACTTATAACTTCCATCATAACTTTTAACTACCCACGTTCTCTCAACATTGCGCCCCAAGCTTATATGTCACTAGCACCACCAAAGGAGTGCGATCAACACTCCATTACTCTACATCTGCATCTTATGCCAACCAAACATGAACCTTGAGGGCAACCCTAACAGATAACAACTCCCTAGAACCTGACATTTTAGTTAGGCTATAACTAGTTAGATTCAAGATCTAAATCCTAGATCTATAGTGGTATATTCATACCGTTATAAGAAACTTTTAGGGGGTGCTTGGTTAAGGGGTATGAGAATAAATCAATGGGAATGGAATGAATGGTGATGGTTGGTTGGTTATTATGATTGATTGAATAGTTTTTTCATACCCAAGTTTAAGGTAATGGTCCATACCCTCCATTTGTGGGAGGAAT
>JANVCQ010000009.1:13783821-13799007 GCA_025531925.1 Erythroxylum plowmanianum | reverse complement strand
ATTAATTACTTAAAATATAACATCATTTGCATTATCAGAGGAATAATTAAAATATAATTAATTACATGATTAATTAAGATCTAATTAATTACTTAAAATATAATTAAGATGTAATTAATTAATTAGTTAATTACAATGTAATTAATTAAAATATTATTCATTAATTATTTAAAATATAACTTCATTTGTATCAGATGAATGTAAATTATATTAAACTATGTTATTTGATTTTACTATAGCAATGAAATAATGGATATTATAGTTGTACCGATAAATTGCACAATATTTTGGATGATTAAACTATATTTTGAGAATATTATGTAACTAATGATGTGTTGATGCAAGAAAATATTAGAGTATTTTTTTCTTCAAGAGCTATTGGAAAAGAAAAATTGCAATATACTTGATTTTAAATATTTTGTCATTATAATCAGGGTACATAAATTAAAAATAATCACTTAAAATATATTTAAAATTTGATATAAAACAAAAATTTAACAAATTTTTATTTCTTAACATTTTTAACAAACCAACCACCATCAATGGTAATAGTAATCATTCCTTCATAGTAACCAACCATCATAATTATAATGATTATATCCATTCCCATTCCTCACTATATTCATTCACATTCCTATTCCTATTGTCCTCTATGAACCAAGCGCCCCCTTAGACTTGCAAGATGTATTTGACATTATAAAATACAAAGCTTTCTCTTTTACCTTGACTAGAGCTGCACGATCTTGGTTATAAACTTTACCTTAATATCTACTTTCTAACAAATAGTTGTGACGTTCATATCACACTTCATCAACAACAAATATGGCTCTCAAGACTCAGTATATTTGATATCAACCCAAAGGGTGGAGGAAAGATTATAAGGGATGATCTCCATTAGTTTAATTTTAAAACTACTTAAATCTCTAATATTGAGGTAAGGCTAGTAGTAACAATCTTTGCGAATAGACCCAGGCTCTATTAACACTATGGAAAAAAATGATCTCAAAATTTTAAGGCAGTGTAAATTAGGGCGTGTAAGTGCATAATCCTAAAGGATGTGAAGCATAATATGAGAAACAACAAAAGGAACAATAAAATCAAAAGAGGGATGATTCTTCAGTTAATAAATATCAGTAGAAAAAGCTTTGGATAGGTATATTAAAGGGAAAACTAAAGGGAGCATCTATGAAGAGATGCCTAGATTCAACATGCCATTTAACAATATTTTACTACATCATTTACAATGACCTAGTAGGAAAAAAAAAAGCCATAACCCTACCAGAAGAAATAAAAAATTATATGTCACTTTTATGAGGATATTATATTCAATACAGAGGATTGTAAAAATACCATAAGGGTAGCTAATGACTTGGTGAAGCAAGGAATGATGAGCTACTTCTTAAAAAAAAACAAAAAGGATAGAGTCATAGATGAAAAAAGAAGGAACCCTCCACAAAGGTTAAGGATTAGAGAACTTGATAGGAAAACATGCACTCAAAGATAGTTCTATAAGGGAGAACCACAAAAAGGACCTAATCCAAATATGTTTGACAAAAATATGAAGGTTTTCGAAATTTCTTTTGAAGAAGTGGACAATAGGTATTTGATTAACACCCATAATGATGACATGGTTTTTAACCTTAAAATTATCAACTCCTTAGTCAAAAGAGTCTTATTGGATACAATAAGTACCGTCAACATCTGATTTTATGATATTCTCAAATAGATAGGTGTTTTAGTAGATAGACTAGATCAGTCACCTACCTTTCGTTTTGGGGGTGATTAAATGCACAACAAGGGTAAGATCTCTTTACTTATAATGCTAGGGATATAGTTAAGGTAGAGAATCAATATGACAAAGTTCTACATGGTAAGGAGATCATCTATATATATGTCACAATCATTAAGTCATTCCTATAAATGTAATATGTAATAATACCACCTTACCAATTTATTATGAAGTTTTTGACCCTAAGTGAGGTGAGTAAAGTATGTAGAGACTAAAGGATGTTAAAACACTGATATTCTATAACCCTAAAAAAAGAAACATCACTTGATTAATAAGTGTGAATGAGTTAGATTTCATAGAAATAAAAAAAAAATCAAGGGTGAGTTTTGAAGGAGAAATAAAATGGGTCATAACAGGAAGACCTAAATTAAAACTCTAAAACCTTTAAGACTGGAGTAAAGATAGAGACAATTATTAAGGAAAACCTAAAAATATTCATACACAAAACACTTAGATGTTTTTGCTTATATTCCAATCAATATATCTAAAATAAGTAAGGAGATATATCTCATAAGCTAAATTCAAGTCCCCTTTTTAAGATAACAAAATAAAAGAAAATAAATGTTGTAATAGAGAGGCAATATGCTATAGAAGAGGAGATAACCAAACTATTAGATGTAGGCTTCATTAGGGAGACTAACTGCCCCAAATGGTTAACTAATGTGGTCATGGACAAAAAGGTTAAGGGAAAATGGAGGATGTGTGTTGACTTCGCATAAAATAAGAAAATTTGCAAAGATAACTATCCTTTACCTAAGAGACTAATTATTGGATGAAACCTTATGACATCAAATCCTAAGCTTTATGAATGCTTTCTCCGAGTGTAATCAAGATAAACGAGGCTATAAAGAAAAGACATCATTTATCATACATAAGAGTTTCTACTACTATAAATCCATGCCTTTTGTTGTGAAATATGCAAGGATAACTTATCCAAAGTTACTAAACTTAGTCTTCCATAAATATCTTTGAAGAAATATAGAAAAATATTTGAAAGTCATGATTGTGAAGATAAAAGTTAATAAAGACCATCTAGTAGGCCTAGAAGAATATTTTACAACCCAATATAAAAATTGCAAGAAGTTAAATCTTAAGCACTGTGTATTCTATAAAAGGAATATCAAATTTCTTGGATTTATGATCATTCATAAAGAGATAGAGGTTAATACCAAAGATTGAGTATACAGAGGATCCCAGAAGATTGAGTCTATCATATGTATGGAAACACTTAAAAACCTATAAGAGATGTAAAAGTTAACAAGCATAATAACACATTAGTGTATTACTGAGATAGAGTGTATGATTGGGATTTAGGTTAGTTTAGTAGGCCTATCAATTTTTTACAAGCTTGTGTATGTTGCACTCACATAAGAGATTTAAATACTTAAGGAGGGTAAGTCTATTTAAAGTAAGACTTAATCAAGTAAGGAGCAAGAGTCATAATAAAACACCAAATTAGTTATCTAATATAAGTTGGACTAGCTTTTACTAATGATGGTTAGATCCAACTACATTTCAAAAAGGATTACATATAAAAAGGAGACATCTCTAGGTAAATTTCAATGGCTTCTTTTGCTAAACACTCTTAGTGATCTTATTACATACTTAGCACCCTTCAACTTACTAACTTTAATGTTAAAGTTTCGATGTCGAGAACATTCTTGACTTATTAGTATTTGTTTTACAAACCTATCGAGTCGAGATTAACTAAATAAACAAATCATAGATTCAACCTATATTATTTGCTATTATCTATCAGAATCTAAATGAAATCTTCGGATACTCTAATTAAGAGAATCTTTAAAATAGTTAAATTATCACAATATTAGAAAATAACGATGGAAGCCAACGAAAGTAACCTCTCTTTTAATTTCATTAGCATAACTAACACTCCTAAATTCTAGCATATCCTGGAGTAGTTTGAGGACCAAGTAGCTAAAATTATGATGTTGTGAAAACAAATGAGACAATTGTTATAAATGAAAAATACAAGTGGAAGGAACAATCCATATTTCACAACCTTACACCATAGGCTTATACATTGCAATTAGTATTAAATGAACCATTCATATCATATAATCGTTATCCTAAGCTCACATTCCATAACCACCATGAAGGGGAGCCTCATCCACACCCCTTAACCTTGTACTCTAGAATTGTAACCTAGGCCCACACGTTGCAACAACCACTAAGGGGAGCACCATATGCACTCTATAAACTTACATACCTACCAATTGAACATGGAACCTAGGAAGCAATTTTGATAATTGAAAGTTCTGTAGTATTTAAATCTTAATAGAACCATTACCAATAGGAATCTAGATCCCATCCTCGATACTTGTGATACTATATAGAACCCTATTAACCACAAGCATTGTTATACGAAAATTTTGGACCTATATGGCGCTTATGAAACCATAAATTACAATTTTGTTCTCTTCCACATTGATTGAAGTATCACAATCGTAGTTTTAGACTTTGGTTATTACCTCAATATCTACTTTCCGATAACTAGATTTGAGGTTTCTATTACACTTTATCAGTAATAGACTTAAGCCTTGAGACTCGGCATGACTAATATTAATAATCCAAGAAGTGAAGGAAAGTTTAATGGTTTATACCCAATACTTTAGTGATGAAGCTACCAAAATCCTTAGTCCTAATGCAGAGATGGCAATAACAGTCTTCATGAATAAAATCATGCCATACTAACCCTTATGGAACTTAGTGTAGAAAAAACGATGTTCAAGATTTTGAAAAAAGGTGCTACAAAAATGCATAGACTTATAGGATATAGAGCATAAAGTAAGAAGTCCTAACAAGCACAATAAAAACCAAATGAATCAAAGTGTATCAGACACAACATAAAGGATCCCTAATTTTAAAGTATCCCTTAATAGGATTATTGACTACATCTTTAATAGTGACTATGTAGAAAAATTAAAAGAAAGGCCACTAACCCTCCCATGAGAAATAAAAATGTATACTCACTTTTTTATAACGATATTAGACACAATATAAAGAATTATAAGAATCTCACATGGGTAGCCAACGACTTAGCGACACATAAAAGGTTAAGTCACTTTTTAAAAGGAAATTATAGGATTGTGCAAGTTAGGGATAATGAAAGAATAAGCCCTATATGTAGGTAGAAAATTATAGAACCTAAAAAGGAAACACACCCTACTCAAAGGATTATCCATATTACCATTGAAGGTGATTGAAGAGAGTTAAAATCACATTTAAAAAGAAGTCATATAAAGGAAGAACCATAATAAAAAAACATAACCATAACAAGTATGAAAAAAGTATTAAGGTCTCTAATAGTACTTTCAAAGTAGCTGATAATAGGTTTACTGGCTGTAAAAAGTGTATTTGACATTTTTATTTCATTATTTCTTCAAAGATATGGGTATCTTCATAGATAAATTGAGACCTATCACCTCCCAGTTGTTTGGTTTTTGAAATGATCAAATATATATTAAGGGAAAGATCTCTTTGGCCAAGACGTTAGGAACAAGATCAAGGTAGGTAACTAATATGATGAGATTCTACATAGTAAGGATACCTTTTATATATAATGCACTAATTTGTAAGTCATTCTTATGTACAATGCGTGCAATACTATCACCTTATCAACTCATCATAAAGTTCCTAATCTTAAATAGGGCAAGTGAGATATTTGGAGATCAAAAGATAACAAAATAATGTTGTTTTATAACCCTTATGGAAAGAAATATTTCTTGCATCATGAATACATAGAAGTTAGATGTCAGTCACCCAAAAAAATTTCTTATTCCAACACTTAAGCGTTCGTGCTTGGAACTCAATCAATATGATTAGAGTAAGTAAAAAGATAATCTCCTATAAGCTAAATGTCAAACCCCCCTTCTGTTTAATAGAACAAAAGAAAAGAAATTTTGTAATAAAAAAGGCAATAAGTCATAAAAGAGGTGGTAGCCAAACTACTAGTTGTATGCTTTATTAGGGAGGTTGATTATCTTGCATGGCTAGCCAATGTAGTTATGATCAAAACGCTAATGTAAAGTGAAGGATATTAGTTGAATTCACAAACATAAATACATCATGTTATGAAAACAATTACCCCTTATTTAAGATCTAGTAGTCGGTGGATGCAAGTTTAGGACATTAGACCTTAAGCTTTATTAATGCTTACTGAGGGTGTAATTAAATCAAGATAAAAGAGGATAATAAAGAACAGACATATTTTCATTATAAATAAGGTATTTATTACTATAAAGTCATATCTTTCAGTTTGAAAAACGAAGAGATGATTTACAAAAAATTAGTAAGCCTAATCTTTTACAATCAACATAGGAGAAGTATGAAAACATACATGGAGAAGATAATTGTGAAGATAAACTTAATAGGGACTAGATAAGAGATTTGAAAGAATATTTTACAATCATATATAAACATGATTAAAGTTAAACTCTGAAAATATATATTCAGTGTGAGTGTTAACAAATTTTTTACATTCATAATCACCCATATCAGGATAGATATTAACCTTAAAATATTGTGATTATTCTTCTTAAGTTTTGCCAATCACTACTTTTTATATTTAAAGAAACACTATTGATCGTGGTCATAAAATTGAAACATGATTTTTATATAACAATATATTTGATTAATTTAAAACAAAATTAAAGTACATATCCTCCCTTTTAAGGTGTCTGTCACTAAGGCAAGTTTACTTTGATTTTCGCTTTTGATTTTCTAAATTTGTTTTCAAATTCAGTACACAAAATTTGTTGTTTGAGTTCTTAGTTTCTTTTATAGTTTTAATAAGTTATGAAAACTATAAAAAAATAATTTTTTTATTTTTATTTTTTCACAATTTAATTTACTATCAACTAAATATATCATTTAATTTTTCTAATATTAATTATTAATAAAAATAATGAATCAAATTTAATTTTAAATTAAAATAAATTTTAATTTAATAATTATTAGTAAATATAATTTAAATTTAAAATATCCTCAAAATGTATAGACTTCAATTAAAATTTGCTTTAATAATTTAAAGTATATTAAAATAAATATTAATTTATAAGTAAAAATTAATTATTAAATTATTTACTTTAATATAATATAAATATTTTATTGATAATTTATCAATAAATATTATATAGGAGATTAAAATAAATATATTTAATAAATTAATTTATAAAAATAATTTATCGTTAAATTTAATCTAACATATAGTTATTATCAGTAATAAAAATATAATTACATTCATATTAACAAAAAAACAAAAATTTGTTTTTATTTGAAAAAATGCAAACTGAAAACATAAAAGGAGAACTAGAATACATAACATAAAAAATACAAGTGAAGCCAAATAACTCTTAAGTTAAATATTTTATCCTTTCCATACTTTTTACTCTTTCCAATTTTAGGAAACTGTTATTTTACACATTGTAATATATGTGAAATCTCTATTAATTAATAATATTAAGACCATAAAAAATTGATGATTAAAAAGATATTACATTAATTTTGTTTATTGACTAAAGCCAATATAGATACTTTTAATTTATGGAGTATTAATTAATAAAAATTTGTTGCATATAACTTGTCTACACAATTTCCGTAAGTAAGATTGTATCTTATTATGAACTTAAAACCTTGTGTTTAGCTATCGTATATGGAAATGTTGAAAGCAGGGAGCAACTGGTTATAGTTATACTTATTGGCGGAGGAGTTGTATTTTGTTAAAAAAATTAAAACAGATGCGAAATCTTTATTTATTCAGTCATTGGGATCAGTGGGGTGTCCCTGTCCCTGTCCCTGATGGGTATATTGTCCATAGCTTAGCGTATTAACAGGTAGACATTCATTGTAGACGGGTCATTTTCCGTAAATAGCAATTAGTATAACTTGATCTTCTTTAGTTAGGCTGCTTTCTCCACAGTACGTATTTGTGAAGGACTAGTGGACTGCTGTAAGACAACTCGCTGGTCAGGTATATACGTTACTTTGTGATTTAACTATCGGGACAAGCAACTGCAAATCTTACCACCTCAAATCTCTGACGATGGAGACATACTGGATGCCACCAAATGTCCCGAATATCCACTATTGTTCTTTTGCTCTGCAAATCAATCAATCACGCCTAACCTTCTCAGCTAAACATATTGATTCCATTTTTCATCGTCTAGAATCTTGCTCATAAAAAAAGAAAAGAAAATTATGTTGATGTTAAGGATCAGTATATTTATCAGGATTGCCGTGGCTGGGAACCGAAACACTATCCTTGTCTTCCTTTACACCAAGGATACTTTCCCCAAAATCGTGGCTGCCATGGCTGTGTGAAGGGTTACCAACATAACGAATATTGGCAAGTCTATGAGAATGATGCAAGAATAGTGATGGTTTGCACAATCCGTTTAAAGTGCATATGTTACTTCCGATTGTTCACCAACAACATGCAAAACCTCATACGGATGTTAGAAAATCGAGACGAGATCAAATATCAGCTTAAGTAGATATAATGATGACAAATTTTCATTAGTATACCAAAAATGTGGACTAAATATGGCCTGCCAACTGAAAACTGTACTTCCCAGTCATACATGACATAAACTAAATGTTATGAATATCGTATTGGTGCCAAATTTCTTTATAATAAGATATTATATCAGTATTGATCAATACTAATTACTATTTTGGTAGTTTTTAAAAATTATGAAATAATTTATAAATTTTTATAAAATTAAAAATAGTCACTAAATATATTGTACTATATAATTTATAATTTTACATTAACCATGTCTCTAAAAATCATAATAATAAAAATTTGAAATAATAACAATCTATTTATATTACTATTACTTTTCATATATTTCATATATAAATAATAATCATAATTAATACAAAGAAAGATTGTTTAATCATATACAAATATAAACTAAGGATAAGACAAAGTACTTAAAATGTTACAATTTCATCATTTAATAAAGAATAATTACATCAACACATTAAATAGAAAATAAATAAAGTTTCATAACTCCATAAGTATTACAACAAGAGTTCGTGTCAAGTAGCACAACCAACTAGAAACAAAATTTAAAATAAAAACTTTTACAATTAAAAGTTTTATATTTATATTACATACATAGAATTTAACATATGCATCAAAGACAAGTGAAGTTAAAAGAAGAGAAGAAATGAAAAATCTAGAACTTCATTCAATCCAATAGCCACTCAAATTACATTGATTGATACACAATCCTCATAATTGAGATGAACCTGATCATCACCACTAATCGAATTCAATGCACCATTATGATATGTCAATACTTTCTCATCCAAGATTATCTTCCAAGTTATTTTCATCTATCAAACTCAGTTCTTTAGAAACCTAATCTACTAAAAGATTGATTTGGTCAAGGCAAATTGGATCTATATAACTACTTGTTCTATTAAGAGTCCTAGCAAGTAATAAATAAAATTAAATTGTTAAGAAATTATATTCAAATTAATAATAATAATAACATATCTTTCTTGAAGCTTTCAATTGTATCTAATAAAGGCCAAGTCATTCAATTTTTGTGTCTAATCCTTCCTTTTTTTTAGAATGAACGAATTTAAATGTGCTCCAATTTTTTTTCACATCTTGTTGTATCCACACATTGACTCAAAATTTGAATTGCAAACTTTTGTTGTTCTAGAACACCACATCTGATTTGGTCCCCCTAACCAATTGTAAGACAACAAAAATAGCCTTATAAATAAAATAAACTGATGATTAATTTCTAACGAGTAACAAAAGTAGAAAAAATATATACCTTAATTAAGTTTGTCTCTTTGACGAATAGCAATAAGCATCCTAAAATCACTAAAAGCATCCTTATAAACTTACATTTGTGAGTTTAGAAGATATTGCTTCATCTTATAGGCAACAATTGTTATAAAAATTAATAACATTCTCTTATTAACTTTAACTTTCTTTATAAAACTTGGTCTATAATAGACATTAGGATTTAAAAATACCCTAGTTGCAAATAATGGAGAGTAAAGTTGCATTTTTATTTCTCATTAATGATTGCGAAATAAGATGCGTATAAAGAAAGCCTATTTTCATATTAGTCTTGATTGTTTTCTTTGCCCTCTGAATAAAATCATAAAATAATTTATTTGTTGCCTCCTCATCATTATCTCCCAAACAAAGTACTCTTACCAAAAGCTCACAAATTCATATTACAAATTGATATTGAGATCAAAATTCACGATCTTCAAGTACAATTTTAGAAACCTTCACTCTCTGACATTACTTGGCATACTAAGATGTGACCCATTTATTACCTAAAAACATTTACTTCAACTCTTTCTTTATTAGAACAAAACAATTAAGCGACAAAAAATAGTCACAAATCCTATAACAGTAGGACAACATAAATTTCTACCATTAGTGAAATCTTTTCTCATGAAATTTAAGATCCATGCACGATTATAGATGATTTTAGTCACTTTTTTTCCTTTTACACAACTTCATCAATGTGTATTTGGCATCTCCTATATTTTCCAACATCAGGTTAATGCCATATGCAACACAATGAGTCTAATAAATAGAATTATACCTACCTTGCATATTTTTTCTAGCTACTTTGTAAGCAAAATCATTGGTCCAATTTCATTCATAACTTCATTAAATGCCTAAAATAGAATGTCAACATTTTTAACAAGGCTAGAAGCATTAATAGAC
Organism: Erythroxylum plowmanianum; assembly: GCA_025531925.1. Classification (NCBI taxonomy): domain Eukaryota; kingdom Viridiplantae; phylum Streptophyta; class Magnoliopsida; order Malpighiales; family Erythroxylaceae; genus Erythroxylum; species Erythroxylum plowmanianum. The sequence continues at coordinate 13,788,487 of JANVCQ010000009.1, read as the reverse complement.
TTCAAAAACATTCTCCTTTTAGCAGAACAAAAATAAAAAAATTAATAATTGGCTCGTGTCTTCTATTTGTCTAACCATAAATATATGATTGAATGCCATAAGTTGCCCAAATCATTATTCTTTTATCCAAATAACTATTTATTTCATAAACAAAACTGCTCAAAAGTTTACCTTTGTAATCATCAATTAAAGGAGCTTTATATCATAGAACGTAAGCAATAATAGCATCCATTATAGGCTATAGGCTAATACTAATAAGATTGGGCAGTATTGAATAATATACCTGAATCATACCACTATCTAGTCATTGTTATATCCACATTATAAGTCACTTTTTTAGATTATAAAGGACTACTGATTAAAGATTGAGTTTCAAGAGTTATTTGTGATGCAAACAAGTTAGACACAAGTCTTCTTCTCTTCTTGACATTAGGTGCAATATTCCCTTCTTGTTGGGTACGAAAACCATCTTCAATATCCTTAATATCATCTTGACCATCAGAAAAAGAACTTTCACTATCAATTTTGTAGTTCAATATTTGCCTTCTATCTTTCTCATGTTGATACTTTTCAAGTCATTTGCTATTTCACGTCATGTCTCACTTTCTTACAAGGCTCCACATCACTTTCCCTACCTTTAAAATGTTTGTTGCAAAACAAGCAAATAATATGATTGTTCCCTCGGTCCTTCCAGGAACCAATCTAGTATGATTGAAGCTGGATTATCAAATCTTCCTAAACTGAAGCAATTGAATTATCAAGAGTACTTAAATTTTCATCCATTTATTTGTAACATAATTAAGGACATACGTCAAAATTAAATTAATAATGTAGAGGCAACAATTTGAATGTGGAATAGACATGCTAAAAAGTCAAAAGAATAATTCCAAAATACAAATTGTAACATTCAACACTTAATAGACTCAAATACTAAAATAGATATCATTTCTAAAATGACATATGTCTAAGGACATAAAATAGATAACTCCATAATAAAATATCTCTAAACGTCACAAAAGTTACTAATAAAGATAATTTCAAGGTGGCGAAATTAAATAAAAATTTAAAAAATTAATATAAATTAAATGGAATTTGATTTCATCAACAAAACTCCAATATGATAAAAAAACCATACATGAATAAGAAAACCATCCATGTAGATATTATAGCTTCAATCCTTGCTATTTTAACTTGAATTTTCAAGATGTATCATAATATCAGTTATTTTAATATGATATAAGCTACCCTAAAAAATATGAAAGAGAGGAAAATTTTCACAAAAAGAGATTTATAACATTAAATCAAGCAAAATTTGTGATTTAAGTCAATCTTTATATTTCCCAATATCTACAAGACATTAATATAAACATTTATTTAAATATTTACAATTTCACATTATATTAGACTGATGAATTATGAGTATACGCATAAAAAATCTTAGAAATCATTTTAATGTAATCATGAAAAAGTTAAAATACTTTTAGTTCAATATAATTATAGAAAAATTCAATTACCTATTATGTTTAATACAAATACAGAAAATTAAATTACCTTATATTTAACTACTAATTTCTATGCACTTAGTAATAAAATGATTAATTATTAATACATCATTCAAAGCATACATAATATAGTAATGAAATGATTAATTATTAATGTTTCAAAGTAAAAAAACAAAAAGAAAGAGGCTATATGATTTATAAACCGTAATTGATTAATAAATTTTCAAACCTCAAATCAATTGATTTAATTCCCTTAATTGACAATTATTGAAGCCTAAAAGAGAAAACGCAAAAAAGGCTTATTTAAGAAAAAACAAAAATAACACTATCATTAGTTCTAATTAAATAACACAGTGAACCTATCCTACTACTTTTAGTCAACTCTAGCGGTAGAAAGTTGAATTTCACTTGTCGCGTATTCCTTTTGCTTACCACATCCCAGAGAGAGAAAGTGATCGTCGTTTCAAGGTTTAATGATTGGGCTGATCAGGCTACCGTCTTCAAAATAGCCGCGGTCTTCTTACCGAGAGGCGGCCCCTGATCCCACTTATCACAATATCAATATGATTAACCCACTTGACGATTCGGCTACTGTGTGTGAGATGGATGAAGTAGAGCAAGGGTTTGATGCTGTGGTCAAATCAAAGAACCTTTTAAAGGATGATCTGTTGTCCCTGAAATATTCTGGAGGTAAAAAAACCAATACCATATTTCCAAATGAAGAATGCTTTAATGGCCAATATTGAGAGCCCTTGGAATAACACGATTATAATCAAACTTCTTGGGAAAAGTTTTGGTTTCTATTTTTTGTCCTCGAATCTTCATCAGCTCTGGAAACCCAAGGGTAATATGGAGATTGTGGTTCTAGAGAATGATTATTTCTGGGTTAAATTCTCGAATAGGTAAGATAAAGAGTTTGCTTTGAATCTAGGACTCTGGATGATTCAATACTACTACTTGACAGTGATGGATTGGATACTAGGTTTCTCTCCTACTGAAGTGGTGATTAATAAAGTTTGGGCCTAGATTCGATTCCTAGAAATACCTATGGAATTCTATAACATTGATGTGCTATGTGCACTTGCCAGTGTAGTAGGTAAGCCAATTAGGGTAGACATTAATGCTCTAAAGGTAGGAAGAGGCAAATTCGCTAGAATGTGCATGGAGCTTGGTTTGACAAAGCCCCTTGTACCAAGTATGTTCGTGGATGGGAAAAAGTATAGAATTGAGTATGAGGGTCTTCATCATATTTGCTTTAACTGTGGCATATATGGGCATGTCAAAGATAATTGTTTGATAGAGGAGGAGATAAAAATTGTCTAAGAAACAACGGATGCAGGGGTAGGTGAGATGGCAAAAACGGTTGAGAATGTAGAACCACATCAATTGCATAGGGAATGGATGATGGTGCAAAAAAAGCGTAATGCTAGTGTTCATGGAAAAAAAGACGGTAGGAAATCAACTAGAGGTGAAGGCTGAAACAGGTTTGCGGGTCTTGCTGATGAAATGGAGGAAGCTGAATTTGAAAGAACTCATGAAGTGTAGGTTGCATGTTGCCGTTTTGCACCCATAATGGGTCTTATAGTCATCTGGTCTAAATAACTACTACCGGTAGTTATTCCCAGATGATCTATAGATATAAAGCAACGGTTATGAACACAAGGAATATATGTGTATTTTGGATTTTGCAGATAACTTCTTGGTTCGTCGTTCCTTAACCGGTGGAAACCTAAACAAGCATCAAGTATGTATGTTTGTTTTTCCATGCATATAATCGATCCTATAGTTTATGATATGTTCATATATATCTTACATTGGTATCAGAGCATCTTTGGTTGTGTTTTGTTTATATGCATGCTAAGAAATCTGTGTTATACTTTGATATGAATGTCGTCAAACATTGCCTTTGTTTCTGCTAGTTTCTTCTCTTTCTAAACTTTATCCATGAAAGCATGATTTGTTGAGTTTTTTTTGTTTCAAATGGCCAACGTCGTTGTTAGAGAATGCATGAAAAGTAAAAATGCTTATATTGCGTTGGTAACATTTCATTCGTCTGAATCTGCTGTGGAGTTTTAGATATTATGGATTCAAAGTTTTTTTTGTTAAAGTTTCTCCACTGTTATTCAAAACCCGATGAGTTTTCGATGTTTTTATTGTTATGGGTGTTTGTTGTGTTGTACGTATGCCCGTGATCATGCTTGAAGTAGTATCCGTATGAAAAAAAAAAAACCAAAGAAAGAAACGTAGGAGGAAGAAGACGCTTGTTCCTGGATAAAAAGTAGACTTTCGTATAAACGACGTGGGCAAAGAAAAAAGAAGAGGCACGTGGCCTTTCTCAAGAGATTAGTGGCTACTGCACTTGTCCTAATAATAGTTTAATGTTTGAGTTTTTCCAAAAGCAGTAGCATATGCCACGGTTTATATGTATGTCTAATAAGACAAAATTAATTAATGCTTTTGTGAGACTAGCGTGATGACCAGACGATACTAGTTAATGCTTTTGTGTTACTTTCATATGCATATATGTATATCTCCATATGTAATATACATTTGTAATATAAACACCATAAGGATTATAAATATAATATAAAGCATTAGTAAGTTTCTAATTCATTAGAATTATATATATATATATATATAAACTAACTAACTAATTTGTTTAGTTAAATAACTTTAGAAATAAACTAATTTCGTTGGTTTATTTTCTAATTAACTCAATACTAATTTGTTTAGTGAAAATGAGATTACCCATAGAAATAAACTATTTTGTTGGTTTATTTTTAATTGGAGACATTCTATTTTTTTTCATTAAAATATTTTTTTTTAATTTATTTAGAAATTAGTTTCTAATTAAACCAAGATAATTGATTAGTTCAATTATAAGGTCAATTAGAAAAAAGTGTCTAATTAATTAGAGTTTTTTTTATTAGTTCAATAAATTGTTGATAAACAATATAATACAAAATAATAAATTAAAATTATTTCCATATGTGAGCATAAGTTCGCTAAGTGTTAGAAAAAAAATAATTTGTTATTTTTTTTTAATACTCTCCTGATTCCTGAAAATTTGTTTTTCAGGACAATGCCTATTATTAAGCAAACACGTAAGCTTATTCGATGTGAGGCACAGAAGAGACGAATTTGCAGCATGTATGTGCAGTTAG
>JANVCQ010000009.1:13766835-13783721 GCA_025531925.1 Erythroxylum plowmanianum | reverse complement strand
AGTTCATACATTTCTAAGATTATTATTATTTGATTGTCATCAAAATTAATAGAAGTGAAGTCTTCTTAACTTAACAGCTAATTGATCGTCAGGTTGATAATGTTGTGTTGAATAATTGGGAGCGATATTCTCATCCTTGTACATCTTTACAACTCTTAGAAGAGGCGGGAAAAGATTTTAATAGAGAAATTTTCGATAATATTTTTCGACGAAAGAGGCGTTTGTTGGCTCAAATTTAGGGAATTCATGAAGCAAATCCCGACCAGTAGAACAATCAATTGAATTTGTTCGAAAAAGAGCTCTTTGCTGAGCTTAATGATGCTTTAAAGCAGGAAGAAATTCCTTGGTTTCAGAAAAGCAGATACCAAACTTTAATTTCCGATGACCGTAACACCAAAATTTTCCACGCAACTACGATGGTTAGGCGAAGAAGGAACAAGATAGTAAAGTTAAAAGCGAGTGATGAGGATGATTGGTGTTCAGACACTGATGTGATTAAACATTATGTTAAAACATTTTACAACGAATTGTTCTGTATGGAAGAGGGTACAAGTGATAGTTAAATTTGTACGAGGCACCATCGGTTTGACAATGAGATAAGTGTTTACTTGGGGAGACCGTTTTCTAACGAGGAGGTTAGAGTAGCTTTAAATGCGGGGTAATTACACCAGTTCCTAACAAATTTCAACCAACATTTTTCAAAAAATACTGGAATGTAGTGGGGTACTCGGTGATAAAAATGGTTCAAGAGGCGTTTCGAGTTGGTGATGTTGATGAAAAAGTGGCGGAGGCTTTAGTTGTTGTTATCCTAAAGGAATAAAATCCGGACCGACTAGCTAAATTTTGCCCAATTAGTTTGTGTAATGTCATTTATAAGATAATCACTAAGGTGATGGTTAGTAGGCTCTACCCTTTTCTTGATGGCATTGTTCACCCAGCTCAAAGTAGCTTCATTCTGGGCTGAAGCACTACTGACAACATTATTATGGTTCTTGAGTTGATGCACTACATTAGAAAGTCAAAAAGTAAATAGGGGAGGATGTCGTTAAAAATAGATATTGAAAAAGCTTATGATAAGATCAATTGGGATTTCTTGCGTGGTACTATTCTTGACTTTGACTTTTCTCCTAATTGTGATAATTTGATAATGAAGTGTATTGGGCAAACGAATATGTCTGTCGTCTGGAATGGTGAGCGGCTTCCATCGTTTAATCCAAAATCGGGAATCCGACAGGGAGACCCTCTTTCACCATATTTATTTGTTTTATGTATGTAGAATCTTGTCAAGTTGATAAACTAAGAGGTGTCAGAGAGGAGATGGAAGCCGGTTTCATGTTCTAGAGGCGAGCCTCGTATTTCTCACTTATTTTTTGCAGATGACATAATTTTATGTTCGAAAGCAACTACAGCTCAAACACGTCAAATTCGTGGTGTGTTGGATCGTTTTTGTGCTACCTCCGGTATGTGTGATAGTGTCTCTAAAACAAAAGTTTTCTTTGCTACTGGTACTGCGGGTAACTCGAGAGTTGCAATTAAGGGTATGTTTGGTATTAAAGGAACAAATGATATGAGTAAGTATTTAAGTTTTCCTCTTGGTGATGGTGCTCAGTGGAAAGGCCAATTTGATGTAATTTGTCAGAAAGTTTGAAATAAATTGAGCTCATGAAAATCTAAACTTTTGAACTTTGCTGAGAGAGTTACCTTTGCCAAAGCTACGGTAAATACTATCCCAGTTTATTGGATGCAAACTGCTTGGTTGCCAAGGCATATCTGTGATACTTTGGATGCTTACACCAGACAATTTATTTGGAGTTCCAAGGGAAATGCATTGAGTTTACATTTGGTGGCTTGGGAGAATGTGTTACTTCCAAAAAAGCTTAGAGGTTTAGGCTTGAGAGATTGTATGACTACTGCCATGCTTGGTAAGCTTTTGTGGGCTTTGTTAGATAATTCTGAGGCCTTTTGGGCACAAGTTATTATCTCTAAATACCTAAGAGGGAAGGATATATTGAATTTGCATAGGTGTAGTGGAGGATCACCGGTTTGGCGTGCTATCGTCAACGTGATGTGTGAGCTCGATGGTGGTTTTCGATATTAAATCAGTGATGGGACATTAATTTCTTTTTGGCACGATGTGTGGCAGGGTTCAGAAAGGTTGAAAGAGTTAGTCGGTTTGGTTCATGAAGAGCATGAGGACTACATGGTGTCAAATTTGTTAGATTCATATGGTAATTGGTGTTTGGATCCGCTCAAGACGGTTGTCTCGAACGAAATTCGTAATTCTTTACTCGAAATCGTGTTATGTGGGGAGGAGCTACAGATGGGGTATTCAGTAAAAAGTGGCTTTCAGTGGCTATTAAAAGAATCGAGAATGTTAAATATTGCACAATCAAAGATTAATTGGAGTTGGATTTGGAGGATTCAAGGACCAGAGAAGCTTAGGATGGCAGTGTGGCTTATGTGGCATGGCAGATTACATGCTCAAATGTTGAGGCACTAGATAAAGTTAACCAGTTCTGACATTTTTCTGCATTGCAATTGAGAACCGGAGACTATCAAACATGTTATGTGGTCCTGCCCCCAAAGTCCGAGTAATTTGGGAGTTTGTGTTTGGGTCAGGCAATTTTTTTGCCTTTTTTCTCTTGATTTTAAGGATTGGATTAAATATTTTATTATAAAATCTTCGCACAATGGGTCGAGTGATTGAGATATTAAATTTGGAGCATATATTTGGGCAATTTGGAGGCTTCGTAACCAGGAAGTGATTGATGGAAAAATTTTATATAAACATGCTCAAATGACATGGACTTGGCAAGTTATTCATGATTTTGTTTGTTGTTTTGCCTTAGATCATACTTCTAATAATCAGAAGGTTAAATGGGTGAAGTGGGTGCCTCCCACTAGTGAATTTGTGGTTCTCAATGTGAATGGAAGTTCTATTGGAAATCCGGGTCCGGTGGGTATTGGTGGTGTAATTCGAAATGAGCAACGAGCTTGGTTGGGCATCAATTGAGTATAGTTCGAATATGAAGACTAAACTTCTAGTTATTAAAAGAGGACTGATTTTAGTTTGGGACAATAGATTTCGGAAAATTTTTCTCTGGTCAGATTCTAAAGAGGCTTTGAGATTTTTGGAAGGAAGGATGGGTGACACATTGTCATGCAAATGTAATCTATGACATCAAAGTTTTGTTGCAAAGAGATTGGTATGTGAAAATGGACCATTTGCTTCGAGAAAGAAATTCGGTTGCAGACCATCTCACAAAGCTAGGGGGAAGTTCTAGTACTAATGAGGATCAAGTTCTGGACTTGCCACCAGCTTCTGCTTCTCTTCTACTGCTGAAAGATGCATCTGGTACTTTGTATTTAAGGGCTGATTTGTGTTTGTTTGCATTTGTCCTTTCCCATCTATAAAAAAAAAGTGAACCTATCCTACAGTCACATGACAACACAAGAAGTCCGCAATATAAGGCCACATCACAACACCATAGTATACTACTCACATTGTCACAGAAGTGCACAACACAACACCCACACAAATGATTTATCCCAGTCGAGAGCAGCATTGCAGTAGACAGCAAATCCACGATGAGCAGGCAATCGCAATCAATGTTACCAATATCGTATCGGATTGAGTTTTGATATGATACTATACCGGTATCGGTTAATATCGAGTACCATTTTGGGTAATTTTTTAAATTTATAAAATAGTTCCTGAATTTTTTTAAAATTACAAAATATTTCATTGTCATATTGTATATTTGTACTGTATATTTTTAACTATGTCTCCAGAAATCGTAATAATAATAAAAATCACAATTTTAATTAAATTTATAAAATTAATTTAATAATTATTAATAAATATAATTAAATTTAAAATATATTTTTAAAAATGTAAACTTAAAATAAATTTTGATTTAACAATTACAATTTTATAAAATAAATAGTAATTTATAAATAATAATTTATAAATTATTTATTTTAAAAAATAAAATATTTTTATTAATACTTTATTAATAAATATTATATAAAATATTAAAATAAATTTAAATAAAAATAATTTATTTTTATGTTTTATTTAATTTATAATTATTATTAATAATAAAATATTTATTATTATTTAAAAAAATTAAAATTCATAATAATTATAAAAGTTGAAATAAATAAAATAACTAATTAAAAAAACTTTGAAAAAATGGGGAAGGAGAGGTAAGGGAGAGGGTGTGAGATTTTAAATTTTTCTAAAAATTTTGCAAAAATGTCTCCTTATTTTTTAAAAATTCCAATATCAGTTGATATTTGACTGATATTTTGAATAACGACCAGTACTAACTGGTACTATCCAAAATGAGCCAATACTGACCAATATTTAAACCCAATATACCAATCTTTTATTTTATACTAGTATTTATATCACTTATCAGAGTCACAAAAGGATGTAGTTGGAGCCGGAAAGTCAGAAGGGATAGACTCACAAAGCAGAGGAAGAGAGAAAACGTGTAGAGTGATTGTGAGGAGTAAGAGTGACTAAGTGAAAAGGGTGGGCAGGTTTAGATGAAAGGTACGTTTAAGTTATTTTTTTCCATTTTAGTCCTCGTATTTTGTCAAATTTACAAATTAGGATCTTTTTTAATGGACATTTTGAGTATCAGTACAAAATTAATTATTATTGTATCATTTTTTGATTGAAAAGATTTTGTCATATTTTATCATTTCATAAATATACGCTAGGGTTTTATCGATATATCTATTTCAAGTTAATGCAACTCTTTTGTGATGCCCTAATACCTCCTGGGAGGATACGAGATGCCACGCAGACAACATAACATACATGCATACAGAATCGAGACAAAACCAAAACATACGAAACATTCATCATGCATTCTCAATAACTCAAAACAGAAGCAATTCAGAGCAAACATACATCATAATACACTAAGCTTAATACAACTTGTTCCAAACTAGAACCAACCTAAATTAAGGTTATTACAAACCTTCAAATAAATCCAAAATCATATACATCAAAGACAAGCCAAAAGTAAACTCCAAAAATACAATTTTAACAAAACAAGACTCAGACTCTATTAGTCATTGTGGTTGACTCGTCTCAATCCTTATGTCCTTCTCTTTGAACTACACGGGACAAATCCACTGTGCTAAGCATATAGCTTAGTGAGTAATAACTAATCTATGCATAAACTGACAACTAATTATACACAATCATGATATATTAGAAGCATGCATTAACAGTTTATCGGAAAGAACAATTGAAACATATTATATTAGAAACATATTATATTAGATCTCAGACAGATTGTATAGAAAACAGAACTGAATCTCAAAAGAGGGTATAAACCCTTCATAATCAGAATAAAATTTCTTTGTTTATATCAGAGTCAGACAGAAATCAGAATATAAAACCATATGACTGTTAAATCCATTTACAGAAGTAGGTAACGGGACTTATACAGGAGAGATCGAAGTCCCGACACTAAAGTGTCTAGAATAGACCGAAGTTTCGACACCGTAGTGTCATTAATAGAAGACACCGGAGTGCCATTAACAAAAGACATCGAAGTTCCATTAACAAATGACACCAAAGTGTCATTAATAGAAGACACCAAAGTGCCATTAACAGAAGACACCGAAGTGTTACAGAAGCACTTGCAGACCCTTCTAGCCATGCCTATTTACCCACGACTAGGACTGAACAATTTTAAAACCAAACAAATTCATTTCATACTCAACATAATTAGCCAATTATTGCTTTCATGCCAAAACTCAAACATATCAATCTGACAACTTTGCAAATCATTTAATGGATTAAAGTCAATAGCAAACAAATCAGTCAAAGCAAAACCATCAAAACTTCTTACTGAATTACTTACATATACTCAAAGATCACTACAAACATTTACTTACAAATGAGTTCATCTAAATTACTTACAGAATTTCTTACTAGATTACCTACAAAAAAATTACCGTCTAAATTACTTACTAGATTACTTATTAAAGCTCCCTGTTTGCTTATTGCCTCGAAGTCCCAGCAATATCTAGAATCAGTCACTCTAAGGGTTCCTCTAAAACATTCAGTACAAGCATATATTACTATTAAACATAATATGAATTTAATTATGCACACTCATGTATACTGAATATGTATGATGCATGTTCATGACAAATTATTGGTTTCTTATCCTTAATCTTGTTACATCATCAACCATGTGAAACCATACTCAATTTTCTCAATCCAGATTTATTTCACATTCAACTTCCGGGTCCACTTTGCTCAATTATTCTCATCAGGAAGGTGAGGTAGGTAGGGAATACTTCCTTCTAGAAAGTTATCCCTCTTTGTCTTAGGTTTCTAATGACACAAGGTTCATCCAATTTGGTTTAGTATTTTGAAAGTTATACTCAAAAGATTTTGGACTATTCTTACACTTCAGTAGAATTCTTATCTCAACTTCCAATCATATTATAAAATTCTTAGAGACAGAATTAGAATTTAATCTCTTCATACAATTTTTATCCTTATGTCTCTAGTTTACTCCAAGTTAAAAATCACTCCATTCAAATAACTATAGAGAAAGTTATGCCCAAAATACTGAAGCATATTCAAGCTGTTAGGAAACTTTACCACGACGAACTTTCCAGAGAGCAAATTTCCTCGCAATTTTCTTAAAAGTTTGTCGTGGCAAACTCAAGAGTTGGCTGCGACGAACTTTCATAAAAATAAAATCCTTCTAGTTGGTCATGTCCAAACTTCCCAAATCTTACACTTCAATGTTATTCAGTGAACGCATATAATACTTAACCCAACTCTTTTACTTCCATTTCAGCTCATCACAACTTAAACAAATCAAAAGCAAGATGAAACACAAACATCAAAACAAAAATCATTTACGTATTTCATCATGTTCTTCTTTCTCACTACTGCATTTTTGTTCTATTTTCTCTCTCTACTATATTTTCTTTCTATCTTTCATTTGATGCTTTTCTTTTTACTATTCTCCATGCTTTCATTTCATTTAACTCCTTTCTATACTAAGATCTCACCAAATCCTATAAACAACTTCTGCACAAACTCTATACAATCGGTAATACACTTCCACTGCTCAATAATATCAACTCATCTCTCTCATCACTGTCACTGAATTTGCTTTATACACAACTCATGCATGTATTTAATCCCAACACTATCACAACATCATAATCATTCACAGAGCTTAGAAACTTAACATTTCACTTACCTTGCTTTCAAAAAATCACCAACAGAGAGATTTCGATGATGAAGGTTCAGTAACTTTTGGTGAAGACCAAACAAATCCGAAAATGAAAACAACAAGGAGCTTCAATAACTTTGCCTTACACAACTTGTGATACGTGTGTTACTTACATCTTGCCATGTGTCACCATGCATGCAAGTCATTTGTCAATCTTTAATCAATCCACATGTCATCATGCATGTAAGCCATTTGTTAATCTTTAATCAGTCCACATGTCACACTAGGATTGGTCCAAATTTTAAGATTTTTTTCAACAATTCACCAAAAATTCCAAAATAATACTAATAGTCTCTGAATAAATTTTCCACAATTTATTCACATTTTATAAATCCATTTTACCTGAAATATGTAAATGAAAACGTATATATGTATCAAAAATACATATGCACTTATCAGCGAAAACTCAATTATGCAAAGCATAAAGTGCACTGAAATTCTTAAATTTTTCTAACCCCTAACTTAGGGTGTTACAATTCTTCCCTCCTTAAGAAATTTCGTCCTCGAAATTTATACCTAATCCGAATAGTTGCATCACTAAACATAACATACTCTTTATCAACATTTCTCCAACACACACATATATATGAGTGGATCTAGGATCAATCAATGTATGCATGTCAAAATCAAAGGGAGAAACAATACCAGCACTGACTTCAAGCGCGTCTTGATCCTCATGAACTTTCAATGCATAAGCTTGAGCCGAAGTAAAAGGCACAGCTGGTTGATCCACAGTTTCCGATTGAGTACCCAGATTAAGTCTATGCTGACTAGATCCTCCTCGTCCTTTACCACATCCTTTGTTCCCAACAGATGCATGAAAGACCTCCCTACTGGCTTGTGACATCTAAGACTGTCATAGAGGGCAGTTGGCTATCAAGTGCTCCTACATGCACCCGTGGCCCTCCTACAAACACCCCAATGATGTATAGAGCAACGAGGGCACTTTGGGGCACCATAACCTCAGTCTTTAGAGGAACCCCTATTAGAAACAGTCGATGAGGGAAAGTTTTGTCGTTTTCCCTAAGTCTTGGATCTCTGGGTAACTTCCGGTGCAAGGAAAGTACTTTTTCAACTTTGTTTTCTCGAGGACTGACCTCTCCTAACAAAGTTCTTACGTTGATTCCATTCTCTTCTAATCATCTCTTACCTTTCAATTTTCATATGAGTCTGCACTAAAGCATCTCCCTGAGCTGGAAGAGGGGGTGACATGTCAGCTTCTCCTTGCTTGTCTCCAGAAGGTCCAGATATCACTGGACAAGGTCGCTCAGGATTATTACTCTCAACAACCTCGTCAACAACTTCACGAGATCTATCCATCTTTAGTTCTAAAATCAAAACATGGGACAACCGCATTAGGCTAAACACAATTCTTACACTCAAGTATAAGCAGTAGTTAAGCGCTGGTTAAACCAGAATCGCCTAAACCATGCTCTGATATCAAAAAGATGTGACGCCCTAATAACCCCTGGGAGGATATGGGATGCCATGCAGACAACATAACATACATGCATACAGAATCGAGACAAAACCAAAACATATGAAACATTCATTATATATTCTCAATAGCTCAAAACAGAAACAATTCAGAGCAAACATACATCATAATACACTAAGCTTAATACAACTTGTTCCAAACTAGAACCAGCCTAAATTAAGATTGTTGCAAACTTTTAAATAAATCCAAAGTCATATACATCAAAGACAAGTCAAAAATAAACTTCAAAAATACAATTTTAACAAAACAAGACTCAGACTCCATTAGCTATTGTGGTTGACTCGTCCCAGTCCTTATGTCCTTCTCTTTGAACCTACATGGAGCAAATCCACCATGCTAAGTATATAGTTTAGTGAGTAATAACTAATCTATGCATAAACTGACAACTAATTATACATAATCATGATATATCAGAAGCATGCATTAACAGTTTATCGAAAGAACAATTCAAACATATTATATTGAATCTCAAATAGATTGTACAGAAAACAGAACTAAGTCTCAAAAGAGAGTATAAACCCTTCATAATCAGAATACAATTTCTTGGTTTATATCAGAGTCAGACAGAAATCAAAATATAAAATCATATGACTATTAAATCCATTTACAGAAGTGGGTAACGGAACTTATATAGGAGAGACCAAAGTCTCGACACCGAAGTATCCAGAAGAGACCGAAGTCCCAACATCGAAGCGTCATTAATAGAAGACACCGGAGTGCCAGTAAAAGAAGACACCGGAGTGCCATTAACAGAAGACATCGAAGTGTCATTAATAGAAGACATCGAAGTGTCATTATTATTACAATATTAATAATTATATTGTAATATTATTTTAATTAATTATATTGTAATTAATTAATAATTATATTGGAATATTATTTTAGTTAATTATTTTGTAATTAATTAATTACAATAAAATGTAATATTATTTTAATTAATTAAATAAGTAATTATATTTTAATTAATTATATTGTAAAATTATTTTAATTGATTAATTAATTAATTATATTTTAATTATACATAATTGTTAAAAAGATTAAAAAGTAGAAGAATGAATTGCCGCGTTACTAAAAAATATTTTTCATTCCTTTTATATTTTAGAGGTATCGAATATTTTCCAAAAGTTAAATATCAAAATACTATCCTTACAATAATAATATAAATCAACCCTTTTTCATTGCTTACCTATTTAACCTTTTCCAAAAACATCAACCAGGCCCCGACTCTTTAGCATCAGCCCAAATCCAAAAACCGTAGATGTCTTATTATCATTTACTATCATGTATCCATGATTAAATATTGATGCAGTATATTGAAAATTGGATCAAACTATGACGTGTAAACACATTATCCAAAGGAAAGGGGATATGCCTAAGTGGCAGCATTCTAGTGGAGGAAACGATTGACTTTAGTTTCCAAGATGAGATATTTCTTGAGTGAGAACTGAGAACATAGAAAAACTGTGTTCATTAATTCAAAGCCTCTCAATCTCACCGGTCATTCTTTTCTTTTTCTGCCAAAGTTAGTGTCAGAACATGGCGAGCTGCAGCATGGCGTCGGCTGCTTCAGGTTTTGTGTTGACACCTAATGTTGCAAACAACACAAACTCAGGTTCCAAGACCAACATGGTTATTTTCTCTTACAAGTTCGACGCCAGAAGTTCCAGACTTGTGGTAAAAGCCTGCGATGAAGGTCCAGCACCACCTACCACGGCTGCTCCGACGGCAGAACCTGAAGCTCCAAAACCCAAGCCACCGCCAATTGGACCCAAGAGAGGAACCAAGGTAAAGTTGCCGCCTTGTCACAGTTTCGTATTTGAAAACAAGTGCTCAAGGTATAGTCGCCATGTAAGGCGATCGAAAGTTGGAGACTATACTTTTCCTTTCTTTCCCATCTGTGAAAGTTTTGCAACTTCGTACTCTGCTGAGTGCTAAAAATCTTAAATTTAAGGTGCTATTAGTATTGGTTGGTCTTCCTTATGATACCTGAGAAGCATATAATATTCTTTGCATAACCTGTGTATTAAATACCGTCCAGTCGGTTTCCATAGCCTTCATATTTGAGTGAATAATTAAGCACATTAAGATTGATGGCAAGATAATGCTTCATACCAGTTGAGGGGGAAAAAACAGAAAGATGATTATATCTATAGCTTATTATTACAGAGACAGATATGAAAGATGACGTTGGTTCTTAATGACGTCGCAGGACAATGTCACTGGGGAAGAATTTCATTTTAGTTAAGTCTTGCATAAAATTGATATGCTTGCAGTTTACGGAGAGCTTGTGTTTCTCTTCAGGTTAAGATTCTACGGAGGGAGTCCTACTGGTTCAATGGCATTGGATCTGTTGTAGCTGTTGATCAGGTCAGATATTTCTTATTTCTGTCATGTCCTTTTACGAGTATATTTCTTGATTCTCAACTTCCAACTTTATTGGACAGGATCCCAAGACTCGGTATCCAGTTGTTGTTCGATTCGACAAGGTTAATTATGCAAATGTATCTACGAACAACTATGCGTTGGATGAAATCGCAGAAGTTAAATGAGTGTGAATCAGTCTGTGTTTATTATAATTTTGAAGTTGATATTATTATTATTATCCTACTCTCGAAGCTTACTTCTGTCTCTGTTTATGAATGCTTATCATACTCCTTAGTGATTCTGCCTTATTTCTTCTCGTTTTCAGTAACTGCTCATTTGGAGTTTGTTCAACCAACAGTGTGATTACCTATAGGTTCAAAGAGTGCTAGTCGATTCGAAAGAAAACATTTTCTGTAACTCTATAACTGAAACTGTAAGCAAAACAGAACTGACTCCTTTCACTTAGATTTGAACCTAATATATAGATAGAAGTACCTCCTACCTTCAAAAAATCAATCCAAACTCCAGTAAAGGACCAGCAACATGGCATAGCTAACAGCTTGTGCGTCTAAGCCTGCAAAACTAAGGCCAGTATTGCTATAAACATGAAGATAAAGTTGCTTCAGTACAAGCCTTAACAAAGGCCAAATTCAAAATCAACAACTACTGAGTACAGTTCTTGGTGAGATGCCCATTGCTCGCGTGTTTGTCCTATCGTTGAAATCGTTTCTTTGTCCTACCATGATCTAAACATAACAAGAGCAAAATTTTAAGAGCCTTTTCTGCTGATAAGGCCTCAAATGAAAGCTAAACAAGAATTTGAAGAAAAAAATTGCAAAAATATGATACTAGAACAGAAGTACAAGTACCATCCAAAATCCAAGATGGAACCCAACTTCCCCTAAAGAACCCTTCCATCCATGCCATCAAGAAGACCCGACCACATTCCCTTTACTGGTGGCAGCTGAGCCACAAAAGCATTCCAAGGAGGATAACCAACCCCGCTACCACGAACACGACCATCCAAACGTAGTGATAAATACCTGTAAAATAAACACCAGTAAGGAAGTTTCTTAAGACAAACATCAACATAATTTTCAGATGAGAAAATAGGAAAAGGAAATGGTCTGTAAAGATTATAGGCATGCTCCACATTCCTGTCATAGAGTAGTGATGCAGTACATTCATAAAACTCATGGCGTAGCAAGTTATGGTATTCACTAATTCACACTACAGAAGAAATTGTTGTATATGTTGGTAGTTGGTACAATGAATAATTGCACAGCAAAAGGCATACACAGGGGATTCAGGGGATATGCCAGCAAGTTTCTTTTGTTCATCCAACCACCTGCCCATAGAATTGTAAAGGAAATGAGAGGAAGGGAGAGACAAAGAGAATTTTGAAAGAAACTAAAACAACTTTCTTTCTTACGTAGACCACTCAGTAACGTATACAGGAGCCAGCTGCCAGAGTCTCTTCCTTCTTACCGTTAGTTCCTTCATCTCCTCACTCTCATCAAACTCAAAAGTGGGCAAATTATCATCCGTAGCAAAGGGCACCACAAGCACCCCTCTCTCCAGCAGACTCTGAGTGAAGGGCTCACTTTGTCTAAAAGACTCCAGAATGAATGGTGATGGACCAGCGCAGATTACAAGACGAGCAGCACCTCTCAAGGAGCCAAGTGGTACAATCCTATTCTCGGCCACCCGCAGCTTCAGATTTGAAAGGCTTTCCTCCCTTGAAAGCTTAGCCAACTGTGCTTTCTTAGCGTTATCTTCCCTAGAATATAGGAATGCAAATATAGACACTGCTCCAATGTCTATGCCAAGACCTTTCAATATTTCGGTAACCTCAGCTGCTCTGGATGGATTATTTAGAGCGGCAATCAATTGTGTAGTTGCGATCAATCCTCCAAGAGCGCCACTTGCAATAAAAGCTAGATAAAAGAACATCCGAACAGATCGAAATGGAGAGATAACTTCACTCCTTATCTTTGCTGCGGAGCTGAAGAACAAAATAAAGAATGATTACAAGGAAGCTCCACTGGTAAAAAGAACCTGATAGGAGAAGCGTTGAGTAACACAGCAAAGTCAGAGAGGAAATAGCGAAGATTCAGAATAAGTTTTAAAAAGCTAATCACTTTAAAAGAACCTGAAAGGAGAAGCATTGAGTAACACAGCAAAGTCGAAGAGGAAATTGAGAAGAATCAGAAAAAAAATTTAAAATGCTAATCACTTCCTAAAGATAGTAAATTCCATAAGCATTGTTTCTAAGAGGATTGGTCAAAATTGCACAAGCAAGTAGACTAGGTAATGTGTAACCTTATGCTCATAGGAGCTGAAATTGAACAGGGTAATGTATAGTACTGCATTTTGAAATATGAATTCTAAAAGCTTTTCATATCATTTCAAGCAGATACATACTTGAACATTAGGATTAGAATGATAAAACGTGACAGATACATTTTTATAGGTGTATGAAAGTCCCTTTAATTAATGAACACAGTAATCTTTGTACCCTCCTCCAACACTCTGCATAAAACTCATTCGGCGACCTACCCTCAATCCAGAGTCATAAAAAATCTTCCCTTCTGCAGAGCGAACTTTGGACAGTATTATTCAGTTGGCAGGTACAAGTTATGCAAACATATGAAGAAAATTTAGAAAGAACCATGTATGATGAATAGGTCTACCAGAATATGCATTTCACAATAATAAATTTTGAGGATGGTAGATGTAACAATGATGGTGATGGACAATGTCGCAGCCTAAGGTTTGTACAGACACAGAGTCCCCATAAAACTTTAAAGGAACTTCTATGCTAACATAATAACTAAAAAGATGAAAGTTGGATCGGTTAGCCACTTTCTTCATTCATTTCGGAGTCCAAGGGACTACTGCAGAAAATAAAGTTGCGAAAGAGGTAACTAAAATGACAGAATATTCTCATAGGTATTAGGAAGCATCCAAGAACCTTATTTTGGTTAAATTTCTAGCTTCAATTATGCTCTATATTAAATCCAACAAGCATGTTAATTTGTTGTTCAATATGCAACCTGAATAAAATAGTGGAAAACAAAGTCCAGCTAACCTTTTCTTAGGTGTTTAGCCTATAATTAGTAAACAGTGTGACCATTCTACTCCTTTCCGGGTATAGTTCTCCGAAATAAAGAGGTCTTTCGTATTCACATTGCCAGCGCCATATGCTTCTATAATCTGTACACAACGTCACCTCCGAACTGCAGTACCTCATTCATGTTTCCTCATCGTGCCAAGCAACCTCAAAATTCTCATAATTTTTCTGCTTTAATCATTTAAAGCATGCTTTCAAGTTTCGGCATTCATCAATCTGCTATCACTATTCTCAACTAAATCTAGTCGTGGAATTATAAAACAACTACAAATGAAAGGATAAAAACTGCCATTCAAGTTTATCCATATCCCATCTTAGTCCAAAGAAGCAAGCATTATCTATTTTTCATTCCTGGAAAAGCAACATCTTTCAGTAGAACCGATTTCCGTATTCTTATGTGTGCAATTTTCTTATCAATTGATGCCAATCCATTTGAATTCAGGACAAAAGGAAGTCTTAAATTAGAAAGCAATAACAAGGGGAAAAAGATGACAAGACCCACCTGATCTCGGAAGAAGGAGAGGGCTTGTTAGCTGCAGAAGAGGTGATAGTGGAAGGTTTTGGCTTATTCCAATGTCTCCTACCGGTAATGCAAGTGAAAGTAATCTGGTTGTGATTGGTAACTTCTGTGCAAAAGTTGAAGTAGTTGCTGCCCGGATTGATATGACGGAGGTAAGGAGGCTTGAGAATGTTGAAAGAAACATGGGCCATGAAAGAAGCCATGGCTACAGAAACTGGAAAACTTTCCAAACTTGGAGGAGCTAGGAAGGCAGTTACGACTAGATTTTGGTATCAGGAAATGTAAGAAGCAGTTGTATAAACTAGGGACTAGGCCTACGCCCAAATATATTGGGCTCTACGATTCACCAATGCTCCCGAGAGGTTTAGGTGGGAATTAACAAATGTAGACTTTTGCTTTGTCCTTAGCAACTGCATGCTTAATCTTTAAATCTTTTTTTGGTTACTATCCGAAGAAATCCAAATTAATCTATTGAAAGAAATAGAGTACCCTTTGAATCTCCCTAAAGACGATGCGAACGTCCTTTTGAACTGTTTAGAAATTTAAATTAACCATGGTGATATGATGGTCAGTCTCTACAACTGGGGTGGTGTCAACTGAAATTGAGACTGTTTATCTGATGAGCAAAATCTGTAAGTTACCAAAATTTCATTAGCTTTTGACCTGATTTGTCGATTTGTTTTAATTTGTACCCATTGCAAGCTTTTCCCATAGGTGAACTTGGTTAATGTTGCTAATGTTTAGTACTGACACTTGGCCAATCAAAAGCACTAGATACTGCTACTTCTTTGCCGAAAGACCCAGGTTCCCTAGTTTTTGTTTTGCTATCCCTTCCTACCCTACTGATCTCTCTTTTCTAGCTGCCAACGATCTCCGTCTCTGGTATCCTTCCTAATCAGTCTATGACTTATTAGACTGTCTTTTTTTTTTGTTACAAGGGAAAAAAAACACGAATTCTAACCTAGCTGACGTAGAGACCTGCGATACAAAATGTCTTGCTGGTCCCGAGACAGAGGAAGCTGGATCAGAGTCGAGGGCTCCTGGAGAGTCTGAAGGCCTGCGGGGGAGAGAGTTGCTAATGAAGTCAGACTATCGGCACATTGATTCCCTTCTCGATACACGTGCTGGAGCTGTATCTCTCACGCTCGGTGTAGATAATGATGAATACCTATCACCAAAAATGCATACTTAATCCGAGGAATAAATGAAAAGGAAAGGATATTGATCACCTCTAAAGAATCGACTTCGACAATCACTCGTCGATAACCCTGCGCCCAGGCCAACTGGAGACTTGAATGGATGCCCCAGAATTCAGTTGCGAGCGGGGAGGCTCGACCAATTTTATGGAGGAAACTCCCGCACCAAATCCCATGACAGTCCCTGATAAGGCCGCCTGCAACAACGATGCTGGTCGTAGGATGGATCGTCCCGTCCGTATTCAATTTGACCCACTCCTCAGTCGGTTTGATCCATCCCGTCCCATTACCTAACGGAATTCCCTGGTCACTAACTACACAACTCTCTACTAGGCGGGCTTTGACAATCCACTTGGCATAATCCAAAACCTCCCGTGTCCCATCCGCTGGCCACTCAAAGTTGGTTTCAAAAATGCTTTGGTTACGCCAGCGCCACAAGAACCAGCAAGCAACACTGAAGATGATGTTCCATTGGATTTGGAGGTGTCGCACTTGATCTATACGGGTAAGGTTATTATGCACCCAAGTGTCCATATCTTGTACAAAGAACTCCGTGTCAATAAGTGTACTGGGAAACTTGCACCAAAAGAGTTGTACTTTCTGACAGTCTCGAAGAGCATGCACTGTGGTCTCTTCCATCCCACAAAAATGGCAACCACTGTCCAATGTGAGATGACGGACCAATCGTTGATGGTTAGTCAGAAGCTTTTGATTCACCCCAAGCCAGAGAAAAGCCCGAATACGCTGCGGGCCCGACCATTTCCAGATAAGGTCCCAGGGAGTACTAGCCCAGACAGTGAAGGGGCTACCAATAATGTAGGGCCCCGGCCCCTACCGCCATCACTCCAGGTATTGTCCTCTTTGGTCTATGCGTGAGTCACGACTCGAA
>JANVCQ010000009.1:13751913-13766735 GCA_025531925.1 Erythroxylum plowmanianum | reverse complement strand
GGAAATGTCATGAATGCATGTGTACCATGTGCATATGCAAAACAATCATCATTATAGAGGCTATATGCTGTATGTTCGTGCCGAAATATAATTTAATACTCCTAACCCGTCCCAATTTACTAAAATACCCTTCCCATCGATGATGGGATGTTACAAATAAGCTCGTATGCAGAAGCAGTGGAGAAGTGCCCATTAGAGGTGGGAACTCAAATAAGAGAATCATCCGCATTGGAGGCGTGAGGCGGGCAAATGCCGGAGATAGCTAGACAAACAGTAGTCGGAAGGTAATGTTGAAATTGATGCCACTGTTAGGTACCATCAGGGGACGTGTAATCCGCTACTGAGGCCATAAGGGCACTGTCAGGAAGGGGGGATATCGCCACTGAGTAAAGCGGCCCCCAGTCTTGGATCCAATGATCCAACCAAAATAAAACCTTACGCCCGTTACCCAGCTGCCACCGGGCGCCTTGACGGATAACGTACCAGGTGTCAGATATACCTCGCCAGACCCCAGAACCCCCCTTTTTATCAAGAGTGAGAGGGAGATAAGGGGAATCCACCTTGTACTTAGCCCGGAGAATGCGTACCCAAAGAGTCGAGGGGTTGGTAATTAGCTCCCAGCCCAATTTGGACAACATGGCATCGTTAGTAGAACGAAGTCGCTTGAGCCCGAACCCCCCCTCGGATTTAGGTTTACACACTAGATCTCATTTAACAAGAGGCATTTTTCGACACCCTCCCGTAGAGCCCCAAATAAAGTCGCGCATGATGCGCTCCAAATCGTCACAAAGGAGTCGAGGGAGACGAATGATTTGCATCGCGTACAGAGGAAGGGCCGAAAGGACCGACTGTGTCAAAGTAACCTTTCTCGCTAGAGACAGGGACTTCTCCTTCCAGCCGGACAGACGTGTCTGGGCTGTGTCCAAAATATACTGGAAAGTACGTCGCGTAGACCGCTCATGTAACAGCGGGACCCCTAAATACTTGCCCAGATTATCGGTGCGAGGGACATTAAGCAGGAGGCTAAGTCGGTGCGCCTAAGTGGGGGGTACGTTTTTGGAGAAGTGAACACGAGTCTTCGTGAAGTTGACAGTTTGACCAGAAGCTTGGCAGAACATCTCCAGGGTATGAGTGATGATTTGCGTTTGGGCCTCCATGGCTTCAGCAAACAAAACCAGATCATCTGCAAAAAAAAGATGCGAGATGGGCGGGCTCGTAGCACTCAACTTAATCAGCTTCCAACGCCCTTAGGCCACTTCATGGGAGATCAAGTGGCCGAGGTGTTCCATGCAAAGCACAAACAGGTACGACAACAAGGGGTCCCCTTGACGCAGACCACATGAATTTTCTATAGCCACTTACAATGACAGAGAAAAGTCAACATAGGCAAATTCAACTTGCTTTAACAAGGCAATGGAAGAACAAATATTTAACAAATTCTCTCTTCCAGGCAAAAGTATACTCGTTTGGCGAGGAAGAAAGGTCCATTACTTGCACAAAATGGAGCAACTGATGCTATTAGGAACTTGACCTAGCCCGTTCAGCTACCGAGTGATTTGGGCACTGGAGCATAAGGGAGTGAGCTACGAATACGTACAAGAGGACCTCTCAAACAAAAGCCACTTGCTTCTACGAAGCAACCCTGTACACAAAAAGATCCCAGTTCTAGTTCACGGCAGAAAGACAATAGTAGAATCCACTGTCATTCTTGAGTGCATAGAAGAGGCATGACCACATAGTTCATTGCTTCCAAAAGATCCTTATGGGAGAGCCATAGCTAGATTCTGGATCAAGTTTGGAGAGGACAAGGTAACAACTTTTGGTTTTCCATAGTTATGCATTACAATAAAATTACTCTTTTAAGGATTTTATGCATTTGCGTGCGGTTTTTGACTGTAGAGCGGACCGTTCTTTACCTTCTTTCAAACTATTGGAGCAAAAAAAAAAGAGAAGGCAACAAGGGACTGCATAGAAGTTCTGCAAACGTTAGAACAACATGCTCTTGGGAACAAGAAGTTTTTCGGAGGCGACGAAATTTGGTTGGCAGATTTAGCGTTAGGGTGGACAGTGTTGGAATTATGTCGATGACCATTCGTTAATTCGTTACTTAATAGATCATTTTTATTTTGTAGTTATTAACTTTGTTTAATAACATGATAAATGATTATATTATTATATTATGTTTATAGTTTTTCATTCTAATATGATAAGTCTTTGATTAAATTATATACTTAACATTATAATGGAGATTATGATAATGAGAGTAAAGTCTTTAGGGTTTAATCTAAAAGTGTTTTTAATTATATGATCATCAAATAAGGGTTTTAATAATCTGGTTAGATCAATATGTATGTAATAATATATATTGGATGGATATTAGTAGATCTCATTTATTAAGTTACATATATAAATGATGCATATGGAGATATAATCATTGAACTGACTAAACTAAAAATTCCCAATGGTTAATATTACCTATGAATTGTTAAGTGAGATATTCTCATAAGGATTTAAATGTATATTTTTCCTTTGACATGAGATCATCATAGTAATCAATAGGTCACTTATTATGCTTTGATATCGGACACCTGGTATGTAAAATGCTAGTTAAATGATCATTGGATATAATTAAGTACCTATCTAATTAGTGGTGGGTCAAAGTGGGATTGATCGACTCTAAGTAATGAGTTTGAGCTCTATATTGTCGTTAATCTTAATGGTTGTTTCAAGACCTTGACCAAGGTGATTGAATCATCATTATCATCACACTCACTCTGAAGTCCTGTAATAAAGCGGGGTCTGGGGAGATTTGATAGTATGCAATTTTACCTCTACATAATAGAGAGGCTGTTTTCGGTAGATTCACATGTAGATGTGACAATAAAAAGTGATACAAAAGATTACCCAAATATAATGACTACAAAAAAACTAGGGCTTGAATGGTAAGAAGGGTCTGTAGAGACAAAGAGGCAAAAATATGAAAGTTGAGGTTATACTTATCGAGTTAAGTTCACTAGCATCAAGTTTAACATTTGATGGGATATGCGTTACTAACAACAAACCTCAAGGAACATTTTCAAAGTCAAAGTTAAAAAGTTTCAAAATTAGCATGCAATTAGAAGCAAAGCAATAGTAAATGCAAAATAAAAGGCACAGTTGCATACAAGTAAAAGAGCAACTACTAAACTATCAAAAGAACAAGCAAAAATAAAAAGGAAAAAATACATAAAAAAAATCATAAAAAGGAAGCAATAAGGTGAAGCATACCTTCCTGAGTATGTTGCAGAAGAAAGTCTCATACTTCAAAGATCAAAACTTTGGTCCACACAATCTAGTAACCCACCCACCCCTCACCCACCCTTCCAAAAGTTGTTTGCAATAGGAAAGAAGAAAACTCATCCAAACCTACTTCCACTACACAGCAAAAATACCCTTCTTTGCCTCACAGATCTTCCTCTTCTTCTTTACCCAAACACATTCTTCATTTTTTCCGAAAAAAGAAAGTTAAAACGATAACTTCTTCTTTTTTGGAAACTAAAACCTTAAACCCTTCTCCTAGATCTCAAAAACCCAAATTGATCCACAGAAGCCCAAATTGATTCATAAAGAGACGTGAAAACTTAAAATCTATTAAGTTAAAAAAAGCGAAGATAAAAACGAAAAGAAAAAGGAAATAAGAAGGAAAGTGTTTACCTTTACTATGATCCGAGGGTCTAAGCTTAGCCCCCTTGATCTGAAATGCATAATTTGCTTTACAGAACTTCCATGACTCGAGAACATCTTCAAAAGTGGAAATTTGGCTATCCCAAACAAACAACAAAACAAATAAACGAAAATAAAAACAGAGTAAGGGAGAGTGAGAGAAACCTTAGGAGCTTTTTTGACATGTTCTTGCACGTAGTTCTCGACAAAACACCGATGTCGTAGACTTGCTGGAGAACAGAGCAAGAGGAAAGAAGCTCGCAGAGTATTGTCTTTACCCAGCAAAGCATAGACACATCCGTTTGTTGTTTCTTAAGTCATTCACCAATTATTAAAGATCAACATGTAACATAATTGATTATCAAATATGGTTTGACAGTTAAAATATACCTTAGGATAATCTAGAGTTGTAATGATGGAAGGTAATAATACATTATCCTTAACCAGGTTTCATCTTTGTAAGGTTGTTATTTCACAGTATCAGATCGTTGAGGAGTGTTATTAGATGCATTTCACATCATACATGAAAGTTGTTGTTTAAAATCTTTTGGTTAAAAGCTTTTGACATTCGCTATGAAATTGGTTTCACAAAAAACAACAAACTCATTAATTAGCATTGGACAAATTTTATTCATCAAAGATGTATACGGAAACTGAAAAACTTCATTTCATGTTCTTTAAGCTTATAAACATTACAAAGAGAAGTGGGATAGTTTTGTTTTTCTCTCAATTTCATACGATGCAATCAATAAGAGAGATAGTTTTTTTAATGGAAAACTCATTAAAGACAAATTTCTAGATGTTGTATGCATAGAAGCTTTTGACAGAGTGCATGGTTTGAAAACTGAAAACATTTTAAAAAACATTTGGATAGATTTGCACGGTAAGCTTATTAATAGCACTTGGGAAAAGCATTTGACAGATGCTTTACAATCTGGTTTTATGGATTTTACCCACATAGTCCAACTATTTATTTGTTTATGAAATTAGATCGATAAATTTTTATTACATTCAAAGTTTTTTTATACGAATGTTGTCTGAAAATGTGATATGATTACTAATGCTATTAAAATTGTTTTAATAACATGAAATCTTGACCCTTTAAAATTATTGAGTTTATTTTGATATAATATATGATATTTTACCAAAAAGAATTTTCCACCCAAGAAGATAATAATATTTAATTTTTTTTACAACGAATGACCTGATAATCATGTGACTTGTAGTTCAGGGATAAATAATATTTTTTGTTGCATATGATGCATGTGTGAGGAAAAATTACTTAATTTTATACTTTTGGTGTAGACTACCAAAGGAGTATGATATTAATTAATTCTTCGTCACTTGGATGGATAAATTAAACTATACTAATAAAAACGACCTGATAACTAGGGGGACTATATAGTATTGAGCCTACTATAAAATTTTATATGATAAAATAGGAAATTTATCACTCTTTAGTTATGCATGAGTAATGACTTGACAACCAAGGGACTCATTCATGTTTTAAAGATTTTATATCATTTAGATAAAAGTCCATGTCTTGATGATATATGATTGTGTTCCTATTTTGATGTTTTCTTTTTATTATATTTCTCAAAATGTCTATTATATCACTGCGAGGCATTGTTGATGCTAACAAGCTAGTGAGTAACAATTTTGATGATTGGTACAGCAATATGTGAATTATTCTCATGCATGAAAAACTTATCGAAGTGATCGATAAACCCATGAAGGAAGCGCCTCTTGGGAGAATTGACAATGCTAATGCATTGGATGCATATTTTAAGTACAATGAACAAAGTACTAATGCCAAGTGTATTATTCTGGCCAGCATAAAGGTATGAATCCTCCACAGATCATTAAGCATCTTAAGAATATGTACAGGTCACAAAGTAGGACTTCTAGATACCAGTTATCTAACTACCTATTCAAGTCTATACTGAAGATCAAATCTCCTGTGGGACCCCATGTTCTTAAGATGATTGATCTTATATAACAACTTGAGAAGTTAAGGTGTTCACTAGAGAAAGAGTTGTCATAAGATTTGATCTTACAATCTCTTACTGATATTTTTTTCACCGTTTATTGTTAAGTTTAACATGAAAAAGATGGACTATGATCTTTATGAAATGCTCAACTTGTTGATCGATTATAAAATTAAGTAGCATCATCTGAGAAGGTGAAATTGTCAGGGTCTGTGAACTTGGTTGGTAAGTCTTCTAAGCGTAAGTGGAAGGGCAAGAAGAAGCCCAAGAAAAATAATCTTGCACCCAAAGTTGTTTGAAACAAATCCAAAGGTAAGGAGAAGAAAGTTGACCAAAAGGATGCTGAATGTTTCTTCTGTACAAAGAAGGGACACTAAAAGAGGAACTGTCCAAAGTATGTAGCTACTTTGAAAGGTAAGAAACAAGGTGCGACATTTATGAAAAATGTTTTCATGATTTTTTTAACTACTATTGATTCTAGTAAATGGGTATTAGATACTGGTAGTAGCTTTAACATCTGTAATATGTTGCACAATCTAAGGATCAGTGAGAGATTGAAGAAGGGAGAAGTTAAACTACAAGTTGGGAATAGAGCAAATGTTGTTGCCTTAGCTATAGGAACTATTTCTCTTATTATGCCTACGGGAAAGACTTTATGATTAGAAGATTATTATTATGTTCCTAAATTTGTTTCGAATATTATTTCCATTTCATCATTAGACAAGCGTGGATTTCATACAATCTTTAAGAATAACTAATATAATATATTTTATGGTGATGAATTATATGTAAGTGGTTATTTACAATATGGTCTTTATGTCTTAGTTGAAATAGTTGTTTATTCAATTATGAATGTTTCTGGTCATAAAAGGAAGAGAGATAATCAGGCAAATCAAACATACCTTTGGCATTGTAAACTTGGTCATATTGGTGAGAAAAGAGTAAACAAGTCGCATAAGGAAGGATGCCTTGTTCAATATGATCATGAATTATATGAAACTTGTGAATCTTGTCACAAAGGTAAAATGACCAAATCTCCTTTTACTGGAATTGCAGAGAGAGCTAGTGAACTTTTAGGACTCATACAAACTAATATATTTAGGCTTATGAAAGTTCATACTAAAGGTGGATATTCTTATTTTATTTCGTTCACTAATGATATGTCAAGATATGGATTTGTGTATCTTATGAAACATAAGTCTAAATCATTTGAAATATTCAAAAGATTCCCTAGTGAAGTTCAAAAACAAAATGGTAAGAGTATAAAGGCACTAAGATCCAACCGTAGTGATGAGTATCTTAGTGATGATTTTGTTGATTATCTAAGGCAAGATGGAATCTTGTCTTAGTGGACTTCTCTAGAAATATCACAACACAATGGTGTTTCAGAAAGAAGAAATCAAAACTTATTGGATATGGTGAGATCCATGATGGGATTCACTGATATTCCTATCTTCCTATAGGGATATGCTTTTGAAGTCGTTGCCTATTTATTAAACAAAGTTCCCACTGTAGCAGTTACTAAAACTCCATATGAGATGTGAAAAGGACGTAAGCCTAACCTAAAACATTTGAAAGTTTGGGGATGTCCAGCTTATGTCTAGATAAGCTTGAAGCGAGGTCTGATAAGTGTAGATTTGTTGGCTATTCCAAGAAAACTATGAGATACTATTTCTATCACCCTTTGAACATAAAGTTTTGTAGCCAGAAATTCAACCTTTTTAGAA
This sequence comes from Erythroxylum plowmanianum, assembly GCA_025531925.1. NCBI lineage: Eukaryota > Viridiplantae > Streptophyta > Magnoliopsida > Malpighiales > Erythroxylaceae > Erythroxylum > Erythroxylum plowmanianum. The sequence continues at coordinate 13,759,318 of JANVCQ010000009.1, read as the reverse complement.
AGGGAATTCCTTACGAAGGGATTCATGGTATAGAAATAGATCTTGATGATTTTCAAGATTCTGACGAATCAACACTAGCTCAAGAGCATCAGATGCATGTTGAGCAACCTTTACTTAATGTCTTGAAATTAACACATAGTGTACTGGCCTTAACCGTTGAGGAGAATGGAACAGTTAATGAACCTGTCTAAGAACCAGTGCAACAACAAAATCAAGTAGAGGAAGAACTTATTGAACATGAGCCTCTTAGAAGATCTACTAGGGATTGTTGTGCACCAGATAAGTTAAAATTAATGGTGCAACGTGATGAGGATAATCATACTGATGATATCCCACATATTGATGATGACCTTAAGACTTATAAAGAGCTTATGGCAAATCTAGATCATGAGAAATGGTTTAAGGCCATGGAATCCAAGCTAGAATCCATGAAAATCAACAAAGTATGGGCTTTGGTTAATCCCTTAAAGGATATAAAACTCATAGGATGTAAATGGGTATTTAAGAAAAAAAATTGGAGCAGATGGGAAGGTTGAAACCTATAAAGCCTTGTTTCCAAGGGATAAAATCAAAAGGAAGGTATTGATTATGATGAAACTTTTTCCCTATGGCAATACTCAATTCTGTTCGGATTCTACTTGTTATAGCTACATATTATGATTATGAGATATGACAAATAGATGTGAAAACAACATTTCTTAACGGAGAGCTCAAGGACGATGTATGTATGACTCAACCTGAAGGTTTCATATTACCACCTACTCCTAATAAAATATGTAAGCTACAATTACAAAGTTCGATTTTGTTAGATGCGAATAAGAGTCATGCGTGTATAAGAAAGTTAATGGGAGCATATTTATTTTCCTAGTGCTGTATGTAGATGACATATTGCTAATAGGAAATGATGTACCAACCATGCAAAAGACAAAGATTTGGTTATCTGAATAGTTCTCCATGAAGGATTTTTGAGAAGCAACTTACATTCTTAGAATCAAGATCTATAGAGATATATTAAGGAAGCTGCTAGGACTTATCCCAATCCATGTACATTGAAACTATCTGAAAAAGGTATCACATGGAAAATTCCAGAAAAGGTTATTTACCGATAGGCACTGGAATTTCTCTTAGTAGGGAGGATTGTCTTAAAACCCTAGAAGAAAGAGAGCACATAAGTAGGGTCCCATATGCCAGTGTAGTGGGAGCTATCATGTATACCATCACATGTATATGACTTGATGTAGCCTGCGGAATAGCGACCAAGTATCAAGGTAACCTAGGTGAGGAATATTGGAAAGTGGTTAAAACCATCCTTAAGTACTTGAGAAGAACTAAAGATCAATTCCTCATATATGGAGATTATGAATTAAAGCTAATAGACTATACTGATGCTAGCTTTACATTAGATAAGAATGATAGCAAATCTACCTCTGGTTATATTTTCACCTTGAATGAAGGAGCAGTGAGTTGGAAAAGTTTCAAGCAAGCTACTGTAGCTGATTCAGTTACTGAAGCATAATAAATAGATGCATGCGATGCAGCTAAGGAAGCTGTTTAGATGAAAAAGTTCTTAACTAAACTTAGTGTGACTCCTTTAATAAAGGAAGTTGTTCCTCTATTGTGTGACAATATCGGTGCTATTGCACAAGTTAAGGAATCAAGGTCACACCAAAGATCCAAACATATTTTGTTGAAGTTTCATCTTATTAGAGAAATTGTTGAGCATGAGGACGTTCAAATTCAAAAGGTTAAAGTAAAGGAGAATGTTGTAGATCCCTTCACACTAAGGTGCTTGAATCAAAGGAGTTTGATAAGCACAAGTGGAAGATAGGAATGAAGTTTATGATTGATTGGGTCTAGGTTAAGCAGGAGATTATTGGAATTATGCCAATGAGCCAATTGTTATGTAATAGATTGAACATTTTTGTTTTGTAATTATTAACTTTGTTTAATACTATGGCAAATGATCATTTTATCATATTATGTTTATTAATTTTTATCCTAATATGATAAGTCCTTGATTAAATTTATACACTTGCCATCATAATGGAGATTATGATAATGAGAGTCAATTATTTAGGGTTTAATATAAAAGTGTTCCTAATCATAAGGTCATCAAATAAGGACTTTAATGATCCGGTTAGATTAATATATATGTAATAGTATCTATTGGATAGATATTAGTATATCTCATTTACTAAGTTACATATATTGATGATGCATATGGAGATATGATCATTAAACTAACCAAACTGAGAATTCCCAATGGTTAATATTACCTATGAACTGTCAAGTGGGATATTTTTTTAAGGATTTAAATGTATATTTTTTCTTTGACCTGAGATCATCATAGTAATCAATAGGTTACTTAAAAGTTTTAATTTCGGACACCTAGTATGTAAAAAAGTTAGTTGAATAATCATTGGATATAATTAAGTGTCTATCTAATTAGTGGTGAGTCAAGATGGGGTTCATCGACTCTAGATAATAAGTTTGAGCTCTATGTTATTATTGATTTTAATGGTTGTTTCAAGATCTTAGCCAGGGTGATTGAATGAGTGAGAAAAAGGAGTTTCTTAAGTTATTCGCCAATCATTAATGATCAACATATAACATAGTTGGTTATCTAATAGGGTTTGACAGTTAAAACATACCTTAGGATAATCTGGAGTTCTAATGACGGAAGGTAATAATACATATCTTTAACCAGGTTCCGTCTTTGTAAGGTTGTTACTTCATACTATCCGGTTGTTGAGGAGTGTTGTTAAATGCTAACATTAATTAGTAATTAATTGGATTAATTACTAACGGTTTAGTGATGAACCTATGTGGTCACACAAACTTACGAGTGTAATATTTTCTGTTTATGATTATTTAATTTATTATGAAATAATTATTAAATAATCTATATGGCATATTATTATATTTTTTACTAGCACAGAATATATAATTAAAATTGAAAATTTTCTTGTACAAAATAAATGAATAAAATAAAATAATTTTATTTTATCTCATTTTATAAATAATAATAATTATTATAAAAACAAAATGGCAAAGAAGGCGTCAGATGGTAGCATTGCCTTTGGTGGTTATTATTTTGGTTTTATATTTACCCAAAACGAAATAACAAAATGTTGTGGTTGTGAATAGTTTTTCAAGTTTTGAAAAAGTAACGTTATAATAAGACTTATGGAGAAAAGAGTATTAGACAGATATACTCTTTCATTTTTTCATTCTCTGTACTTGAAAATAAATAAGAGAAAAAATTAGAAAATTATTTTTTCCATTTTTGAAGAAAGGGTTCTTCAAATTTAACCAAAGTCATATCAAGTGTTGAAAGTGGGACGCATTTCTTGGTGTGGAGTAGTAAAGACTTCGTATTTTTGAAGTTCAGTATCGATTAATCCTCACAAATTTTAGGTATTTATTTTTGCCTATTCTTACTATTAGTATGTTTGTTAAACGCAATAGATGAATATAAGATTGTAATTTTTATTTCCATTGCATATGCGATCCTTCAAATAGCATATTGGTTTGATATCATGCAAGAGATAATTGGTGTCAAACTAGAGAAACCTGACACATTCCCTTGCTTATGCAGTTGGATTTAGAATTTTAAGGAAATTGGTGTCATTAAATAGAACCTCCCTGAATATGATGGAACCCTGGCCTATTTCAAACACCGAAGGCACATATTTGTCGAATCAGCTACGGCAGTGACAAGCTTCAAAAACTACCATTAGCCATAACTCGCGACCCCTCAAGATTTTGTTGTTTCTAAGAACACGCCTCTCACCATTGAGCCATGTTCTTAGAAACAACAAAACCTTGAGGGGTCGCGAGTTCGATTCCCAAAGAGGACAATACTGATTAAGGTTGGATGCCGCGGTATAATCCGCAAACACACGCCGCGGTATAACCCGCAAACACCTACGGGTGGGGTGTGAGGTCCAACACATTAATCATAGCTTATTATGGGTTCATAAATTAAATAGAAAAGAAACATATTTAAGACTATTTATAACATTTTCTACTATAATTATACATTTTATGAATTTTATCTATTTTAATTATATAATTAAATAATAGAAATGGATAGTTAAAAGTACCTAAATAAAATACATTATTTCTTATTTTTGAAAATTTTTAGGCTTGTCTAGTAAACACATGATAAGTTATTTTTTAGTTAATTGACCTAAATTAGTTGCTTGACCATATTAAAAAGCTAAAAACTTGTTTGATATGAATTGGTTGGGTTGGCTGATTCAATCCAACTAATTGATTTCACTACAAGAAAAATGAAATTTAACGATGGAAATTATCGACAGAAAACCTACATTCCATCGGTAAGCTAAGTTAGCGACGAAATTTATCGATAGACTAAGGCATCGAAGAAATAGCCGTGGTAATAATTTACGATGAATAACATAATGTCTGTCGCAAGTTTACCAACGAATATTTTTTGTAATCATCGATGAATATATCGATGGTTATTTTATGATGTTTTCAGTCGATAAAGTTACCGACGAACAAATCTTATTTGTCAGTAACCTTATCGACAAAATTGGTTATTCCGTCGGTAAGTTAATGACAATGTTACTAACGGTTATTAGTTATCTGTCGATAAATTTACTAAAATTGTTTTTTGTAATTTCCTTGCATTAAATTTTATTTGGTGATCTTATGGTTGATTATTTCTTATGAGTTAATTATTGATAATATTTTGATTTATTTCTACATTTAATTTGTTAAAACATAAAGTTGATTAATGATACAAAGTAAAAGTTATCTTAATTGATAATAAAAAATATTTTGTGCATAATAAGTATTTACAATTTACGAAATGACTACAAGTACGTCGTTCATTTGGTGACCGCGGGTGCTCTGATTGTTGCGATGAGGTGCTAAAAGCTATAAACTTAATTTTTGTAAAATTAAATATCTAAAATCTAAATTCTTATAAGAATATTTAATTAAATACTAAGATATATAATATTTATACCGTTATAATTTTTTTAAAATCATGTCCTTGTAAATCATTTTACACATCAACAGCTAATACTAAACAACTAATTTTACCAAACATCTTTAATAAACAGTTATTCGTTGATCAAACAGCTAATATAATCAACTATCAACTAATGCAATCCAATGTTTGCCAAATAAAGTCTTCATCTTTTTAGAATACTTGTAAATACCCTTATTTTCTACAATCATTTAAAATACAAGCTTAATTTTTTAGGGATTGTTTGTTTTTGTTTTTGATTCTGATTTTGTTTTTGTTTTTCTATTTTCATTTTTAAATTTAATAAAAAATCAATTTGTTTGAGTTTTTTTCTACTTTCAATTTTAGTTTATTTCAGTTTTCAAAATTTACAAAAACCACCTTTCATAATATGGTTTTGTATCAATTAAATATACATTATTTAATATATTAATTATTAATAAAAATTATAAATAATTTAAACTAACATTATATATTTAATTAATTTAATTTTATCATTAATAAAAGTTATGAATAATTTAATTTAATTTTTATAATTAAAAATAAAATTAATTAGATAATTATTAATGCATATAATTAAATTAAAAATATCTTCAAAATATATATAATTAAAATAAAATTTGGTAAAATAATTAAACTAAATTTAAAATAAAATTTAAGTTTTAAATTATTTATTTTAAAATAATTAATTTAATGATAATTTATTAATAAATATTATATAAGAGATTAAAATAAATTTAATTAATTAAAAATAATTTATCTTTATGTTTTGTTTAATATACAATTATCATTCATAATAAAAATATAACTACAAACAACTAAAAATAATTTTGTTTTTATTTGAAAAAAGAACAAAAATTAAAAATGTCAAAAGAAAAATAGAGGTGGAACTAAACGATCCCCTAAATATTTAAAAATTATTAATATAAAACAAAACTTGTCTTCAAAATAATTCAACAATACTAAAAACAAGTTTGTAGTAAATCTCTATTTGATTCGGTTTTAAAATTAAAAGATTATTAATTGTAATTAAAATAAAAATATAACAACACTCTAATTGCAGAAGAAATGGTTGCATCATGTCCTTGCTAACATTGAATCTGTCAACTTTGTCATCCAACGATCATCCCCGAGCCCTTCAGGTTAGAAACTCCATTCACTCAGAAATATAACTGAAGAAATTTTCACTAAAAGAATCTGGACTCTACAACGCCTTGTTGAAGAAAATATGATTCCAGATATCAAAAGAATCTCAACACATAAACTAAAAAGCCGCTGGGAATGTAACCTAACCACTCAAATGCTTGAATGTTCTTCTTGTTGTCTAGGCAAGCTTAGAACTGTGTCAGACCATCTTCCTGGAGAATGGTCACTACTATTTGATGAAACGTGAGCTTCTGCTCTGGCTTCTCTTACCATCTTCAATACCTCCCTCATTGATGGCCTGTTCTCTGGTGCAAGTGACACACAAACCATTGCAACGCTTATAAGAGCCCCAAGCTTCTCTTCAGCAGACTCGTTGCTTGAGGGAGGGTCGTCTCCTGATTCTGCATCTTCCTCGCGAACCGACCTTACCCACCTAGGAATGTCTGAATTATGCTCCTGAACAAAGTCCTGGAATGGTGTTTTCCCAGTAAGGATTTCCAGGATCAGGACGCCAAAGCTGTAGACGTCAGAGGGTTGGGTGGATAGTCTGGGCATGACACGAGTTTCAGGAGCTCGATAAAAGAGAGAACTAGCAGTTGGTTCCTCCTCTGAGTCTGGATCTATGAACATGGTTAGACCGTAATCAGTGAGGCAGGACTCAAAGTCGGGGCCTAAAAGCACATTGGAGGATTTCAAATTTCCATGGGTTAAACTTAAACCAGGACTATGGTGAATATGAAGTAGTCCAGTAGCCAAGTCCTCGGCTATTTTGAAGCATGAAGTCCAGTGGAGAGGCTTCCCACCACCTGAAGTTCTTGTTCCTGCAAAACTTAATGTATCAAACAAAGCTTGAAAACCCAATTACATGCACTATGTAGCACAGACACGGCACCTCCGTATGTCGGATACTCACTGACACACAGTAAACACATATCCAACATGTGCCCGTATATGTCAAAATTTAAAAATAATTTTTAACAGTTAAGACACAACTCGAACACGTCTGAAGACTGCTCGGACAAGATTTAATGGAAATATATGCTTCATATTTTTTTAGAGGAGCTTATAAAGTATCAAATATGTATGAATTATCAAGATGTTGGAAATCTTGAAATACATCAATCAATATATATGATATTATGAATTATAATTTTTTAAATTATAAATTTTATAATATATATATATATATATATATATATATATATACGAATACGGACACAAATATGTGATACGACACGGATACAAAAATAGAGACGC
>JANVCQ010000009.1:13721270-13739550 GCA_025531925.1 Erythroxylum plowmanianum | reverse complement strand
TCGTTCGGATGACGTTAAATTAAGTTCGATTTGAGGTTTCTTTCGTGGTGAGGAATCCCTCCCTCGTGGGATGCGCGTCCATATGTCACGTAGAACGTCGGGCCCGCGACTCACCGGGAAGGGGTTTCAACATGTGTTGCACACTTGCAATCTCTAGTCTATCAAAGCTCTTAGAAACTCTCTAATGCGGAAAAGAATTTTTTTGCAACTCATATATGGTCTATCTATATTTAAAATAATATAAAATAGTCGATAGAGAAAAATATTAGTCGTTACAATGATTAGTAAAGGTAGAATTAAATGACCTTTTTACATACTTCTCGACTAATTTAGTACATTAGTCAATAAATGTGATTAAAAACTCACATTATATATTTTCAAAAGATATTGGTCAACAATAATGCTATATTAGTCAACTAATCTATATTGGTCGCCAAAACCACCACATTAGTTGACCAAAATTCTTAAAACAAGTTTTGTAGAACTTTTTAAGTTCTTTCATAAATTAAAACACATTCGTTTTCACAAAAACTTATTTCAAAATTATTTAAAAGTTTTGCAAAAAATTTGTTTAAAGATCAAGATGTTTTCTTTAAAGATCAAAATAAAAATTTTCTTAATTATGAAATGATCTATATATTATACACGATACACAAATGTTCATGCAATGATTGGGTCCCCAATTCATAAAATAAATAAGATAAGGTTACAAGAAGGATTACAATAATTTGTTTAAGTCTTGACATACTTGATTCCTTCTTATTATAGGTTCTTCACTTGAATTACATATGTGCTCCACTTTTCTCATTTTCTCCATTCTTTGATTTCTCAATTGATTGGCTTCTTTGTTCACTTTATCCTTCCAATAAACTTGATCTTTTATATATTAATTTACTAATATAAGCAAGGATAAAAATAATAGTAATTACATGTTTTGTTATCATCCAAACTTTGAGCTACAACTTTTGAGCTAAAACTTTATTTGATCCAACAATCATTAAATAATTTGAAAATGCAATTGTAAAAGATTTATGACAAAGATAAGTAGCAAATTTACAAGTTCCTTGTAGAACTAGTTCGTAATAGAAAGGACTAGTTATTTTAAAGGGTTAATGAAGGACTAAAATTTTTTGGAATTTTGATTATAAATGGTAAACTCTTTTAGTTTTAAAATCTTTGACATATAATTTATTACTATAAAAGATTTATTTTTATGGAAAATAATATGATAAATAAAGATTAAAAAATTTTGATATGTAATTCTTCTTATTCCTAAGAATAGAAATGTTTTGCATTGTCAAGCTACATTTTAAAATTTGAAACTTAATTGAAAAAATTAAAATATTCAGTAAGCTATTAAAAATTTGGGGAAAAAAAAAGTTTAACATGAGTCTTTGTGGCTAATTTCTTGGAAAGTTCAGTTAAAGCTTGAAGCTGAAAACCAAACTTCAGCTCAGACTATCATGCCAGTATCCCTTTTGCCCTGGGAAGAACATGGAAACTGGCTTCTGAGATATGGAACACAATCACACAGACTGGACTCTTGGAAACAGCTATTGGAGAAAGAAATACACATGGACTAATGAGTCTCAAACATTAAACCTAACACAAGGCAAAGTTTAGTCCAAATCCTTGGGGAGCGCTTTCAAATGGATCCATAAAGGTTTTAACATCTGTGAATTTGAAGGATTTTAATTTATTCTAAAAAAAGATGATGGTCAGGGTTTCCAAGTCAAGCTCAGTTCTTTTCTGACAAAATGTATGAATACATTTCTCGTTATGTGGATTGGATACGAGGAGGAATGATGAACCACCTGGAAGATGCGTAGCTTGCAAATAAATGTGCAAGGCCACACCTGTTTGTTTGATCATTAGCTGTCCTGTATTGTACTGATAATGCATCGTCCTGACTCACTGACGTGAAACATTGCCCATCTTCACGACAGCTTCCCCTTGTTTTCTTTTTCTCAGCTTGATCATCTCTCAGTTCCTTCAAAAAGCCTACCTACAATGGACAAAAAGAAACGACTGGCCTTTGACAGCTTAGCAACTCCAACTTGGAGATTATGGCCCCTCCCAGTTTGTGGAAGTTCCCATGTTTCTTTGTGCTTTGGACATTTAAGGTTTGGTGACTTTAGAGATATCGTACTCAGACATCTCTACTCTGTACAGTAAAGATTAATTATTCCATAGATGCTTTTGTGTGGGAAATTCAATTTGTAAGAAATAATTCAAAGAATGTGTTGCTGCAAAGGGCATCCTTGTACTTTCGAGACAATGGTGTTGCCTGTAGTAAATTGATTATCAAGGAAAAGAACTGAAGAATGACCCTTAAAATTGTGCTAAGAGTGGAGTACATGTTAAATTATTAGAAGGGTACCATCCTATCCTGTTCAACTACGGACTATACTGAAAGAGAAGTGAACTTGTGTTTCTTTAAAAGAAAGTACTAAGAAAGTACAATGGTGTGGAAGTATACCTAGGAGACATTGCACATGGTCAATAATGTTTAGTACCTTTCCAGTCCCATCACAATGGACTCTAATAGAAACATGATTGCTTCATCCGATAAGCTTATTGATGAATTTAACCCTAAATCTGTTTGTTAAGTCTCCTAATTACAGTGTTTAGTGTGGATAAAAGTCCTGAAAACAGCGTGCGTTCACATGTTTTGCGTCTACTGGGACCTGGAAGAACCATCCCTGGGATATGCAGAATCAGGTAAGGTTTGTATAATCAGAATTATAAAGATGGGTCCAGTGGAGAGGATTGTAACCATGGGAAAATGATGGCGAACCATGTGTTGGTTTTTACTTTTCAGGAAAAGTTTCTCACCTCTTGTGTAACGTATCAAAAGGAAACTGACAGATAAATAGGAACTAATGCATATACACATGCAGTAGTCAGGCTGAGGTTGGTGGTGGTGTAGGGTTGATAAGAGACACTTTGCGTAATCTTTGACTCACTGACTCGCGTAGCATTAGTTTGCCAATCAACCTGAGCTGTTTCAGACGAGGAAGTACTCGTGTAAACTTTAAATCACTGCTGCCAATCAACCTGAGCTGTTCCAGTCTCTTTCCAGTTCGGAGGCGTCAGATAATGGATAATGGGGTGCGGGCATTGGTGACGTGCCAAATTAAGCTTTTACCACCATAATCAGTACGGAGGTTCAAATGTCATTTCACTTTATGTTTCCCTTGTTTCGTGCATGTATAGATTCAATTAAACCAGATGAGAAAAGAGTATATATGAGCAGATACAACAAATCAGGTGATTAGGAGCAAGTTTTAGATGCCTTTTATTTTCCAAGAGCTGTCTTCAATAATTGGGTCCTTTGACGTACTTCTTGGGATAAAATTACTAAAGTAACTAGCAGTAGTCTAATTTGACTCAACGAATCTGGTATTCTGGTAGCAGGATGCCACATCTGGTAACACCCTATCCCTATCACAAATAATGTGACTCATCATTAGTCTGGGGTCAGTGTTCCCTTATTTTCCTTTTTTTAAAATATTTTCTCCCATTTTCACTTATTTTATTTTAGTTTCGCCCCTGCTTTTGCTTTTGTTATAGCTTTGCAGTTGTCAGTAACAAAAATAACTTGCAGGAAGATGGTCAGCTATTTATCAGTTAATTTACCTAATTAAACAGCTCACCTCACACCCACATTTGATGCTTTTTACTTGATCAGGCTCTGTGATCTGTATTGAAGCACGTAAAAGAGAAGTTTTAACTCTGAAATTTTATCAATTTGGTTCCCGGGTGCATGTGGAAGGCGGCACAGAGAAATTTGAGCCATGTATTATTTGGTAAGTTGGTCAAATCGAGAGATAACAATATTAAAAGGGGACACTGATGTCTAGCCCATCTTGGGATTGGCTATTCTGAGAAGAGAAGAGAAGAGAGAATGGAGAAAAGCACAAGTAGTGGGTATGGTGGAGCTAGGTTCACTGCCCTTGGACCCTACCCATCTGGTGATGGATGTTTTTGATATCGGTAGCTGAGTCCCTGATAAGACTTTGATGGATTCTGCCCTTGGACTCAAAAGGTGGAACGTCCACCTTAGGCGCCCCCACACTTCGACCCAATATTATATGAGGGAGGTAAATCACGGTTTGATCCCAGTCAGCTTCTCGAAAAGGTAGAAGGAAAGAGAGTGACAGGAGGAGAATATTATGTCAGACTTGCCAAAATAAGAACTGGCTTTGGCAGATGATTAGTGTTCAATGCATGAAAACTTGAGACAACTAGGAGAGAAGGGAATTAATACTTCTATCTGTTATCGGTTTCTTCGTGCAATGGATTCGGTTCATCCTTACTAAACTGAGCAAACTTGCCAGGATTACAAAATAGGAGAGTGTTTTCGATTATTTAAAGAACTTTCTTGTTTAACTTAATCATTGAAGTATAGAGTACAAGAAACCAAAATCAAAAAAAAGAGGGAAAAAGCCTCGTCATCCATACCAAAATTGTGGGCCTTCGGAGAGGGCTCTGTCTTTGTGCTATCTGTTTCTTTTTCCTTTTTTTTTTTGGTGTATCATACAAATGTTTTCTTGTCTTCTTTTTTTTAATCTATTACATCCTTAAACCTTGACAGAAACTATTGTAATTGGCTATCTGATTAAGAACTTTTGACGCTGTTGGTCTTAGAACTGTGAAATGCAACGTCTATGGCAAGCTGTTGTTCGCTTTGTTTGCTTGGTTTCCTCTTTCCAGACTTTGCCAATGTCTTGAGCAATCCTCACGGCGTCTGAAGATGCACCAGAGAGCCCTCTCCTCGAGAATCCAACTGCATAGAGCCCACCATTTCCTTTCCAGCTATTAGGAAATGGGGCTTTTGGGAAGCCATTTTTTGAGAAGAATTCAGCTTCCTGCACATCATATAATCAAATCAAGATTAGATCTTTTGCGATGTTTAACTATGTAACTACAAAAGAAGCTTCTAAAAGCCTTTTATACATAAAACATATCTATATAACAGGACAAAACTCGTGAATTTCTTAGGTTTTTTGAAGGGAATATAATAAGAGAAATGAAAACCCTTTTCTCACCTGAAGCCAAGAAGGGACGTTGCTGCGATATCCAGTGGCCAAAACAATTGAATCCACATCAAGCACTTGACCATCAACAAGCTCAACTTGTCGTTTTGTAAGCCTCCTGATTCCAGGAACAACTTTGATGTCTCCAGATCTAATTTTCTTCAGTGATCCTATGTCCAATACAGGGGTCTTTCCTTTCGTGTTTTTAAGCTCCAGAGGACCCATTGATGGCCTCTTTAGTCCAAATTTCTCAATATTTCCCAGCACAAGCCATGCCAACATTAACAAAAGCTTGTCAACGAGCCAAAGTGGTAACCATCTCATCAGCAAAACTGATAATTCAAAGGTTGACTTGCCAAATATTTCTCTTGGAAGAACATGAACCTGTAAAACCATTAACAGACACCGTTACAATTCGATAAGCAACAATTCCCACGAGGGAAGATTGTGAAGTACAGAACGTAATTTACTGAACACTAATAAGAGAACTTACCGAGCTGCGAACTACCATGGATGGAGAAGCATTGTGATTGCAAAGATCAAGAGAAACTTCCATGCCAGAATTGCCACATCCCACAACTAGTACTTTCTGTCCACGGAACTTCTCACCGGACTTGTAGTTACAAGCATGAATAACGTTACCATCAAACTCGCCCAATCCTTCGATGTCGGGCATTACACACTCCGCATTCTCACCAGTAGCAACCACAAGCCAGCGGCAAATGTACTCAACCTCAGTACGAGTGGAGCCCCTTGTGGACACGCACTTGACCCTCCAAAGCCCACTGGTTTCATCGTACCTAGCTGATTGCACAGGCTCATTGAATCGTGGGTTGATCTCAAAATGCTTGGCATAAGACTCAAGGTACTCAATGAACTGTCTCTTTGTGGGGTACTCAGGAAAATCCTGAGGGAATGGGAGTTTTGGGAGTTGGCAGAATTGTTTAGGTAGGTGAAGCTTAAGCCTGTCATAGGTGCGTTTTTGCCACAGAGATGCTATACACTCTTCTTTTTCAAGCACAACAAAGGGCACACCTTGGTCTCTCAGGCAAGCAGCAGTGGCTAGGCCAGATGGTCCCGCACCGACTATGACTGGACCGTTAACCCAAATGCACCGACGAGAGAAGAAGTCTTCATGATCAGCTAAACGAAACAAATTTTCCATGATTGGACACGAAGTCAAGAAACAAGTGAAATGGAGGAGAAAGTTGAATTGTTACAGTTGGTTCGAGTAAAGGAATCAAGAACAATTTGCAGAAGCAGAGGTTGGGAGCTTGAAGTATAAGAGATTTGTTGTAATGTTGGTGTGTTGCGGTGTGAAGTGAATTGAAGTTTGGTGTGAAGGAAGAGGGAGGGGTTGTGGTGCTTAAATAGGGAATTAGCTCGGAACTGTTGCATGTGACAGGATGGGGAGTTAATGCCTAATTGTTTTTTTTTAATGGGTAGTTCTCAAATCATAAGCCCTTGATTATTTTAACATGTCAAAGCTACAAAATATTGCATTAGAGTTGAAGGTTTATTATCTTTTCTGCAGATTATTATTTTATTCTTTAAAGATGGTGGAACTAAATGCAAAGTTGACATCAAGTCATGCCCGCTATACTCTTGCATGGAATTTCTATGGTTTTCAGGTCAAAACAGCTAATAACAAGGGCTTAAAGATCTCAAGCTTCCAAATTTATTTTTACACCAACCCCAGAAATTAGTGCCCTTTGTCTCCATATTAATTCTCTTAATGAAGTGAGACCTTAGTAGAGCTCTATTCTTCTAATGATTTCCATCCTCTTTTGTCCATCATCAAGGATATTTGGGAGCTTTAAGTAGACAATGGTACTGCTCCATTCATCATGTTCTTCGATAAAGTAATTGGTGTACAAATTTTCTTGCTAAGCTGACATTTTCTTGTGATAATCATTGGGTTATTTGGTCAACTCCACCTTTAAAATTTCGAAAGATTCTGCAGAGTGATCAGTGATATGTTCCGTTCTTAAGGAATTAATTTTTCTCCTCATCTTCTTTATCAAAAAAAAAACTCTTTTTTGGCTAAAAAGGTCATAAGAGGCAGAATTAGGAAGCGACTTTCAAAAGTCTTTTATCTCAATTTTGATTGTAACGTTAGAAGTAAGGTTTTCAATAGAATTGGAGGTGAATGTAAATAAATATATGTAATATTATAAAATTATTATTTAAAAAATAAAAGAGTTTATAATAAAATATAGTAAAATATTATTTTAAAGAAATATTCTTAATATTATATAATAAAATTATATTTATTAATTTACATTCTATCCTAAACCTTTAAATTAGGAAATATAATATAATATATAATTCTCGCCTTTATAACATTTTATTTCTTTTTATTTTACCGTATTACAGCCCGATTAAATATAACCTAAGTTCCCGTCGACTTTGAAAGCACGCAGCACGGGATTGCACCATACGAAGAAAAGAATAGAATACGTGGCATAGTGCTTACGCTGACCAGGAAAGACTCGATACGCCCACGTGGAGAGGATCGGCCAAGTTGAGTGATGATGGACCCCACCCAGAAGGCTCCACGCATCGGGATTGCGACTTGTAAGGCTGGCTGGTTTCGGCCCACAAAGCCCATACTTGCCAACTATTACTCTATTAGTCTTTCACATCAGTAGCTGATGATGCGTGCCGTGCGACTGCCACTACCCTACATTCCCCAAAATATATTACTTATTTACTCAACTCCCGCACACTGTTTTTGTATTTTTCATAATTTAAATTTGTAACTTTCTAATTATAAAAGAACACTCTTAATAATTATCTTAAAAGTGAAAACAAATAAAAAACAATAAATTAACTTTTCATTTCCCGAATCAGGTTTTGGACATTTTAAATCGAAAAAAGACTATTGTATTTATTGATTAAAGAATAATTTCTATTTATATTCAAAATTTAAAATATACTGTAATAATAAGTTATTATCATCGTTATGAACAATTGTGATAAGTTATTAATTCAGCTTTTGTTCCTCTTTTGTCTATTACCTTTTAAGTGCCAAATTAAATAGAACTGAGAATTTTTAGCATTTGCAGCTTAATTAATTGATGACTTCTATGCATGCTTGGAATGCTCATAAGTTGGTGTCCACAACTTGGTCAATTAATATATATTCAATTCGAGAGCAATCTCTAAGAGCATAAAGCAGCACATACAATCAACTTTGATGGGAGCAATTTTTTCACGCATAATTACTTTTTGGAGTTCCATTGCAAGCAGTTTGTGAGATTATCTGACGAGAAAGATTGTGAAATGCAACCATTATCTAGAGCTTTTGATTTGAGCCTGCATGTTGATTATAGTATTATACCATAGCCTTGATGCCCGTTCTACTACTACGTGGAAGCCTTAGAACTGTTGATTTGAAGTAGAAAATCTCTGTGGAATTAGAGTAGTTCTTGAGTTGGAAAAGTCGATCGGTGTGCCCACCAACCCACTTGCTAGCTGGTCGCGTAAAAAACTATCTGGGAAAGCAGAGGGAAGCATGTGAATGAAACCTTGAATTCCTTAAGAGTCTCTCCTTTTCATGAAAAGATTTAATTAGAACTATGAGTTTAGCGTTTCTAAGGTTGTTATTAAAATCTATGCGCTTTGGAATGAGTACTATCATCATTCCACTTTTGCTCTAGTCCTCTTCTCAAAGAATTAACAAAGAAGCCTGCAAATGCAGCGCTACAAAGAGATAAGAAGGAGAGATACAAACACATCGACTCGTATCCAATGCATGATCAGATTGAAATAAATGTTATGTTGTAAGGATTGTTTTGGCTGTATATATATTATTAATAGCCAGCACCACCATCATGTACCCACTAATCTTGCGTACTGCTAGCTCCATAGCCAGTTAGTAGCTTTTGATCGATCAATTAAGCTTTCAGCTTTTAGGATTAGAGAGAATAATAGGTGTACGTTCATTGGTTTCCTTTGTTTTTTGTAACCTTCTTTAATGAGAAAGATCATAGAGCTTTCGTTCAATACTTTCTGTGGCCGGCGGTACTTGCTAGGAAGAGAGTGTGTTTTCGGCGTTATAGTTATAATGTGCTTGTGTTTACCAACTAAATTATGCAAAAAGTTTGTTTTCAGATATATATATATAATGAGTTTCAGTCACGCGTAAACAAAAGTTGGAGAAAGCCGAAATGATTAAGTTAATATAGCAGGGAAGTTGATTAATTAGAGTTGATATACATGCTGGAACCTCTCAGCTGCCAACTTTCACTAAGCAGAAAGTAATGAAACCCGTAGGTCTTGGAATATGCAAAATTGGCGGTGCCACTCTATTGCCACAAATCATCAGATTTCACATGCATGCTCTCTCCTTTTGCCACTATTTATTACAATCTCAGCTGAGAAAAAAGGCAACGATGATAGCTTTGTGGAGTGCATGGAATAATAAATACCTGGCTAACATATGAAAATATGTTAACGTTCTAAGAAGTACAGATACAGACACGAACACATGACACGATACGGATACGGACACGGGGACACACCAACTTCTAAAATTTGGTGGACACGGACACGACACATATATATATTATAAAATTTATAATTAAGAAAAAAAATTCAGAATTCATAATATGATATATGTTGATTGATGTGTTTCAAGACTTCTAACATCTTGATAGTTCATACATATTTGATATTTTATATGCCCCTCTCAAAAAACATGAAGCATATATTTTATGGAGCATATATTATATTAAATCATGTCCGAACAGTCTCCAGACATGTCCGAGTTGTATCCACAGTGTGTCAGTGGGTGTCCGACACGGACACGTGTCCAACACACGGACATGACTTCATTTTGCCGTGTCCGTGCTACATAATTAACATTTAATTCCATGTGTACATTCTTCTAGGGTTACGAACTGGACTGACTCTTCGATATCGAAGAGACTTAAAAACAAATTACCCGGTAATGACTATCTCAACAGATACCTGAAAGGCTGAAACAACAATATTGGCACACGTTATAACGTGTTTTAGAAACATATTGCACCCCACAAATTAAAATTTTCAATTTTTTCCTTTGTATGCATAAATTTCCAAGGGTCGATGATAACTCATAAGGTTATGAACTCAAGTCCGACATTTTAATTTAAAAGTGTTATGGATTTTGATAAATTAGTACTGGTTAAAAGTTTATATTCTCACAGATACTGAAATTCATTAAAGTTACATAAAAGGGTCAAAATTTAATTAAGAACTAACCCAAGGGTATGATGTAAACAATTAAAATTTAAGTTTTTGATAGCCATGTATAGTTATTTTATTTATATGAGGTTAAGTTAGAACTAAAATATAAAGAGCATTATTCATTTTCAATAAATCTGATTTTCGAGTTATTCATCCCTCTATGTTAATCTTTTAATTACTCGTCATTTACTTCATAGTATCTCTAAACAATATATGAAGATAAATTATGAAGCTACATTTATTACATATATAATTATTTATTACAAATTTATTCTGAGTGCATGAAACTCACTAGGTACCTCATGACAAAATCTATTAATTAAGATATTAGTAAGTAAAGCAAAGCCAAGGAGTTATGTTCTTAACAAAATTGAATTTAACCAAATTGCAACTATTTTTATTGGACACAAAATTTCATATGTGATTACATTTGGACCCTAATTTCATATGTGATTACATTTGGACCCTTTAGATTTAGTTATACCTTAAACACCTAGTCAAGCTTTTGTTCCTAAAAATGTGCTTGTACACGACGTAAACCATTCAGTCAACCAAGCAGTATGAGAGTAAACGCACTGAATTAGGTGAGAAATAAATTAGCATATGTGGTTAGGTTCAATTGATGACGAAGAAGGGACCCGCTAAGATCGTAAGAGAAAAGAGAGGTTTTATTTGTATACATATATATGTAGTCTTGATTAAAGTCTTGGTTCGAATTCTTTCTCTCATTATTCATAAGCCATAAAATAATATAGCTACTTATTGCAGTCATATATTTAATGTCAGGTTAATATAAAAGGAACCCACTTACTATCTAACCAATCATTAAGCCAGCACACAGATGAATGCATGCCTTTCCCTCACGAAAACGAGTCCAGATCTTCTGTCCAGTTTTTATGATGTCTTATTGTATCCAGTGAATTTCAGTCATTCATTTATGAAAGCTCCACGTTTATTTATGTAGAGTCCACATGGGACCCACATAAATAAATGGCTGAGATTCACTGAACACAATAAAACATCATAAAACTGGACAGAGGATCTTGTTCCCACGAAAACCAGCAAACTTCAAGGCATCAAACAAGGCTCGCTCCCGCTATTGAGGGCAGTTTGGAGCGTTGGAGTTTTAATTTTGTAAAATTAAAAAATATTAACGAAATAATCTATGTGACTAATCTAGTCATTATTAAACTTATTGCTGGTTAATAGCAATA
Organism: Erythroxylum plowmanianum; assembly: GCA_025531925.1. Taxonomy (NCBI): domain Eukaryota; kingdom Viridiplantae; phylum Streptophyta; class Magnoliopsida; order Malpighiales; family Erythroxylaceae; genus Erythroxylum; species Erythroxylum plowmanianum. Next base: position 13,728,065 of record JANVCQ010000009.1, on the reverse strand, counting down.
ATGGAATGCCAAATGAAAGAGTGAAAGAAAAAGAGAGGGATTAATTGAGTCATTTGATCACAAGGTCAATGCCTAAATGGTCACATGCCACCTTGCGGAAATGAAGAATAAACCTTCAAAAGAACAAAGAAAATCTTAAGGTAATCATATTATAAAAAAAAACAAAAACAAATTGTTTGACGGAATAAGTAGCTTGGATAGATTTAGAAGATCTTTGTATTTGGAAACCACCTTGTATCAGTATAATCTGATGTTGATGGATCACTTCTCAAAACAAATATAATTAAGCAACAATACACCAGCATCTAAATGATGTTATGCAGGGCGGATCCAGAAATTTTTTTGAGTGTGGGCAAAATTTTATTAAGAACAAAATTTTATTTTTAATAGGGGCAAAATTTTAATAAGAGTAAAATTTTATTTTTTTTAATGGGGGCAAAACTTAAAATAATAATTTTTTTATAGAGCATTTGTTGGAAACAGTGGAGGCAAGTGCCCCCACTTGCCCCCATTGTAGATCCGCCACTGATGTTATGAAGAGTCAATTCTAGTCGGAATATTTTCAGACGCGAGGAACATTAAAATCTTAGTCAATGTATATATGATTGGAAGCAGATGTCGATCATGACGATTTTAAGTAGTATTCTTGTCAAGAACAATATTATGGTCGGCATATGTATTAATTAATTTGATCTAATAATTGTTTATGAAAATTGAATGGTTTTTACTAGACATTTATATACATAAATAATTATTGTTATTGCTATTAATTATAAAAGTATAAATGATATAATAATATAATTGATATTAAATATTTATATTCGAATATCAAGCCTCTGAAATATGAAATCTACAAATGGCACAGTCACTTTAATTTAATAACCACAAAATTAAAAAGGTATGCACACCCAAAAGAACTAAATAAGATATATAATTGGGGATTCCCCATATCTGGAAAAATGGAAGACCCACATGCGATATATAAGAAAAAAAACGTGTTAAGATGTTATAAGACCCCTTAGCTTTCTCTAAAAAATGTTTCAAATGATATCAACACGTAAATACAATTTGCAAACACAATAGACCATGATGAACCAATTGTATATGAAGACGACTGTACAACATAGAAATATAATTTGTTTATTTTGTTAATTTATGTTAAATGACACATTTCAATAAGTTTCAAAAATTATATAACTGCCACTATAAATTTTAATAAAATTAAGTAATTTAACATCACAACGAGGAAATAAAATAAAGACGGATCCCACAGCTGCCACTAATTATAGAAACCTAACAATATTTTTATGCTTATCACATGGAATAGAACATGCACTGCGTTTGTAACATAAATGGGGGTGTGTTACTATTTTATATAACAGCTACTTAATCTCTGCCTTGTGATTCGATTCATTTCTTCCAATTTTCCATTGATTAAAAGGAGGAACTCTTCCCAACGTTTATGTTGGGTTGATGATGAGGTCGGTAAAACCGTTTGATTGAGTGCAGTTGCAACCTATAAACTATAAAGTATAAACTCTCTGTAGAGTGTAGACATCGAGATGCCGCTTAAGAGGATCAATGCACCTGGCACAACCTTAGCTTTGCATGAGGCGATGGTTAAATATAAAATTGTGTGCTCTTAATCCAAGGTGCCGCCCCCTTGCATGGTTATAGCCATCAAACTCTAAGTGTAGGTTTAGTGTTCCAAAGTTCAGAAAAAAGGACGGCGAGAGAGTGAAAAGTCAGGTAAGTTTTGATTAAAAAAGCGGTTTAGGGAATGAACAGGCGAGGCTTAAGACTCGAGAGTGATTCAACAAGCATTTTAGATGTTTGTATTTGGAACTCATTAAACCAATATCTTATCAAGCTTGGCACTTGAAGTTAACGATAGGTTACTAACTTAACGTTTAAACCCTCCTACATTCTTTTGAGCTGCATATTATTTAATTCCAATTATTTTCTTAATATAGCTGCTGATTTGACTAATGATCATAAACACATTAGGGCTATTTCACTTTGGAATAAAATGTACAAGCCTCTTGTGCGATGTTATTGATCATAAAAGCTTTTTAATTATTTTAAATTACTTAAAATATCTTGTAATATTAGAAATTCTTAAAAAAAATTAATAATAATATATTGTATTATTTTAATAAAAATTGTTCCTTGTAAGATAACTTATATAGTAGACACTATCCCTTTAGAAGTTTGTAATACTATAAAATATATGTAATAAATTTAAACAACAAAAATATTTATCGAAATGAGTTCAATCACATATCCTTATCCTCTTTCTTTTAATTTTAATAAGTCAAGTGGATTTAGTTAAAGTTGACACTATTGAATCTTTTCCTTACAACCACAAGACCAATGCAGATGGAAATGATTTCTCCAATTCATAAGCTTACCATGTGCATGGAGATAGTATTTATTAAAAAATATATGGATCATCTTAGGTGATCAAACACCAAGTATCATCCCAAAGCTATGCTCTTCTCGAGATGCATGGGTACCTATTGCACTTGAGAAATAGTTTAATAACTTCCCCTAGTAACTCCCAAGAGAGTTGGATGACAAAGACTATAGGCATTTTCTTAATACCACAAGCCATATTGGAATCTCAAGGTTCCTGTGAGAGACCAGGAAGCTGGATAGATAGTACAAAATGTAGATCGATCAGATAGGTGGTCCTGCATGTTTCAGGTATAGGAGGGGCTTGATGAAGATTCATGAACATCTATCTCCTTTTCTAATTCTATCTATCTCCAATATGCTACGTTTCCGTGTTTTCATCCCTTCAAAATCGATTATAGACGCATTTAAACAAAGTTTCCCTCGAAAATCTTACCTACAACTGAAACGTTAGGTGGATAATATGGCTTCCAATGCCTGAAAAGCTTTGTTTATTAGTTTTGAGCAACGCGGTTCGGATACGATTCTTTTGATGCACATGTACTTTAGCACACTAACAAGGCATTATCTAAGGCCGGTTGACTGTATCGGAGAGAATGAAGCAGCGTAGTAAAATTACTTGTCTGAACCGCCCAGCCTCAGAGTTTTCCATTTAGGGATTGAGAACTAAAAACAACCATTTGACCCAGATTATTCGATGGGTTTCAATTCATCACCCATTTGCATTCCCTTAATTCCCCAAAATGGAAAGTCAATCAAATCACTGCTCCTATAAGAAACTCAACCCTTCATTATATATTTAGTGTCTGTTTGATTCAGCTTTTGAAAGGTGTGTAAGTATTTTTTTTCTATTATAAAAGCTGTTTTAAAAAAAACTGAGTGTTTGACAGTGAAATTCAAAAGCACTTTTTTTTTATAGAAATTGCTTTTTAAGAAGTTAAAATACAGCTTTTTGATAAGTTCAAATTTGGAATTTTTTAAAAAAGTACTTTTTTAAGTAGATTTTTTAGATCAATTAATGAGCTTATTTTTAGTTCCTTTTATCTTTATATTTTACATATAATTCTCATAATACTCACAAACACATTTTCACGTTTATTTTGAGATTATCTAATATTATTTGACTTTTTATATGTTTTAATATTTATTTTTAATATTAGTTTTACTTATATTATAATCCATATTAAAGATTTAGTTAAATATATTTTTATTTATGTTTTATATTTTTTAAAATTATATAATAATTAATATATTGTACTTTGCATATTGCTTAATATATTTAAAAAAATATTTATATGCATAAATAATTTTTATTATAAAATAAAATATAGTTAAAATTAAAAGTTTTTTTTATTTTTATGTTGTCAAACAGTCTATTATATGAAACTCTTTCAGAAAAGCTCTTTTTTAAATGACAGCCAAACAGTCAACTGACTTCTTAAAAAAGTTTTTTTTTTAAGTTCTACTAATAAAAGCTCTACTGACAAAAGCTCTATTGATATAAGTCCATCCAAGCAGGCACTTGGCAACAAAGTGAACTTAGATTCTGAGTTCCTACAAATATTAGTTTCAGTGTCGTCATTACTTACCACTAAACATTAGATTCAAATTACAGCTTTATTATGCATTCCTTTTTCACAATGTATAAGTGCATCCCTGTTTTATCCTCATTTTCCTTGATTTGTATCAGTCAGTCTACCCTACGTTCCCGACACACTATAATGGATGGAATAAAGGGGTTGGTGTAGAAATTAAGTAATTCAACTGCTGGTACCAACATGGAATGAACGAATCTGGTCAAAATCAGATTCAGATCGAGGAAGTTAATGTTTTGCACCTTGTTTTTAAGGCGGTCATAGGGTTCCACCGAACATGCTACATGTTCAACTACCTTTGTAACTATAATAACTGTATACATACCGTTGATGCTAATTTAATTATTGGACAAATTAATATATACTCCGGTGGGAATCAATATCTTGAAGAAAATAATCGAAGTTTTACCCAATTTCTGAACCAAGAACAAGATCTATATATATATAAACATGGTTTAATTAATAATTAGATGCCATATAATGGGGTTTGACTACAGGATATTTGGGGAGATAAAGGTTGTGGAAACACATGAGACCACATGGAAAAGCCGTTTAAAGTGTCAATTCCTAACATATGATTACCGTTGGTGACAAACATTAGTCGAATTAAATCTTTCATAACTAAATATTTGGTTCTGCCAAACTAACAACATGTGCAACTATTCTTACAACACCAACTAGTAGACCAGCATTTGATTTCAGCAATTTGGCATTCATTATTTTATTCTATGGTTCAATTTCTAACACTACTGCTCTGCATGCATGCCAATTGAAAATGTATCGGCTAATTAACCCTGAAAATGCAAGTTAACGGCCAATTTAACTCAAATTTGACTGTACAACTGGTACTTCTGTAGTTATTAGCTATGCATAATTAACCACAATTTATAATAATTATTAGTAATTGAAATAAAAATTTGGCGAGTATTATTGAATTTTTAATATTGGCAGAGTGTTGAGTCTATTTATAAGAATTGGACTTATGTCAACTATTTTTCAAATAAATAGAACTAGTTATTTAGATAGTTGACCCTTACCACTTATAAACCCTTTAACATTTTCATGTTTAGTCAATATGGGACAATCTAACATTTCTCTTCAAGTGCAATTGGGACTGGGCATCTAGTTGTCACTTGAACTATATGCAGTGGTAATCAGATTGGGCCGCTGCGACTAGACATCTAGACGAACAACCGGAAAATTAATAATCCGGACCAAACCTGCTCTAATATCATATTAAATTTTTAATATGGGCAGAGTGTAGAGTCTACTTACAAGAATTAGATTTGAATCAACTATTGTCCAAATAACTAAAACTAGTTGTTAAGATAGTTGTCCCTTACCACTTATAAACCCTTTAACATTTTCAGGTTTAGTCATTATGAAACACTCTAACATATTATATATGCACCTGATACAATAATTAAACATTGATTAATTACCAAAAGAAATAATTAAACATTGATCGCAACGGTAAGAAACTTAAGACTAAACTTGGACATTTAGGAGAATACGTAATAGTTCAACATGCAAAAAAGACGAGGGGAACAGTGGCTCACTTCCCTTCCCGACAAGACCATACCTTTTGCCAAGTGTACCTTCTTAAAAGTCCAACCTTGGCGGACAGTTGTTAAAAGTTCAACGGCTGATAGCTACAGATTGAAGAACCACTGAACTTCCATCCGATGTATTTAATCCTGGAGATATTAGTCCTGTCTTGGTTACATCTCATTATAGCAAGTCTATAACATAAACATCAATCACATCATTTTGACTTGAACAATCCTGAGAGTCTTCTCGTCGGCAATGACACCAGGGAGTCTTACATATTTGAACAGCGATACAAGTTGAGATCTTTATAACAAGTCGGCCTTCTTTTCCTCTAAGATATATTACGCATGCAAGAATGTATGTCATCAGATGAAGATGAAGGTTCATCAGAAGTCATGCCTATCTCTCCTTGGTGACCACCGGCTCTAACCATCAAGTTGAGATTAAGAAATTAGGACCAAAAATTGAAAACGTTGGCATTTATGTATAGTTGTGAATGGCCCACACAAACTTAGCTACAACGTGCTACCTTGTTCATAACACGTTGGATCCTGGCCACTTGCCCGAGATAGAATGTGTCTACTCAGGATGGAAGTCTGAAATTGGGAGTCGGTTTTATTTCCGTGCCATGTGACTAACTCGGTGGTCTCTTCCACTTGGCGCCAAAGAAGACAAGTTTCGAGTGCAATGCATTGACCACGTATATATTGTGATTGATGATGATAGACCAAGACAATAATCTCGTCGGCTAAAATAAAATTTCTATGAAAATTTTAAGTACATTTAAGATGATGGGATAAATCACCTTAAATAACCATAAGAAAAAGACCAATTCTATATCTATATATGAAACTCATCTAGCTAGCACTTCATGCATCCTCGTTTTGTGTTCAACATTCTCATCATTTTGTGTATTTAATTTATATATCGAATGATTTTGGCTAAAATTATATGAGGCAATGTTCACATACTCATTTCTCCAAGTCATACAAATTTTCTACTTAAATCTGTTCAAGGTAAACTATTAATGTATTAATTAGATATAAGTTCGAGTGACGTGCCTCGTGGTCCCATCAGCCAACTTGGTAAGTCTAGATACAAAGAGTAAGCGCCGAGATAGAAGATTTCAGGAAACTTGGCAAGTACATTGGAGAATAGAAAGGTCAAATTACAAAAAAGATATTATTCAGTGAACGAGACAATAGTCAGGTGAAGAAGCCTAGAGAGTCAGAGC
>JANVCQ010000009.1:13691986-13721249 GCA_025531925.1 Erythroxylum plowmanianum | reverse complement strand
GGTGGAGGTGGGGGACCTGAAGATGCTAGAATCCAATTGCATTGCAACTGCATGGACTGGACCATTTCCAGAGAAGAGATTCAGGTGAACCCACGTGACCCTACACTTGCAGGCTGCAGCACAGCACATTGCCCACATGTACACACTAGACTGTAAGACTTTAACATCCACACTCACATCCACATCCCCATATTTATTTACACTTCATTTTCATTTCACAGTTCTGTTCAGCTCTTGCTCCTGCTTGTACAAAACTTGAAGTGAAATTAGCTTTCGTAAGTACTGAACATTATTGGTTTGGTCTGGTCCAGTAGGGTTTATTGTGGTCTCGAAGACGTAGGTCCACTAGTGAGTGAGAATGTAAATCCTGACATCATTCTTCGAATTCGCATTCTTTAGAAAAATAAAAAACCAGAAGAGACGATGTATTCCCAAGAAGGATCATTACCATCGATCAGCAAACGGCATCAAAACATCATATTAATATTAGATTAGTTCGCATGAACATTAGGTCCAGCAGGGGTGAGGGGCAAGTTACCATTTTAAGGTAGACCACTAACATGTAAAAACATCCATATGCAAACGTTGAAATTGCTCCTCAGAGAGATTTCATTAGGTAGGTATTCAAGTTTCTGGTGTTTCTTCATACATTATAATCTTGGGTGGATGCCTACCACCAAATGACATAATACACTAGGCATGTGTTCTAAACTCCCTATAAATTTTGCTGCCAATTGTGGCAAGACAAGCAAAAGACTGAACCAAATACAAACTCAATGAAAACTGGACCCCCAAGGCTATGGCCCCAAACAACAATGGCTTTACAAACTTTAAAATTGGGGAAAAAAATCAATCAATAAATAAAATATTTTTACAATGGGGCAAAGGATATAAAGAAAACTATAGAGGAAAAATACAAAAGAAGATGCATTAACTTTACAATCATCAATAGGACTGAACAAAAGTTGATTTGCTGCCTACTTTTTGACCAATAGAAAAAGGGCAAGAGCAACCTTGAGCATCCTCAGCCTTAGTCTTGCAAAAATTGGAAGGCAGGATTCTCAATTAATTCTTCTGCTGGTTGAACATCCACAAAATCTCTCTCTTGCATTGAATTGGAAAGGTCATCAACCGAGAAGGGGATACTGTATTAAGAAGTTCATATCAGATCTCATTTCCAAGAGCAAAATTAAATTGAATAAATCACAGACAATCACAAGTTAAACAAGACTCGACTGTATAATCAAGCCTCAAGGCTCAGTAGTAAAGCAGGGTTTAAACTCCACTGAAGTCTTCACACTTAGTACAATGTACAAAGAAATCAAATTCGATGGTGAATAGAAGTTTGATCCAAAAGTACAGCGAGCTATCAGTGGTCACATTAAAGCTGTTTAAGCACACAATGGAAAAATAAAAAATCAAAGTGGCAGAACATTGTAGACAGTTCATTCTGTCCTCCCTCAACTTAGCACACAATAGATTCGCCCATACACTGGCTAACAGCATAGCCATTCAAAATGCCACTCATAGTGATTTTCTCCCAAGACCCAATTCAACGAATAAGGATGTTTGAATAAGCTTCTTTTCAATCAAATAATATCACTTTCAGATTGTAAGAAAAATGAACAAAGCTCTGACCTGGAATTGTCATCTAACAGAAAGGAACTGCTAATAGCATTGTTGGAGTCTTCTGTCATGAGAACTCTCATGCTGGAGATAACCTAAAGAGACAACGAAAGGATAGAAACCATTATTCCCTACAATAAGAGCCTGCAACAACAACAAATGAACTATAGAGTACACCAACTTACATTAGGAGACACACTCCTTGTATTATAATTGTCATCCCAATATAACGTACAAATTCTGTACAGCTGCTGGACACTCAGGATCTAAAAAGAAAAATCAGGAAAGGGATTACGAGGGAAGATAGGCAGGATAGTTAGGCTAATCCCCAAATAAGAACAGATGCCTGGTGTCTAATACCATAAACCCAGTATGGGTTACGGGGCACAAGGCAAATATACCTACATTCAATTTCCTTGTGAAGCCAGGTATGTGCAGACAGAGCAGACATCAAGAGTGCATTTCAAAAACAACTACATACTAATGCAAATGCAAAAAATACAGGCAGATAGAGGCTTACGGGGCACAGATCATTGGTGATTTCGTCATACGATATTCTGTACTTCTGATGTATAACCTGTGGAGTTTTGACCATAAGAGAATTAAGCAATAAAATGAAAAAGCTTACTGTTAATTTAGAAGTTAGTGAAAATGAAAATTCAACACATACCAAAAATCCAACAGCCTGTCTTATGTGCTTAAGTTCATCCCATGATGAGCCCGCATACTGCAATCAAAGGAAGTTATAACATGAAAAACAAGGAAAGTTATGCACATGACTAATGAATTAAAAATAAGTAAATTGTTATGAACGACAGTTGCAACAAGATGGACAAATATCAAGATGAGGTAAGAAGTTCTAGAACGCAAATTTACCTCTTCTTTTGCTTGACAGCACCACAGCTCTAGCTCAGCCAAACCAGACTTCACATATTCACCATTACTAAATGTACAACACTCACGACGCAAAAGAAGACTGAAGATGGTAGACAAGCCTATGTAAGATAACCATTAAATGGGTTCAACATTCATAAGAAGCAGGAGTAAATTACCTATTAAACAACTGTACGTTGATGTATGAAAAAGTCTGAGTGAAGATCTTCTGGATAAGAACAGGAGGCACCTGCAAACCCAGAAAAAAGTAAGAATCTTTCCATTTAAGAAAATCAACACGAGTATGAAGGAAAGCCATACAAAGTTTTGCTTCAAGGTACTGAGGAGACCGTTAAGACAATCAATAATGCTCTGCCAGTGACTTGATGAAGAATCTTTTCCAAAGGACCGCCCAGACCTTAACACACTTCCCTTGGATGTTCTGGGTGCCTAATATGCATTATGAAAGATAGAGTTCAGTTCAACTTAAAGTTCTAAAATATTAACGACCTACGCACATCACAATTATCACTCTAAGCAATTAGAATTGCATGGATGAGCTGGTGTCTTATAGTTTAGCTGGTAAACCATCCCAGTCTTCCACAGAGAACGAGGTCAAATCCCATGTAAACCTGGGATAGGAGTTCCAAGGAATGGAAATAAACCCCAAGAAGCTCATGGTCCATCAGTCCAACCAGAAAACTTTAAAAGAATAAAGAGCAGAAAAACAAATGATAGGTAATTTAACAACACCTGAATGCACAGGGAAAGTAAAGATGCCAGTTCCTTTTTCAAGTTGTCTCGAATGATTCCATATATTTTCTCCACATAAGCAGCAAGCTGCTGTTTGAAAAGCAAGGCAGGGTATTTTGCCTCAACTTGGCGCACTACAACTAGTGCAGCAGTGGCAGCAAGGTTGTTTGATGATGAAGAAGAGCGAAAACCCTGAAAATGAGAAAGAAACATTTCCATTAATAGACCATGAACAACTTCATAGAAATGAATTTCAATAAGAGAATCCAAGCATTGTAATACCATGGTCATCCTCCCAAACAAGGATGCTGCAGATGAAGGTTTCTTATGTGGAGTTGCACCAGTACCACCAGCTGCTTTTAGACTTCTTTGCAACAAAAATAGTAAAGCAGATGTATTTGACAACCAGTAAGCCATATGTTCATTGTTATCTTCATTCTGCAACCAAGAACAAAAGCACGAGCTTTTAATCGCTTTTCAAAGTTAGTACTGATGGTTTATTTCTTTATCAATCTACCCCATTCAATTGATCATTTTACTCAATTTAATTTTTGTTTCTCCTAGCAATAGTCATCAGCTACCTCAATTGCAGAACCAATCATTTGAATAAGGCGATCAAACACACTTGTCCTCTCTGCTTCAAAAGATTTCCAGTGAAGCAAGCATTTGTAAATGGTAAATGCCGCAACTGGCTTTCCTTGGCTAAAGCCAATGTTATTCGTTACACAATTGATGAGAGCATCAATATTCTCCTACAGCAAGAATAAGATGTAGTATGACAGAATTAGACAAAGCAATTCATTAGAAAAGTAAGCATAATAGATGGGGCAAATCACATCCACATAAGCACATACATGCTGTCGTTCAATATGTGACCTCCTTAACTTGCTATCTGACTCAGTACCAAATTCTTTTACAGGCGTTGCATTCTGTGATTCCTGTAGAAATGTCACGTTGTCAAAGAAACACTTAAATAGGAAAGGGGGGCAAGTATAACAGCTAGTTGGTTAATAAAGAAAAGTAGAAATACATTTGTCCTATTCTCGTCATTCATATGGTGACCATTTTCGAGACTTGACAAGACCGGAGCTACTGGAATTGGTGGTCTGTCTGCTGCATTCTTAGCAGGAGTGTGAAACAAGGATTGTTTTTGAAGAACTTTATACTCAGCTTCCATGTCAGAGTACTTTTCTTCAAGCCTGGAAAGTGAAAAGATAAAAGAACGCACATTACTGCCAAGCTATGCACCCACTGCAATTCCCAGATTGTTCAATCATTGAAAGTTATGTTCCATATAAGAGACAGCCGCCATGTTAGTCACACACCATCATTAACGAGAAGCTACCTAGATTTCAACAATTATCCTTCTAGAAGCACTGCCATCAACAACCTCCTCCACCAAAAATAAACAAATAAATAAAAGTTTATATCGTTGCTTAGTCATAATAACCTATGCATAGTAGTCTTCAGTTCAACAATTTTCTTTTCTGCGTCCATAGCTTGATCCAATCTCTCTTGGCTTATTTTGCTCGTCTCTTCAAGCTTCTTCTCTGTTTCATCAATTTTCTTTTCCAGAGAACATACCAGAGCCTGAAATTCACCATGGGCAATCAAACTATAAGTACATCAAGTTTCGGAGATATATTCTTACAAATTAAGAAGATGTCAACAACTAAGGTTATACTGGTGCCACAGAACTATCATCAAGCAAAGGCAGAGACCCCTGGTCTGGACTTTGCTACCTTAAGTTCCTCATTTTCTGTATTAAGTTTCTTGAGCACTGCATCGTCAACTACTGGAACCTCCTGTATAATAGGAACTTTCTCTGCAGCCATTTTAGCAGCCTCACGCTCCTTTACCAGCGTCTCTTTAGTTTCTTTAAACTGAAGTTGAATTTCTTGTAAAGCAGACTGTAGTTTGGCATTTTCTTGTGTTTTAGCCTCTTCAATGTCAGCCTGTGGATAGAACACGAGACAACAATTTGAGATGATAAAATAATACAGACCCAAAACAATATCTTGTCACCCTTATTTGTTCACATAGCTCCAGTTGTTGATGTATCTAATACATTTCCTAGAATTTTTTGATACAACACCTATCTCTTAAATGCCTAGACAAGCGCTAGAAAAACACAAAAAGGAAAAACATGGTTGAAAATGAAATAAAAATTAAACCAGAGAGCCAATAGCTCATGCAAAATTTTTGTTTTAGTACTTAAACCACCAGGAACAATCACACAGAAGGACAATTTCTGTATCATGCATACCCTCATGCGTTTCTCCAACTGAAGTCTCCATGTCAATTCTTCCACTTGCTTTTCCAACTTATTTTTTGCAGCTTGAAGTGCTCCAGTTTCCCTTGCAGCCTGTAAGCAGAAAGCATATAAAGGAGAACTTCTAAGCCTTATATACAAAAAAAAATAAGAGAAGAAAATATGGGAAGAAATTCTTTCCCAATGGATTAAAAATTACAAACAGGCATAATCCTAGGCACCATTGTGCTATCACCTGAAAGTGCAATTGAGTACTATAATTTCTGGAACATAGTTTAAACAAACAAAAACACTGTACTTAATTTTCCTAAAATAACGAGCAGCTCAAAATGTTCTTCATAGGATCGTAAGAACTTATTATGTTCTAGCATAATTTTAGAACATAGAATAAAGAAGAGATATCTTAAGAAGCCATTTGTTTAACAAGCTATTTAGAGAAATAAATAAGACAAGAAAAGATAGAAGCTAACCATCTTAAGCTTCCGTAGTTCTTTACGTGCAACTCTTCCTCTCCATGCACATTGTGTAGTGATTGCTGCTTTCTTTAGCTTCATAAAATGTAAATGAGACAAGTATTTGCGGCAATGGCTCTGCATCAGAGAGATAAGCATTCTTTGAATCCAGAGAAGTAGAAGAAACACAAAAGATTAACTAAAAGTAATTATGTCTAACTACGCCATGAGTTTGTAGTTTATGATACCTGAATTACAATTGCTGCTCTAGTCTGCCTTCTGAAGCGCAACTCATTCCTTGCAGCCATTCCACGCATACTTGTTTGAATGGTAACTGCAGAACTATACACTTCTTGATAAGATTTTCTGGCAAGATACATGCGCACATCTCTTTGGATTTTCAGAGAAGCAGCCTCTCTACGCATGTTTTCATATACATTCCGAGCCAGTCGTCCTGAAATAGCATCACAAATTGCAAGACAATTGCAGATAGTACTCAGTGAACAAATAGAAAGACAATTGCAGAGAGACACAGGAACACATCTTCAAAATAATAACAAACCTCTGCATCCAGCTTGAACCTGTATAGCAGACCAACGAAGCAAGATGAAGCTTCTATGAGCCAAATAAGAACGAACTTTTCTCTGAATAATACATGCAGATCTTCCTAGCACTTCACTTCTACGAGCATCCAGTTCTGCCATTTGACCAGCCCTCAGAAATACTTTTGTTTTACCAATCTAAAACAATAGAATGGATATAGTTTATTAGACTGCCCAAAGATATGTATTTCTATAACAGCTTCTACGATAACAATCCAGATAACAGCAAAAGAACATCTTCAGATGTCATATTGTTACCTGATACCCTTCAAGTCCAACTTTCTCCAGAAGCCTCTTGCAAGCAGTTATTTCATCATAACTGACACAAGAGTATATTACACAAGAGTTAGAATCTTAATTGTCAAGGCAAACATAATAGAGGTAAGATTACATATACCTTCCATCAAGTACTTCAGGTGCAAGCATTCCAAATCGGTCTAAAAATTCATCAAATGGTTTTCTAGTAGGATATCCAGCACAACTGATCCTGATTGCCTCCATGACTCCCTGGAATGGATAACAAGGGAGGTAAGTAATCTGATAATCATTCAGGTAAGCTCAATTTCCAGAAATAAAGAAAAAGCATATGCATCAGAAATCTCACCCCGCATCGAAGTTGCTGAAGAATGTTTTTGTTCTCAAAAATTGAGGGTTTAAGAAGGTTATTGGGCTTTACACAACGAATATAATGAGGCTCGGTGGAACTAAGGGTTTCAAGCAGTGCTTGCAGTTGTTGCTGCATCAAATAGGAAAAATTATTCAACAATGTACATAGAGAAGAGCAGATAAAGCACATAATTTGCAGAAAAGCACCACACCTTAAACCGAGAACCTATTGAAGAGAACTTTGATTGTTTGGATGACTCTTCAGCCAAAATTGGGAACAAGGCGGACACAAAGGAACATTTGGAAGCACTTAAGAGTGACTGATGTTCTGCAACAACGTAATCTTTATTCTTGTCCAAGAATAACTCAGTTTGATAGGTGACCTGGCAATCAACTCAATCTTTCTTCAGTTTTGTATTAAAAGATTCTACATTTTCGAAAACACGATACATGTTCACTAAAAAAACAGAATATAAGAGAAGAGCCGACTTACGTCACCAGCGTAATGGCAGATTGTGAAGTCACTTCGAGCTAGTTTTGGCTTGCTGAACCGTTTATGGTTTTTAAATGTCTGATATAACTTTTGCGCAAATGTTTCATGAGTTGATCTAGGGAACATACTACAAAAGGCAAATCAAGTCATTTTACAAACAAGAAAACACAATTGCCTTTTGTTTTTTTCTTTCCATCTTTTTATATTGCGGACCAAAAAACAGAAAGAACCATAGCAACTTGTCATTGTACTTACCAAGCTTCATCCAGAAGTGCAATGATACCACCAGGTTTCTGAAAAATTATAATTCAAATGTAATTCAAACCTAGTAAAGGCGTGTGGATGGATCCACTGATAAAGACAATCCAATGATCATAACCACAAAAATATCTGGTTTAATTCCACCAGAACCATCGAAATAACCAGTTAAATATGTAAAGGGAAGAAGGTGATGAAACAAGATCCAAAGACCATGAGATAAGCATCCAGCAAAATTACTGCAGCATTATTTGCCAAATTTTGTGTTGTGCCCATCACTAAAAATCAATAATACAGGAACTAAATAATGAAACATCTATTAATAATTTACTTATATATCATGCTGGGAGTGACAATGCGACCAGTGGAACTTAGAGCAAGACACAGACAAACCTTCTCAATGAGGTCCAGAATGTCTTGATTATCAACAAACTCAATATAGCTCCAATCAATTTCCTCTTTGGTATATTCTTCTTGCTCCATTTTGAAAACGTGCTGCCCAATTATCATTTTAGTGATGTTGTACGTAACATACAGCAAAACTGCTAAGTATACTATAGGATTTGAAAATATGTTTCAATTTTACCTGGTTGAAGTGTTGCTGAAGCTTCTCATTCGTCAAATTGATACAAAATTGCTCAAAACTGCAAGGATTATATGGGTATCGGATATCAATACAAAGAACTGCCCAAGACTCCAATTAATTATTTTACACCTACATTGTGCAATTGTGTTTTCCAGCAAACAGAGCTGGTGGATCATAGATATATTACAGGCACCTCAAAGACTGTATGGAACTATCATATACTTGAACAAGAATGAAGTTTGGCTCTGCTGATGTCGTTATCAATTGAATATAACCCCTATTATGATGGTTGAAAAACTTTATACCCGATTTTGTTGTGATTAATAATGGAGAAAGAGTCAAGCTTAAAGGTAACAGCAAGTTGCAAAAGGCTTCAAGTAACCCAATAGTTAGTTTCGCAAAATCAAAACACTCTTTAAATGCTAAGAAATACAATCCAAATTAACCCAACCTTTATTTCCTAAAGGCACATGCTAGCTTGAGACAGATCAACAGAGAAAACATTAGTCCTCTTTAAGAACTAATTTCTGTCCGTAATGAACACAAAAGGCATACCAGTTAAGCACCTGTTTGTCTTGAAACTCTCAAATCCATAAATATCCAGAACACCAATTAAGAACTTTGAATCCGGGTCTTGACCAATAGAACTATTAATCTTATCCACAATCCTGCACAGTTATGATACGAAAATCATTAGCAAATCACTGATCAAAATACTGCCAATCAACAGCATGCATGTTGGTAGTAGGAAAACGCATTAATCAGCCGTGAACACAGCCACGCTGAAAATATCTGTAGTAGTTGTAGAAAAGAACTTACCAGTCAAACAACCTCGAGTACACAATTTTTGCCAATGCATCTCTACTAAGAGCCGCAGACTCTGGATCCAACCACTTCGTGATAGTTTCATCACGAGTTACAATAACACGCTTACAAAGAGAATCTTCCAAAGCCTTCACATCACACCTAAACAAATTTTAACATCAAAAATCAGCATTTTTCTCTTGTCCAAATGAATACAGATTGCAGTCTTAAAATATAATAAACTAATCCACGGGTCTTCCAACAAACTTGCTCAATTACATGAATAGCTCTGCAGCAGTTCTTAGATGGAACCAAGACTTTTCATCTTTTGGCATTGAGGAATCTATTTCCTTCCCTTTCACAAATTCAATATTTCCAAGATGAAGAATTGCAGCTACAACTCGGAAAATGGCATCCTAAAAAAGATAGAAAAGGATGAACATCCATGGAACATTTTATACTCAAGTAATAGCATACACTTGAAGCAGATTATAATTGCCTGCTCATCTGAGGTTATTCCAACAATTTCCATTGCCCTTCTAGTTGCAACGTACTCCTTAGATTCATCAACACCATCCAATTCATAGCAATTTGATTGGTTCAGATAATGAAACGTCCTTGGATTTCCCAGTTTGTATTTCTGAACATCCTGAGGAATGATCAGGATATTCTATATGAATATAAGTTGGAAAAAAACGAGTGATCTTGAGAAGAGTAGCCTAACAATAGGAAAAGATAATGCCGAAGTGCACAAATAACACAATCACCTTATTATATACTTGCAAAACAAGTATGGCTTAACCATGATTGAGGTTCATAAAGCAATAACAGTATAACTCAACACAAGTAAAATAATTGTAGAAGGTCGATACCAGACTAGTCTGAGTCCAGTTTAGTCATTACTAGGTAAAGTAGAAATTATAACCCTCAAAACTTACACTTTGGGCTGCAACTATTGAAACTGAATTTGTAATACATACAAGTTATCCGCAAAATGATACTGTAGACTACAATTACTTAATCAGTGAATTTTTTTAGAGAACAAAAATAAATAAATCACATTGCACAGGGAACACATCTTTGTTCTTCTGTCAGATTTTTCTATCTAGACCCAGTAAAGGAACCTCAAAATAACTACCTCAGCTGGTGCAGCACAAAGCATGTAGAAACAGTGATAGTTTCTCTCAGGATCAGATATCTGGCAAACTCGTGATCTTTCTAATAAATAAGTTCTAATTGCAGCTCCAGAAATTCTTCCCTTTTGATCAAATTGAATCTCCACAAATTTACCAAAACGACTGCAAGAATTGGATATATATATAAGAGCTGGAACCAACCAGACACAAAGTACAAGAGGCGTTTACAAAAGACAAAGAAAGTTCCCATGATTGATGTTCCCACCTTGAGTTATTGTTTCTAACAGTCTTTGCGTTACCAAATGCTTCCAAAACAGGATTGGACTGCAAATAAGGATAATAGCACAAGTAAAGATGTCTGTCATTTGACCAGTTATTCCATATCAAATTCCTTGACCTAAACTTTTTTTTACTTCCACTAGTTATCAGATGATTACCTCCAGGACTTGCTGTTCAACAGTTCTCCCCTCAGCAGCAGCTCTACCTCCCATAAAAGCAAGGTATCGCATGAGCAATTTTGTGCTTTCAGTTTTACCCGCACCACTCTCACCACTAACAAGAATTGACTGACTTATTCCCTCGTTCATCATAAGTCTGAGAATAGATATGCATTTTCTGTTGTCAGACACCAAAGAGGGAAGATAACAAGTAGCATTCAATTACAAAATGCAGGTTACCTATAAGAAGCATCGGCAACAGCAAAAGGATGAGGACTCAGCTCACCAAATGCTGCCCCTTTATACTGTGCCATCATATGACTATCATATAGATGCGGTAACTTTCGAAAAGGATTCACAGCAATCAATATGTTGCCTGTATAAGTCTGGAGGCACCAGTTAATGTATTAGCCATAACAAGGCAACAAAAAAGATGAAGATGTAAACAAAGCAAGCATACTAACACCAATTAGAACACTATATGATCATATAAAGAACAAAAAGCTACTTTCACGGGAATATTAACAGCCCCATGATACATCAAGGCCCAACGTCTAGTGTACAAGGGACTATGAAGTTTATTTGTAAATACTAACATAAATTTCATTCATATCATATCTTGATCTTAAATTCTGGAGGACTCCTGGTTCATGCAAATAAGCCAGTTTTGTCATATCATCCACTCCACATGGAGGTGCTTCTGCATCTCTAGGATAAACATCAGAACTCTTCATGACAACCTGCATTTTTTTCAAAATTACAGAGACAATTATCACCAGCTTATGACAATATTTAAATGAGAAGCATGTACTTTTTGAAAGAAAAAAAATTAATGAGCAGCTGAAGTTTGATCACTGGCTCACTGCTCACAAACTTAGCCAATAAGACACGATCAAAAGATTGATTATCACTTTGGCAACTGACAATTATGAACAACCATATCTCTTATACACATGCAATGGACATAGCAGAACTTCCATCACCCTTACCGTTTTCCCTGATGTACAAAGGACCTTAACCTCATTGCCTTTAATCTCTGCAACTTCACCATCAACCCAAGCTGTATCCGAGTCTTCCACCCAAACAAGAGAACCAATTGCGAGACTAACAGGAGCAGCCTGTCAAGCCAAGAATGTAACCACTTTACCAGGCTAATAAAATGGAGCATTTTATTCCATTGCAAATATGTAGTTATCTACTTCTCAATGAAAGTGGAAATGGTCTGTGCTCGAGTTAGTAACAAATACATAGGAATTTCTGGTTATAACTCGACAAACACTAGAAAACAGAAAAGGTCCTCTGTTGCCATATTCATATCACTGAATTGCAGGATGAGGACAATTCACTGATGGAAAATTTTATTAAATGCAGGAAATTGAAAATAACCTGATTACAGCATAAACTTTCGCTTTCTGTATATATGAGGTGTAGTGTATAAAGTTTGCTACCCTAATTCTGTATTATCTATTAAAAACTATTTGCAGAATTTAAGCATTTGGATATCTTATACCAAGGAAAAATCAGTCAAGTCAAAAGGTCTAGTTAGGTGAAGGTAATTGCTAAATACTCTAACGGACAAAACTAGCCATTATTTCATAAGAAACAAATGCAGCTTTACAAGAGTTGGTCAACAAGAGTTCAAAAGAATGAGTGATAACATGTAACATGCATTTCAAAAAGAAATGTTGAAATGAACGGCAGTTTCTTCATAAACTGGAGAATAGTTCCCACTTTCTATCATTCCTATTCAGTTAAAGATAATAAATAAATAGTTTGAAAAATAAATTGATAGGTTAATCTCAAGAATGAATGACAGTAACGTTGTGTACTATTGGACCTCTCCAAATCCTGCGTATCAGCGGGATTTATACTAGGTGCTGCTGTTGTACTAAACCAGAAGTTCTAATTTTGCTGACTCAAACATTCAAACCAAAAGGAAAAAATCAAAGCCTTATTCCCAACAAGCTTCTAGTACCTAAGCAATCTGAAGCTGATTCACTCCCAAGAGTAATAAGCTGCATCTATCAGAATATATCAAGATAGTCGGAGATAAAAGTTAACTATTAACACTACCCACAAAATACTCAAATTTGTAAATCATTGATCCAAACGATGCAACAGGATAATGCTAGTTCAGCTTGTCATCTACAAACAGCTTTCCTGGACATACCAAACCAGGGAGTTGAAGACCTAAACATTTTCTTCCTTAACTAAAATGGCACAACAGAAGACAACAAAGGACATACATGTGAACGAGATTAGGTCATTAAAGCCCAAAAGGAAAACTAGCAACCGACAGATTTTAGGCATTAAAGCTTCAATGCAAGCACAGATCAGTCCACTACCAAGTCAAACGGCAGCCATCAACCATTTTAATCAACGCCAAACCAAAACGTAATACATATTAAACAAACCATAACTTTCAATTGGCAGCTATTTACACCAAAACAGAGATAAAATGCAAAAATACCATTTTTCTGTTGCAATCAGATCAGAAACTTGGGTCGCTTCTGGATCTACTCCTCTAGCCTTGACTAACGATCAGTGGATTGCAAAGCCAACAAAAAAAGCTTCAAACTTTGTTTGGCTTGAGAATAAAGCCACACTAGATTTACATAGACAGAACGAAAAAGAATAACCCAGAAAAAATCAAAAAATGGATCAAAATTTGAAAAACAGAGATGCTTAAACCCTCCAACAAGCCCAAAATTTCTTGAAGAAGAGAATAAGCCCTCCTCAAGTCCCTCGTCCCTCTCTTTGAGCTGTTACTTTCTTGTTTGTTTGTTTAAGTTTTGTATGTTTTCCTTCAAGAGCTCTTGAATTGGGTTTTTGCGAAGTTTACTTAACAAAAGTCTTTTAAATGTTTTCACCCATCTTTTATTATTTTTTAATTAAAGCAACGAACGTAAACGTTCCCGGCTTAAAACTAGATTCCCATAGTGCCCCTGTTTATCGGGCGTATTTACGATCCCCTCGGTCTCGGGCGAACCAAACCAAGGACGTAGTCAACCACGAAGCCTCTGTCTGATTCTTGCAACAAGTCGGCGTGAAAAATATTTTCTTTTTCCCTGCCAATTTTGGAATAAAAATAAAAATATATAAAGTGTGTCTGCTAACTTTTAAATGTCAATGTAGCAGCCTTTTTTGTGACATGAAACAGCGTTGACGTGTTTTTTTTTTATTTACGAGATATTTTAAGAAAATTTTAATTATATAAAGATATTTTCAAGTTATTTATATTTAGGGTATATTTGGATATGGGTGGAGGGATGGAAGGGAATGGAATGGAATGATTCAAATAGCTCAGGTCATTACTTAAGTGTCTATTTTGAAACAGGATGGAATGACAATTGATAGCTTTGGAAACCATCTTTTGCCATCTAAAATTTAATATTTTGTAATATTTCAAATTGAGAGGTCAGGGATAGAATAACATGGCTTGTTTTCCAAACTCTCTTATATTATTTAAACTTTCAAACAATAGAGTGACTCAATTTATTCTATTCAACTCCATTCTATTATGTTCTATTAATTGTTATTTTATTTTATTTCATTCTAAACTTTCAAATATATTATTAAATTAATCTCTGCTTCAATAAGATAAATGAAAGGCAAAGCGTTTACAAAATATCAGTAAAGTTCAGTAAGAATTTAAATTCCGGTGAAGTCTTCTAAAGACTCACGGACCTAACCTCATGATTTTTAATGAAAAAGTAAAGATGAAAAGAGTGTGTAGGTAGTACTGGGTAGGGCCTTAGAAACGGGTGAGTTGATCTAATCAGAATTATGACATCTTCAAAGAGGGTGTAGGACCTCGCTTCTTGTGAGAAAAAAGGTGCAATTTGGTTGCACTTTTTGTCGTCGCTTTAATCATAAAGCCCCTGTCCATCCTCCATCCTCCTCAACATCCTCCGTGATTTTCCATACTAACACCGCCTTTTCCTCCATTCTGTACACTACAGGGGTCATGCCAAATTATGTTGGGTGGATTTTTAATTAATATATATTTTAAATCTTTTCAACAATTAATTTTAAATTTTGAATTCCGTCTATTATAAAATTTAAATTCTAAACTTACCATAAATTCACTTCTTTAAATTTTATGTTAATTATAAATAAATTACTAAATTATTTATTAACAAAAATATATCGATAAATTTAAAATATTATTTTTTCAATACTATACGAAAAATAAAAATCATAATTAACAATGAATTTAATTAGATAAATAAATCTAATAATTAGTTTTTTAATAATTTAACGTAATTATTTGACTGTAATTAAAGTAATTATAAATTATTTATAAATATTGGATTGAGTTGACCTAATTTTTAGATTTTTGTACAACCCAAATTCGTTAAGTAAACTCAATTTTGATTTATGAATTGATTCTTAAAATTAATCTCTTTGATATCGAACTTAATCCTTAAACCAAATGATTTTGTATAAATATATGACTAATTACATAATTGAAAAAGTAAGTTAGTTTTAAATAAGTTCATACACAAGAAAAGACATCATATTCTCACCTTACAAATTTAAGAACATAAAGAAAAATGGATTATGGTTCTCACTTGAAGAATTCTGAAATAATTTCTTTCATAAGTAAGTCTATCTAGCTCGGATTGATTATACTTCTTCTTGACCTGAAGTTGTTCGAGCACATGAAGAACATACTCCAACTATAGATAGAAGACAATAGAAGACTCTATAGGAACAAATGAAGAATCCACTCCAACCAATAGTTTGCCCATTATGGAAGGGTGATTATAGCTTTTAATTCTAATTTTGTTTAGGCTTAAATGTTGCAGGCTACAGACCAATTGATAGACTTTGAGGTTTTTTTTGGTTAGGAGAAAACTAAAATCTATATTTATGGTTCTAACTTTAACTTTTAAGGGGGATATATTTGGTTGAAATTGCAAGAGCTTTATAACCACCTTCAGGAGCTATGGTTGGCCTTTGGAGATTCTCACAATACACCTTATTTCTTAAAAGCTTAAAGGAATGTCAATATGAGGAACATCACTATAAATTTTGAAGAATTTGTGGAACATATACATGTCATTGATCTGAGCTTTGAGGGATCATCCTTTACTTCGAGTAACAAACAAAGCAACACTGGACACATCAGGAAAAGGATGGACAGAGCTAAAGTCAATGGAGAATAGCTCAATCAATTCCCTGAAAGTAAGATAAGGGTCTTCAACCCTCTATTTCCATACCATGCTCCTTTGTTGGTCCAAAATTTATTTAAAATAAGAAACAGATTCCTTTTTGCTTCAATAATTATCTAGTGAACTCTATAAGGTTATATAAATGTTATTTTAAAGGGGCTTTCTTATTAGTTCAGTGGGTGTAAGTCATATGCTTGTGTTAAGAAATTAAGAATCATAAAGGATGAGCTAAAATCAATTAAAAAGGCAAATAGGGGATTTAATAATTTTGGCCTAGTTCATAAGACCAAAGAAGAGTTAAATAGAATCCAATTAGAGTTAGAGAAGTATCAATGACAAAAGGATCTCTTGCATATGGAGGAAACAACCCTTTTTAATATGCCAAGGGTCTCATAAAATCACAACTCTTTGCTATATCAAAGATCCATAATCCAATAGTTAAGGGAGGAGGACAAAAACTCAAAATTCTTCTTTAGCTCTATTTAGAGAGGAGAAATATCAACAGAATTTTGACTCTCACAAATCAAGAGGAGCAAATAGTTTCAACTCAAGTTGAAATTAAAAGGGAACTTTCTCCTACTTAAGAAAATTCTAGGTTCCTTATCCTCAAGTTCCTCCTCAGTACCTCTACTAAACTCATTCATAACCCATTAATTCTCAAGTGAGGAATTGGTTGGATTAATAAGACAAGTTATAACCAAGATATAGAGAGAGTAATATTTAAGATGAACTCTATGAAATCTCTAGGCCTTGATGGCTTAAATGGATTCTTTTATTAAAAAAATCTTGGCAATTTATAAAGATAACTATGACTAAATCAATCCAAGATTTTTTTAAAGAACGAAAGGTCATATCCTTAAAGACATTAATAAGAATTTCCTTTGTTTGATAATAAAAGTCCATAATATTGGTTCCTTGAATGAGTTTAGACCCATTTCTTATTGCAACTTTTTTTATAAAATCATTTCTAGAGTTCTTACAAATAGGTTGAGGAAGGTACTTCACAACATCATTAATGAGTCACAAGAGACTTTTTTTGAAGGGGAGGCTAACAGGTGATAACATCTTAGTGGCTCACGAGTTGTTCAAGGGATATTCAAAAAAGGGGGCCTAAAAATTGTGTAATAGAAGTTGATTTCTATAAATCCTTTAACATAATTAGTTGAGATTTCATCCTAAATTTACTAGAAGCTTTGGACTTTCCAGATAAATTTAGAAATTAGATCAAACTTTGAACCATAACAACTTCTTTCAGTGCGTTATTGAATGGAGAGCCAAATCACCTATTCCAGGAGGTTAGGGGACTGAGGCAAGGTGACATCTTGTCACCTTCTTCATCCTATGTACGAAGGCATTAAATAAACTAATAAATATCACAACAAGTACAAAAACTCTGGACTAGTTTCTTTATTCTTTTATGATGATTTAATTATCTTCAAAGACCATGAAGCTTCAATTAGCATACTTATAGCATCTCTAAAGGTCTTTAAGTAAATGTCAAGCTTGGAAGTTAATGGTGGCAAAAGTCAGTTGATCCTCTTAAGTAACATTCAACAGAGAGGAGACTGGTTTTCAAGAATCTTAGGTCTTCAATCAATTCCCCTTCCATTCAAATATCTTGGCCTCCCTATCTCTTCAAGGAAGCTCCTTTTTAAAGATTATCTTCCTCTAATTGAAAACTTACAAAGAAAGTTGAGATGTTAGTGTAACATATTTCTTTCTAACGTAAGTATAGTTATCCTTATTAAATCAGTCTTAAACTCTATGTATGTTTGTTTTTCTTATCACTTCTTCCTTTTCTAAAGGACTAACTAAGGAAACTGAGAATATATTTAAGAGGTTTCTGTAGAATGGATGCAAGGAAGGAAAATTCCAAGCTAAGGTCGGTTGGAAGGAGATATGTAGACCTTTAAAAGAGGAGGTCTTGGCATCACTAATATAAAATCCAACAATAAAATCTTCTTTGATAAGAGGCTATAGAGATTAATAGTTAACAAGGAATTCCTATGGGTGAAGCAAGAGTTTATGGAAACTTAAGGCTAAACCATCTCATTCCTAGTTCCTTAGGCCACTTATGAAGTTAAGAGATGAACAAAGGAAGAAAGCAACATACAAAATTAGGAGTAAAGAGGATACATCCTTACTCTGTGACAATTGGAGCAAATCCAAACCTATTTACAATTGGCCCTTAATGGACACTCTATGTACCAGACTCCCTACAAGTGTTAAGGTCAAGGAATGGAGCTAGGATCAATGGCAAGAGTTTTCTAATTTCTTTAAAGATTACATCCTAAATTATTAT
Source organism: Erythroxylum plowmanianum (assembly GCA_025531925.1). Taxonomy (NCBI): domain Eukaryota; kingdom Viridiplantae; phylum Streptophyta; class Magnoliopsida; order Malpighiales; family Erythroxylaceae; genus Erythroxylum; species Erythroxylum plowmanianum. The sequence goes on along the minus strand of JANVCQ010000009.1, from coordinate 13,702,872 downwards.
CCTAACAATGTGAATATGGATAAGTGTAGGTGACTAGGGCGTAATTATGGCATAGACACAAAATCTTCTACTTGGAAACTCTTTTGAGATAGGAGTTGCTGCTTAAAGGAATGGAAAATAATATGGAGAAGGAAGCTCTTCCTTAAAATTTCTTTCTTCCTATGGCTTTGAGTGAAAAAGAGAATTTCCATAAAGGACATAATCACCTACCTGAATCTCATTAACACTTATGCCTTTTACAAGGAAGAAGTTGAAGCCTAAGCACTTAGTTTTCAACTATAAAACATTTGAGGAGGTTTCAGATGATATTAGAAATGGCAAAAAGGGCATGTGTATCCCTAAGGTTTACAATCGTTGACAAATTTAACTCTAACGTTTTAGAGAATACAAATTAAACCCTATCATTTGACAAACATTAAAATTCAATCATAAGTTAACAAAGACATTAATGGTAATATGATGTTATTTTCTTTTCAAGTTAACGATAGCTGAGCATAAGTTTATAATATTTTAATATTGATGTGGGTCCCACATAGCCATTAAATCTAACTTGGCAATGTAGGACACTTGAATTTAAATTAAAAAACTTTAATCAAATTAATATTTAAAAATATAGAACCCACTCAAATAATTTGACCTTTTGTTAACCTAACAAACAACCTAATTAATTAACATATTAACTTAAAAAATAATCATATGTTGTGAAAAGGCTAAAAAATCTCAGTCTTCTTGAAATCCCTAACTCTTAAAATCCCTAAATGAGTTCTTAAAATCCCTAACTCATTTATCTTCATGGGTTTGTCTTTGTCGGTGGAATCCCAATCTGGAAAATGTCTTTCCGTTCTGAAGTGTTTACAGTCTGAACTATGTTATCTCCCTCATTCTTCATCCTTCCATTCTAAAGCTAGTGTTGAGTTGCTTAGTTCTGAAGAGGGAGTTGTGTGACAAGAAGATTAATTTAGTTATTTTTACTTTCAATTTCTCTTATCATCTTTCATAAGGTAACTATTTATTACACTGACTATTGACTAATGTGAGGTTTTGAAGTCATATAAGCTTCATTCTCAACCACTATCACTTACATCCTTTATGTTTCTAATATATTTTGTTTAAATATGGTTGGATCCTAATTAGGCTAGTATTCAGTTTCTTTGGACTAATCATAAGCCAAACTTTTATAGTTGGGATACTTGTTTTGCGTAATTTTGGGGCTACTTGATGTGACGAATCTGAAATGTAGAAGCCCTTATGATTTAGACTATAATGAATAAAAGAAAGGCTTATGAACAACATCATGATGAATTTTTAGTATATACATGTATTGATATTCATTGTAGCCATCTTTAGGACTAAGAGAACATAACAATGATCTATCGAACTAAGAAGGTTTGTGTATAAGCTTAGGATAGGAACCAGGCTCGATTTTTCTATCTATTATTGGTGCAATGCTATATTCAAACCATATCATCTAGTTAGCAGAGCATGTTTTCTTGAATTTTATCGTATCTAACACACAATATTATGAATAATGTCTTTTTATCTATGATTTTTCAAGCTAACTATTTTGTATGAAATCATATGAAATGTGTTGTTGGTCATGGTGGTAGGAAAATAAACTACATGCTTTCATTTCATGACCTTTACTTGCTTTAGGTTACTATGATATTATAAGCCTAATGTAAAACCATTTGAAACTATTATTGTATTCATGTGAATGGAACTTGTAAACTACACATTAAGTATGTTTATAAGTGTATTAAGAAATGGTCTTTTTTTTTTTTATGGAAGGAAGGCTAAATTGATCCATTCCATTGGAGAATTTCAAATGGTTATGTGATACCATGTAAACTTAGTGGAGTCTTAGTTGGTCCCATAATGTGTTGCCTTTAGCTTAGCCTATAATAGAGCTCCTCTGTCACATCACATGCTTTGTTTCACCCATTCTTAAACCAGTAATAATATTCTCTAATCTCATGTCCTTTTATTCTTCACTTATCCACTTAGTTTATTGTTGTTTTAAAGATACATTTATTAACTAATCCAATCTGAGGCCAACTATCCATTAACATAATTTTTCTTCTGTAGGTGGTTCGAAAGTTTGGGCTTCTTATTACCTGAACTTAAGGTTTAATACTTTAACATGATATATTCTTTTCTCCATGACAAGTTATTGTATAATATATGATATCATATGAACAAAAGAAGAATAAGAGAGCACCTACTTACAGATGCTTCAATAAGTCTTGTTTAAATAGTAAGAATATAATTAACGAGCATGTAAGACTCTTTACATATGCTAGAAATGATTATCAGTTAATATCAACACATCAATACTTAAATAACTAAGTGAAGTTAACAAGTTTTTCGAGTGACCTTAATTGGTGAGTGTGATATTGAAGGGACTTGCTCGATGTTAATTAGAAAAGTTAGGAACTATAGTTGACCTAGTTGGAAAAGCTAGTTGACCTAACTGCACAACTATAACTTCATTACCTAGCAAAGATTATCTTATATTTGGCATTGATGTTTTCTTTGTAGGCAAATTTACATTGTGATTGAAACAATAAGTTCAAATTTTAGAAATGTGGTTTTCTTTAATTATGGGTTAAAGACACTATTAAGGACTTCATGGAGTGATTATAATCCTGGTTGGAGATTTGATAGATGCCCTAATTATTCAATAAGAATTTATTATTATTTGATTAAAAACTCTTGTCTAAGGTTTATTTAATGAAATTAAATATTTCAGGATGGGAGATGCAACTTTTCTAGATGGTATATGAAGTGATTCAAAAATTAAGGAAAGAATTATCAATGTTAAAGAAGGAGGTTGAAACAAGCACAACTAAGGAATTTGAGGAATAAATAAAGCTTATGAAGGAGGAAATAAATTTATTCAAAAAATAGAAATAAAGAAATAAAGTTAATGTTAATGAACATTTGGATTTGTTATGATTCTAACACTTTTTATTTTTGCATATGTTATGAGGATATTGAATTAAATTTCAACTATATAATGGTTTAAATTAATTTCAACTATGTTATGGAAAATTTGGTTTTTGAATTATATTTATTATGAATTATTTAATGTAGATATAACTATGTATTTTACAACTAAATTTATTTCATATATAAAGCAATGGTTAATCAAGCAAAAAGAACACTACAACATAAAACCAATAGACGCTGAATAATTCAACCCATATAAATTGAAGGAAAATTATCTGCATAAAATTGAGTTCTCAAGATTAATCAGATTATTTTGATCAAGCAAAAAAATACGATGTTTACATTGTGTTTATACAGCACAAACATTTGTCTACATTATTAATAACACATACATTTAAAAATCAATGGGACAAATATCAAAATATCTAAAAGTTAGATCACATTGTGTTTATACAATGCAAACTTTTGTTACTATTATTAGTAGCACATATATGTAAAAGTCAATGGGACAAATATAAAAATACTGAAAAGTTAAAGATGTCGCAAATCGATCTTTGCCTTATTTGTACTTGAATGTGAAAGTTCAGGTTATGATAATTGTGTCAATGACTTTCTCCTTCTGATTACTTCAACTTGTAGTTGTTATGAAGTAATACTAGAACGTTCTTTGAATTGTAAACCCCTTAGTTCAAATGATAATCGGAAGGTGTGTGGATCAACATCTCCAAACTTTTTTTATTGGCATGTTTAGATGTACCAACTTAGATAATTAAAGATAAAATATTAGAAACACACTTGGTAATTATTTCAATTGAGACAAATTGATAAAGAACACATTCCTTACAATATTGCGCTCTTGACTCAATATAGCATTATCATCATCCAAATTCACGTAGCTTAACTTTTTATAATGAAAACAACCTTTTCAGTCATTAAAGCCAATAATAATTAATATAAAACTGAAAAATTGTATGCCTAGAGAGTTACCTATGTTCTAACCTGATTAAGATAATGATAAACATTAGTTACTGTATGTTGATAAAACTTTATTCATATGATTGAAGTAAGGTGTACACACATGTGAAGAAGCCTTAGAGTGTTGAGTTAAGCTGTCCTTATTGCATTTTCTAGAGTTATGACCAAATTACTTTATTTCCAACATTTTTGTACTTGTCCTTTTATTTGGATTTTTTATTTTCTTTGGTTCATTTTGCTATTTCCTTCTTGAAATTTTGGTCTACTAGGCATAATTCTTTTAGATAGGGGATGTGTCACCTTTGCATCATTTAAAGGCTAGAAAATTCCTCCTTTAATTGGTTGTAATATTGATACATGTTCATGCAAACTCATGAACTGACAATCCTATAGCATGAATCTATGAATGTCTCATCCCTTTCTTTTGAGTGATGGATTGCACTAATCATATGTTTGCATAGGTATCCATATAGGTACCATGTTCGACAACTACATGTTCATTATCAACCAATCCTCATAGTATGCTTCCTAATGCCTTTTGAAACTTCTTAAGCATCATCTCCATCCCATACAATTCTTCACTAAATTGCTTCCTTTTTGTTCTTCTCCAACTTCTTCACTGTAGTTGGTGCAATATCTAACTTCCACCTAACTACAAAATGTCTTCTATCCGTATGCCTCTTCATTACCATTATTTTAATTATTTTAGCCATCATTTAGTGAGTTGTATTTGGCAAAGTCTCCTTAACAACCCTGAGCAATCCCTAAATCAAACTTAGAAAGATATTAGTTAGTATTTCATAAATGATTTCAATTATAAGTATATTAGTTCCTATATGGTTTTAGGTACAATTTGGATGCAAAAGAGCTAAAGTGAGTGGAAAGAACTATATTGAGTCGTGTTTTTGAGATTCACACTCACTTGTCTCCATTCACTTGTCTCCATGGAACAAAAAGAAGAAGGATTAGAGCAAGAGGAGACAAGAAAATGCATGAAAATGAAGAGTCTACATTGTAGAAAATCACGTGAAGTCATGAGAATGCAAGTCAAGTAGTCATGCCTATGATTCAATATGTCATAGTCGAATTTCACACATATGCTGGTCGAAACCCTAGTTCTTAATATAAATAGACATGTGACGACAAAGAGGTTTATGAAAGAATAGAATAGGTGTGCTTTCGGCTGGGAGAGCTTTGGGAGTTTCAGGAGAGATGAGAAAAAGGGGCAAGCCTCTCAATTGTGAAAGACCCATGGAGGGGTAGACGTCCTGATGTTGATTCGGAGGTGACATTGACGTCGACGACCCGGTTAAACATTTTTTTTATTTTTTATTGTTCTTTCTCTTATGGATTGATTATCCTATGTTTAATGTTGGATCTTGTGTAAGAGTGATTGAATGCTCTATTTGATTATTTTTATGTAAGAACTTGATAGGTGCTTAGTTGAATATTCAATTATTTCATAACATTTAGCGATTAAGGACAATAAATTGCTTAAGATACTCACTTTGACTCGTACATGATTTTAGATATAAGAAGTTAAAGTGAGTTGAAAGTATGAATTTTGGGACATTTTTCAAAGATTAATTTTCACTTGTCTTCATAGAGCAAGAAGAAGAAAATTAAAACAAGAAGAAGGCAAAAAAAATGAAAACACAAATAAGAAAATTCGAAGTTGCTCACAATAAAGAAGTAGAAAAGTTGTGCATGGAATATATGCAATTTACGTGAATTAATGGCAACACAGTAGAAAAAGAAAAGAAGAATAAAAAGCCAAGGGAAGCTGCAACAATACGGCAGTGTGTGGGTAAAAGGAGGACTAAAATGACAACAGCCCAAAACATGAAGAAAGCCAAAACGGTAGTGCTAGAAGCAGATGAAGTGCCTGTTTAGATGGACTTATATCAGTAGAGCTTTTGCCAGTAGAGCTTTTCTGAGAAGAGCTTTTCTAAGAAGTCAGTTAACTGTTTGGTTGTCAACTAAAATAACAATTTTTTTAAAAGAGCTTCATACAGTAGACTGTTTGGCAATTTAAAAATAAAAAGCACTTTTATAAATTTTAACTCTAGTTTATTTTATAATAAAATTATTTATGAATATAAATAATATTTAAAGTATATTAAACAATATGTAAAGCACAATATATTATGCTTACTTTTGATTTGAAAGAATTCAACTACTATTAGGCTTTTTATGAATGGAATGGGTTTACATTTACTTTACAATTTTTTGACAAATTCACTTCCATTCAAATCATGACATCAATAATTTCATCCTTTGAATGACTTCAAATTAATACATGTATCATGTAGACACTGTTGTAGACTTTGAGATTTAATTCACACCACTACAAGAGATGTCTCATTTACACCTTACGGTTACCTATTTCTTATATAACCATCTTGTAGGAAATTTTAGATAACCATCTTGTAGAAAATTATTTAAAGAGATGTCTCATTTTTTTGTAAGAAATAAAATTAACATGAAAATAAATATTAAAAAATATAAAAAGCTAAATAATATTATAATCCTAAAATAAATATTCAAGTTGAGAAAATAGTTAAATACATAATAAATTATGCATTTTATTGTAATACAAGAAGATTTGCAATATGTTCTCTTGTATCATTCATCTCATTATTTTATGGCCCGTCTAAATGATTTTCTTCAACGTCTTCATTTTCATTGATTTCTTCATTTGTAGGAAGTAATCCACCTATTTTTCTATACAACAAATGTTCTTTGGATTATGCATCTTAAAGAAGAATGTGCATAATTAAATATTTCTTTCTTCCCTCTTGGAAGACCAGCATGTCGAAAATCAGGAAGATGATATCTATCACCTTTGTATGGTCCTAAATAACCTTGCATGTAAAGATATCCTGCAAATATTTTCCTACATTCCAAATTAAAAAATAAATAAATAAAGAAGTATTGAATCATTAAGAACAAATAAAAAAGTATAAAGTTATCCGTCACAAACCTCTAGGTGAATGAGAAAAATGTAATCTATCATTACATAAAGCTTTCATAAAAATCCGAGCATCATGTGTTGTGCCTTCCTACAAAAATTCGAGCATCATGCTGACATAAACATAATTGCTCCCATGATTCTTTACCATGTTTAAGCACAGTAAGAATTTATCAACATTTGTTACACACCTAAGCAATATGTTTCATCTACTCATGGTACTATCAGGTAATAAACAGAGAAATATATTGTAAATCTACAATCAATGAAGTACCTTTATATATGGCAAGGCAAGACATATGAGGCCAACTTCACTACTGATGCCAGAAGGGTAAAATATCATAAAGGTGAAAATAGATTTTGATCTTGGGAATTACTATATGAGTTAATTTACCTCTATTTGCCCAATAAGTTCTATGTACATAAATAATACCTAAGCCACATAAGCCATGAAGGTGCTAAACCAAGTGCCTCCTTCCTTCCAAAGAAAGAATAGTGTATAATCTGCAAAATTCCAGAGGCTAAATGTTCAGATTGTCCTTGGGAACATGGGTAACTTTTCATCCCAGTCCACTGAGGATGCTTGGTTAGTAGAGAGTAATAGGCAAAAATGAATTATGCAAGAATAACATATATCATGAATTACACGATGAAATCTTGACTAAGATTACTTTAATTATCTTTTCAAATGTGGATCCTACATAGAATTGGTAATCTGCAGCACATAAAAGTATTTTGTGTTTAAAATTTTTTGTCAAAAATAAATGAAATTTGCTTTTTAATCACTTTAATAGCCCTTTCAATGTTTCATTTTCTGGCTATGCATGACGATTTTATGTGGTATTAATGACTTTGCTTTTTATCTTCCTCCACCGTTCTAGAACTGATACCGAGTAATTAAGTAAAGGTAAAGAAATTTAGTGCCACGATAGGAAAATTATCCCCTTTCTACTATACTTTGCAGGAAAAATCTACGTCTACTGGAGAAAAAAATATAGTACAATTAAGTATTTGACTTCCACTAGATAGATTAACCTACCGAGACCACTCATGCCTAGAAACCTTGATTCTACACCACAAACCTTCTCTAAGAATGGCTGCATAAAGGAATCCTAAGGCACAATAGAATAGATTGCTGCCCAATATAAGCAAGGAAAATAATGCTCCTACTTTTCTCTCTTTGATTTATGCATATTTACGTCATACGGTACACATATACCTTAATTACAGTACGAAAGGAACAATTTTCCCCATCTACTTTTAGAGTTGCAGTTACTATCACAGTTTCTATAAGTTTCGTGCAATAAAACAAACCAAATTAACATTCAAAATAATAGATAGTTGGTACAGGCAATAACTTTGTCATGGATACTTGCCTCTGTGATTGACCAACTGATGACCAAAGAACTAAGAAAATGAGTCCTGACCTGCCAATTGTCCCAAGCTTCTTCTTTGTGAATTCTTATTTCTTTCCAATCAACTAATGTATACATAATTACGCAATTGTAAAGATAATGGACAGAACAGAGGACTAACCTCAGGGAAGCTATGTAGGATGACCTATAGTTATAACTAGCACTCTACAATCCCATATCGTACCTCTAAAATAGCTGCAGTTTGAGTGAGCTGAAGTGGTTTCTCAACAGCATCATAGACATGCTCATACCCAAATTCTCCCAAAGTTTTGATCGCAAGAAACAATACCTGGGCCCTGAAACAATGTCAGAAACTACACAATCAATACCCCAATAAGAGATTAAAAAACTCCTAACTTTTAACTTAGATCTGGTACAGATGAGCATGTACTTGCCAGTCAATGAGGGCTGCCCAGTTGTAGACAGAGAGATACAAGCGCTTGAGTAGAGATAGAAAACTCGCTATGAGAAAAGAGAAGAAAACCTAGTTAAGAGTAGAGAGAGACAGGTGATCAGTCGATACGAGGGAAGAAGAAGAGATATGCATCCTTCTCTACCTTCTTATAAATGTAAACGTCAGAAATTATAAACATAAAGGTCTACCCGAAAATGCAAAAATTAGAGGTTTTTTTTTAAGATCCAAATTTGAGCTTCTTAAAAAGCTGTATTTTAGCTTCTAAAAAAGTCATTTCTATTTAAAAAGTGTTTTTAATTTTTCAATCAAATACTCATTTTTCTTAAAAATAGCTTTTGCAGTAGAGAAAAGTGCCTTTTCAGACTCTAAAACTGAACCAAATAGGCACGAAGGCAATTAGAAGGAAACAGTCCATGACCAAAACAACGTAGCGCAAATGAGAAATAAGGACCTTCCAAAACGCAGCACAACAAGGAAGAAAATGCACCAGTAGAGTGGGAAAAAGAAACATAAATGTATGCATTTAACGCATATGTTGTGTTGAACACAAATGTATTAACATATACGTCTGTATTCAACGCAACGTATGTGTTAAACACATATGTCTAAATGCATACATTTGTGTTTCCTTTTCCCAACGCATACGTCTGCGTTTCATGCCAGCAAATGTAAACAAGTGTAGGTTTTAAGTGGGCACAAAAACACTGAAGAGGGACCAAACATTAATTTGTCAAATCAACATAACAGTAGGGGCGAGAGAGAGCAGTAGTAAGCGCAAAAAGAGGGAGGCGCTGCTAAGGAGCTTCGGTTGGGATATTTCATGAGGGCTGAAGTAATTTTTTGGGATAGACTCATGAAGGGTTAGATGTCCCAACACTGATTTAGAGGTGACATCGACGCGAGGAAACGAGTTAAATGTATTTCACTATTTTTGTTGTATCTTTCTCTCACTAGAAATTGATTATGTTATCCTGTGTTAATTGATTTGAGTCTTGTGTATCGATAATCAGATTTTCATTATTATTTAGTTATTGGTGTGTAAGCCTGCTGGTATTATGAAAAGATGATTTTAAGCATTCATTGAATCATTTATTTACAAACTCATTGTTAGAATTTCGATATAATCTATAACTGTTATGTTGAAATTCATATGTAGCAACTAATGATTCGTAATCATTAGAGATAACATGACCTAGGTTAAATAACATATCGTATGTGTTTTTTTCCTTGATTACTCGATTTTTCTAATTCATAATGCTACTGCATAATTAAATCTAGAGATCGTATCCTAGGTTATTCAGTAGTTAGGTTTAATTAATAATCGTATCTTGATTAAACAAAAATTTTGGGTTAATTATTAACCTATGATTAATAATTGCTAGGAGAGGTTTAAGAACAATAAATCCATGAAATATGTTTAGTTAGGGTGTAGGCTGAGATTAAATCAAAGAACTGAGTCCTGACCGAATTTCCTAATTTTATCATTTTCTGGAAGTTTTCTTTAATATGTTTTCATTAGGTTAGTTTTATTTTATTTTCTTATTTCAAATCTAAAACCCTCGTTAAACCTAAACACCGATTACTTTCATTTCAACAACTTTACACACACTCTCTGTGGGATTAACCTACACTTACTACTACTATAATAGTAGTCTAGTTATTTTATTTTGACTAACGTTACGACGCACTGTCAGAACCTATTGCTCGAATTGAATACAACACGTAATCATTATTTTTCCGATTCATTTGTAGTGACTAATGGTCCATAATCATTAGGGATAACATAACCTAGGTTAAATAATCCGAGCTTGTGTGATTTTTTTCTAGATTGGTATGTTTTTCTCACTCGTAGGGCAACTATCCAATTAAACTTAGTGAGCATCTCCTAGGTTATTCGATAGCTAGGGTTAATTAACGAGCTCTTATTAATTAAGTATAACCTAAGCAAAAAGGGGATTAATAGAGCTTTTTGTTAGTCTACGACCAATAGTTCAAAGAGAGATGTGAAGATAACAATTCAATGAAATATGTTTAATAGGATGTAAACCGATATTGAACCAAAGAACTAGACTCTTAACGAATTCGCCACTTTCATCATTTTTGCATGTTTTCTTTAATTTTCTTTTGCTAGTTTAGATTTATTTTATTTTCTTATTTTTTT